>JARHVA010002718.1:0-392500 GCA_037957365.1 Torreya grandis | reverse complement strand
GTGTATTCTTACTTAGGGTATCTTCCCCATAAAATGATACCATTCTACCATAAGAAATATATTTTTGCACTTGAATTTTTTTTAGACAAAATAGATGGGTTAACTCCATGTAATTGGCAATGTGCTTAATCAATTATTGTAAGCAAGATAGAAAATTTTATCTTACTTTAATATCTTTCAATATATCACCATAATCATTGAGCCAAACAAGTACATTTTTTTTCTTGTGCGAGCTTGTGTTGTAATTAAGTAGACCAATAGAGAGTAGTGAGGGTTTGGATTAATTTTTTGATGAAGGAAAGTCATCATATTTTTTAGTGTCATCCATAGACCTATTGATTTAATAGCTAGTGTTTGGTACTTAAGAGTTATGATTCAATTTTTTGAGGCTTCTTTGGTTTTTTTTAAAAAAACCACAAAATAATGGATTCATCCTTGAAAAAATATATAAATATAAGAAAAACAACTATAACAAAGGAAAAAAATGGTGTCCTAATAAAATTTTAATTTGAAACCATATATATACATTTCAAGTTCGTAGAGTTAATGTTTCTTGAGTTATAGATAGTCTTCTATATTTACAAATTAAAATAGGGAAATCCTTACTAAAAAAAAATCCATAACGAATTAGGAAGATCCCTACTATATCATATTTCACAAAAAACTAGATAAAATAACAAATGAATAGTGAAATTAACTTGCCAACCATTCATCCTATTCTTCATCTGCATCTTCTTTTTCTATGTTTTGCACATATCATTATTTATATTCTATACTTTTTTATATTTATATTTCCATTTCCATTTTATATTTCTTCTTATAGTATTTTTATTATCTCCCATCTTATGCTAGATATTGAGAAATAAACATAGATTTTAGATAACATAACAAACTTAGGAAAAATTAAATGCAAATAACACTTATATTTTTAAACTATGATTTTATCTCTATCATGTCATAATATAACTCTATAATGTTATAATGAATCATTTGGTTCCTAATTTATTTTGAATTTACTTAATTATTGATACACCATATTGTTTGATGCAAATGTTGTTTTAATTAACTTAACAATTTGCTTTAGCCCCAAATTTTTCAAATGAGTTCAAATTTAAAGATGTATTTTGAATTTCAAAGTTGATAAATAAAACAAAGAATGGATAAAATATTATAACACAATAATATTGGTTATAATTGGGTTAAAGGATTTTGATGCCCCATTTGTAAACATGATTGGGTTTATTACTTGATTAACACCAAATGCATGACTAATTATGTTTAATTACTTGATGGACTCAACCAAACATTGAATTGGGTTTGATTGAGGCCCAATTCCTGAAAATTGATTATAATTGGATTTTAAAATTTATTTATCCTCATTTACATTCCAAACTAGGTTTAATTATTCAACCAACCCCAATTTCATGCCCAATTACATTTACTTATTTGGCTAGTCTAAACTATACACCTATTTTGGTTTAATTACATGACTAGACCCAATTTCATGGACAATAGGGTTTATTTATTTTATGGATTCAAATAGGTTTGAAATTGAGTTTGATGACTATGTTTAGACTTAATTGTATTATTGATTGGGTTTAATTACTTAATTATCCCCAATTACATGGCCGTTTGGGTTTACTTACTCGATGAAGCTAGTCAATAATAAAATTGAGTTTGATCAAAGTATAATAAATGATAACTAGTTAGAATTAGGTTAAATGACTCTTTTTAGCCCCAAATACATGCCCAATTGGTTTTAATTACTTGATGGAGTCAACTAGTCATGGAATTGGGTTTAGTTCAAGGCCCATTTCATGCCAATTAGATATAATTATGTTCAAGGACTTTAATTAGCCTCAATTTCATGTCAAATTACATTTAATTATTAGATTATACATGATTACATGTCCAATTAGGTTTAACTACTTGATGGAGTCAACCAAAGAAGTAATTGGGTTTGATCAATGTCTTGTTCATGAAAACTAGCTAGAATTAGGCTCAAGGTTTTTGTTTAGACCTCATTACATGGAAAAGTATGTTTAATTACTTGATTATTAATTGTTACATTCTTAATTATGTTTAATTACATGATGGAGCCAACTAGGTGTGATCAAGGCCCAATTAGTTCCAATGCATTTGAATTGGGTTCAATAAATTTGATTTACAATTTTTTTTCTAAATTGGGGTTAATTAATTGATTTACCTCTATTTTATGCGCAATTGGGTTTAATTACTCAATAGAGTAAACAAAACATATAATTGGGTATGATCAAGTCCCAATTCATGTCAATTTGTTTGAATTAGGTTTGAGGACTTTTTTAGCTCCAATTACATGTTGAAGTAGGTTTACTTACTCAATTTACCCCAATTTCATGCTTAATTTGGTTTAAATACTTGATTAGCTCCAATCCCATGGCCAGTTGGGTTTAATTATTTGATGGAGTCAAGTAAATATGGAATTTAGTTTAATCAAGGCTCAATTTGTGATAACTGGTTAGTATTAGCTTTGAATACTTTCTTTATCCCCAATTGCATGCCTAATTAGGTTTAATTAATAAATTATCCTATTTTTATGGCTAATAATGTTTAATTACATAATTGAGTCAACTAGGTGTGGAATTAAGTTTGATATAGACCTAATTCATGCCAATTTGTTAGAATTGGGTTTGAATACTTTGGTTATCCCAAATTACATTCCTAAGTAATTTTAATGACATGAATATAACAAATTTCATAGACAATTGTGTTTGATTACTTAATAGAGTAAACCAAACATGGAGTTAGGTTTGATCAAGGCATGATTCATTTAAATTATTTATAATTAGGAGGACTTAAAATAGCCCCAATTACATGCCTAATTAGGATTAATAACTAGATTAGGCCCAATTACATGGATAAATGGGTTTGATTACTTGATGGACTTAGCCATGTAAGGAGTTAGGATTGATTATGTCTCAATTCTTATCAATTGGATAGAGTTAGGTTCAAGGAATTTATTTAACCCTAATACATGAATGGTGTGTTTAATTACTAAATTATCCCATTTGTATGCCTACATAGTATTAATTAATTGATTATCCCTAATTGCATGGTTAATTAAGTATAACTAATCCATGAATTCAATCAAGCATAAAATTTATTTTGGTTGAGGCCCTATTTATGCCAACTAGCTATAATTGAGTATGAGAAATTTTTTATCCCCACATTCCATTTTTCCATTTACATGCCAAATTTGGTTTAATTACTTGATTATCCCTGATTACATGGTTAATTAGGTTTTAATTACTTAGCAGAGTCAATCAAACATGGAATTAAGTTTGATTAAATCATGATTCATGTCCATTGTTGAGATTATCTCCATATATGACTATGTATAATTAATTGATATTCTTCATGCATGACTCATTTCTTTCCAGACATAACTAAAATGATGGAAATTAATGTATAATTAGTATATAAGAAACTAACTAGTATTGTATATTCACCCTGAGACTTGTAAAATACATAATATATAATGAGTGTTAGTTAATTAATTTAGTATAATACATAGAAATTATAACACTATACATATCTAACTATTTATAATTAGTTAATATTATTCATGCATGAATTATCACCTTGCAGACACATCCATACCAATGGAAATCAATGTGCATTTATACATACACATTTTTTCAGTACCATAAATCCACATACAAAATTATAAAAGATAAAATCTATCATGAGTTTTTTTCCATTAAATTATTATTAGACCTATAAGGTATAACAATTATTGTATCTAACTATATAGACTTAATTTAGATTATTCATATTATAGACACATAATTTTTGTTTACACTAATTTAGAGTACGTATGTATACTTTTTTTATCAATTCATATTAGGATCTCATTAGTGTGTATTTCCTATGTTTTAGGCTTTGTTTTATTTCCCTCCATTTTATTTATCTCTCCTCTTTGGTTTTCCTTATTTACCTTGTTTTCTCTTGCTTCCTAGGTTTTACTAGGAGTGTAGTAGTACACTCAAAGTTTTACCAAAAGTGTATCACTATGCTCTTAGTCCTTTATTCTTTTTGGGTCACATTAACCCTTTTATCTATTTTCCCTGGTATTTGTGCTCCTTTTTATAGGCTTTCCCACCATTAATGTGTTGCCTTGTGTGCCAATAGGGTCCTAATTTGAATTTGAGATATACACAAGTGAATTAGTTTACATAAAAATAGAAAAAATGATAGACATAAAAATAAGAGTTTAAAAAAGATCAAGAGTGATAAGAAAATTATAACATTTTATTTATGAAACATAATTTCATTTGGAGTCTCCATATTTCATCAATTATAATTATTCGTGAAGTGAAAAGACATATAAGGATTAGTGCTTACATTACCATGATTGATTTCTAAACTCAATTACGTGATGATTATAAAATTTTACAAGGACAAGGGTATAATTAATACATTCCCATTAATGACTATACCAATTTTTAATGTTCTGTGAGATGATTATGGTTTCAATAAAGGATAAGGATTTCATGGCAATTCTCATTGAATCTTGAGAAATTGAGTGAGGTTTTTGGAGTTGAGGAGTATAGGAATAGAAATGTAAATTTTTTAAACCAAAAATAAAAAATGAAAAAGAATGTACCTTAGCCATAATGTACACACCTAGAATTAATTAAGAGCATAACACTCCACTCATGGTCAAATTTTCACATTTGTCAATTTGAAAAAAAAATTATGGGTTTTTTTTGTCTTGGTTCTTGAACATATTTCCATTTGATTTCAACCTAAATAATTCTATATATTTTCATATAACTAATATCTTTCTCAGAATCCTAGCTTTACAACTTTTAATTAATCTATAATATTCATTTATCTTAGTTAAGTTTATTTTTGTAAATATGTTAGGATATGAATCATATATATGTTTTTAGGGGTAGGTTTATTGCATGATAATGTAAAATTAGGTTAACATAATCCATTTCAATGAACATGTGTTATTTTGCAACCAAAATTAGAGTTTCATATTTTGGTGAACCCATGCTCTATTGTACCTAACCCACACTGCATTACATGTTCCCTTGCCTTATATATATATATATATATATATATATATATTAGAGGGATAATTATAATTATTTAAATAATTATACCTAACCCATGTGTGTGGTTTGAAAATCCTAGTTTGTTGTGCTTGATTTATCATTTAAATTCTAGTGTATATTTGCATTTTATATATTTTTTCATCTTATGCCACCTAAGATTATTAATTATAAGACCACTGATAGGTTAATTTCTATATTAAGTTTGAAACACATTGACTTTGTTGAAATATTTTTGATTAAAACTAATTCTTATTTAAAAAATAAAATAATGTGTCTAAATGATGTTAATGTTCCTTATTTTGATGCAAATGTGAATGATAATGTTGTGAATGTAAATACTGTGTGATAATGTTGTGAATGGATCTCAAACTATTTATGTTTCTAATGATGAGAAATATAAATCTAAAATACTTTGTTTAGTCAAAACATCATATATTATCCTATAGAAATACATGCAATGTTGTATAATTTGAAAGATATCCAAATAAAATCCCTAAATAAAGATATACCCTATAGGGTCAAAATATGATTTTTTAATGCTTATAATGATTATCAACCTTATATAGGGACCTCTTCCATGCTTGATAATGTTTTTGTTTCCCAAAGTATTTCTAACTATTTCCACTTTTCATTTCTTCCAATTGTGTTGTTGCTTCTTTTCCTTCTCAAACTAGTTTTAATGCTTCAATTATTTCTTCTCAAATTACTCAATAAATGATTTTTTTCTCAACTTCATTCTTCTCCATAGTATTTCTAAATTACATAAATTTTCTATTCTTATATATACCAACACTACTTATTTTTCAACTCCTAAAGTTATTGCCCTTGCATAAATAGTGTGTGATATGCAACATGTCAAAATTTTCTCTTAAGTGTATTAAAATTAAAGCTATAAGATTACTTCACATCATATATTACTAAAAATATTAAATTTTGATGTCCTTTATTACTATAATAACCCCTCTAATCAAATACATGAAACATACTCACAAAATGTTTCCTTGTCCAGTTGTAAGTTATCCTTCTAAAAATTTTCTTAACTAATCCAAAGACATGCATTTAATATGAAAATATCATGCATTAATTAATATTGATCAAATTCTTTTTCATTCAAATCATTCAAGTAATCAGATTCAAAGTATATTATTATTTTTAATTTCATCAAATGTAAATTCAATTACATGTTTTCATATTGTACCCAATTAAAATACTAGAATATGCAATTATTTGTAGAATAAAAGTATAGATTTGCACTAAAATGACTAAGTAAAGTATTCCATTTCTATTTTAAAATAAAATCCTAATATAAGTTTTCATATTATCTCCATGTACAAAAATCAAAGCATACAGTTTGTTTAAATTAGAGCATTCATTCATAATAAGTGATCGAGTATAATAACTAAATACACATTTTTTTTTTTCATTTATAATTACAACTAAAAATAATGTATAAATTTATACTTAGTGGACTAAACCATAAATAATTTCATCTATTAAAAAACATGTAAAATGTTATATCCAAATTTGAATTATTATCATAATATTATAATAATTAATAAATTATAATGTTTAAAACTTTAATGCATTATTTATCATTTTGATAAATTTAAATAATACATGATATAATATTTTCAAATAATAATATAATATATTACATTATATTGTCTAAGACAATCATACAAGAGTAAGTATTCAAAAATTAATCCATATGAACATTGAAGATAAACATTGTTGTCGAGAACTATGCAGGAAGAGGGAGAGCATCATCAAAGGATTTACCTATAAACATATATCCTTTAATATCCCACTCAAACCTCTCATTTTTGAGAGTGGTCATATCCTTCATAAGAAAGGTAGATGCAAAACTATCAACATGAAATAAAAAAGTGGGTATCCAATTCTTATAATAGCTAGTACCATGTAGCATAAATAAAGTATTGAGAGTGAATTATATATATAAATAGAACATTCCTAATACACACTTAGTATATATGCTTATGGCCATAATATTTGGTAGTCAATGAGTCTACCTCATTTCATCTAAAATCATAAACAAATTCACAATTATATAGTCAAGGGAAAATTAAAGATTTCCATAATCTATATATTGTTCACATTCCTAAAGTCGAAAACCATACCCAACTAATATTTATTAAAAATAAAAAAAAACACAATGATATTCATTTTAAAAATCACAACTCAACATTAAAATAATTTTTGATAAGTGTGAAAGTGATAATGCATCATACTATTATCCAATACCACCCATTCGAAGTGTCATCTGTAATATCCCCAACCAATAGGGACTATAGAAAGACAAAAGCTCTGATACCACTATAATATCCCCTGTTTCCCTTGAATTCTGAAACTAAATATTTTTGAATTGCTTATCTTTATTCTTGCAAAATATCTCTAAATAGATGAATAAATCACAGTATAATCTCTTATTTATTCACTCAAATGATTACAATAGATGTCCTCTATCATGCATATAAAAGAATATTCAAATACGGTCTTAATAACCTGAGTATTCCACAAACTGGGAATAAAACCTGAATCTGGTACGTCTCAACCTTTTGTGTAAAAACACAGTTGCCGACGTCGATTATACTGCCACCATCGGTTTCTTGGTGTCGTTATCCTACCGACGTTGGTGATAGGGTCGGCCGATGTCAGTCTCTATCAGTCTCTGCCTGTCGATGTCGGTCTCTACACTTTCTGCTGATGAGTACAAATTTGCACGGATCTGTACAGACTTTGTACGGCTGCCAATATAGCACACCCTATTTTCTAGACCCTTGATCTCAAGATATATGGCTCTAATACAAAAGATCTTTATCTGTGCAATATCTGAATCAAAAATCCAGAATCAAAAACCTAATAAAATAAATCTCTGTGAATACCTGTGATAACCTCTGTGTGAAGTTATCTCTCAACCTGGCAATAAATCAACTAATCTCTTATAGCCTCTGAATCACACACACTAAAGAGTGGACATTCTCCAATGCAAACAGAATACTGGAACCCTTGGCTTAGTCTTCTCAAGAAAATCCTTAGCAAAAATTGTCTTCAATCAATAATTCATAATCCAACTCTCTCCCATGAGAAACCCTTATACCCTCCAAAAAGTGTGCTTGCCCTAATTAGATTTTATTAAATTAGAATTAGGGTTTTAAAATTAGACCAAATAATTAATATTTAATTAAATTAATCAAATATTAATACCTCCCTTAATATATGTTAGAAAGTTCCCAAACGAAAGCCAACTGGAACAATTTTGCTACTCGAAGCCAAGCTAAGCTCCATCAAGACCCTCTATCCATCCCATCAGAATAGGCTAATCATCCGCTTGGAAAGATGTCAACTAGAAGGGGACATGATAGTCCACCCCTCTTGAAATTGCTTGTCGTCACGCAATCTCAACTCTGGATGTTGTAGAATATCCTCGCTTTCCCATGTCGCATCCTCCACTAGCAAATCATTCCACTTTACCAAATATTCCCTGATAGTCCTCCTACACAACTATCTCTCTCTATACTCTAGGATAGACTTAGGTACTAAAATCAACTTTCCCTCATCATCTAAGGGAGGTAAAACTATAGAAGGTAACATACAGTGTCCCAACACCTTTTTGAGGTGTGATACATGAAAAACATTGTGTACCTTGCTCTCTGCTGGAATCTCTAGCTCATAAGCCATCTCTCCAACATGCCTCAAGATCTTGAAAGGACCGTAATAATGTGGCTTCAGCTTCTCTGCTCCACTCTTCTTAAGAGTAGACTGATGATAAGGCTGCAGCATAAGATAGACCATGTCACCCACATCAAAGGATCTCTCTATCCTCTACTGATCTGCATACTACTTATGTTGATTTTGTGCCTTAACAATATTCTCCTTGAGAGTCCTCATAGTATCTTGACTCTCCTACAATAAGTCTCTAGCACTTGGCACTCTACTCTCACTCAGTAGCAAATCTAGAAAACTCAGCGCCTCATACCTGTACAATGCCATAAAAGGAGACATCTGAATGGTCATATGGAAAGTCATGTTATAGCAATACTCGCACAAATGAATCCACTTGACCCAAGATTTTTGCTGCCCTGTAATGTAGTTCCTGAGGTAGCCCTCCACCCATTTGTTCACTATCTCTATCTATCCATCGGTCTACGGGTGGTAACTGGTGCTCAGTGTAAGCTTGGTCCCATAGAGTCTAAACACCTCCTGCTAGAAGGGACTCAAGAACTGACTATCCCTTTTGCTCACTATGCTCTAAGGTAACCCATGTAGCTGGAATACCTCTCAGAAGAAAACCTCTGCTACCTGTGTAGATATGTATGTGGTGGTAATCGGAAAGAAGTGAGCATACTTCGTTAACCGATCCATGACTACATATATGAAATCTCATCCTTGGGCTTTAGGCAAGCCCGTAATGAAATCCATCGACAAGCAGTCCCACTTCCTGTCAGGAATTGGAAGTGGCCACAACAATCCTGCTGGGTACATGTTCTCCTACTTATTTTGCTAACAAATAGGGCACCCACGCACATACTGAAGAACATCTACCTTGAGTCCTTTCCATGTGAATCTCTCCCTAATCTGTCTATAGGTCTTGAAATACCCAGGATGTCTTGTAGTAGGTACATCATGAAAGGCTTGCATGAGAATGTTCTTCATCATTGATCCTAGGATCAAATAAACCCTGCTCTTGTAAATGATTAAGTCATTCACAAGAGTATATCTAGTGTCAACCATCGATCCCTCAACAATGTTGGATGCCCATGTATCCTTGGCATACTCTACCAAAATCATATGTCTCCAATCCTCTGTAATGTGGACCATAGTACTCAAATACGGCCAACGTGAAAGGGCGTCAGCCACTACATTCTAGGTGCCCTTAATGAAAGAGATGTCAAAGTCATATGCCTGTAATTTGCTCACCCACTTTTGCTGATGGTCATTGAGATCTCACTGCCCCAAGAAATGTCTCAAACTGTTGTGGTTCGTTTTGATGCAAAATGTCCTGCCCACGAGATATTGCCTAAATTTTGCCAAGGCATGCATGATAGCAAGCATCTCCTTATCATAAATGCCGTAAAGTCTCTCTAGCCCCCTGAGCTTACGGCTCTCATATAATATGGGGTGCTTGTCCTGCATAAGTACCACTCCAATGCCCTCACTTGAAGCATCGCACTGAAGCTCAAAAGGCTTCAAAAAATTAGGTTGTACCAATACTGGGCACGTAGTCATCAACTCCTTAAACCTCACAAAACACTCTTGTGCTTCAGGTGTCCAACAAAAGGCACCTTTTTTCATCAAATATGTCATAGGGGATACGTGTCATGAATAACCATTCATGAACCTATGATAAAACCCACACAAACCTGGAAATCCCCGTAGCTGTGTAAGGTTTACCGAAATAGGCCAGTCTATGATAGCGCAGATCTTCTCAAGATCCATTTGCACTCCCCCTGCACTGATAATATGACCCAAGTATAACAATTCAGTCATCCCCAAATCACATTTGGACTCCTTGGCATACAAGGACTCCCTCTCCAAGATGCTGAGTACAGTCTCCAGATGAGCCAAATGCTCCTGCTAAGTCTTGCTGTATATAAGAATGTCATACAAAAAAACAAGTACAAACCTCCTCAGTAGGGAATGGAAGAATCTATTCATGGTGGACTGAAATGTCATTGGGACATTAGTGAGCCCAAATGGCATCACTACAAACTCATAGTGTCCATGATGGCAACAAAAAGTTGTCTTCTCAATGTCCTGCTCACGAACCCTGATCTGATGATATCCTGACCTTAAGTCTATCTTCATGAAGTAGTGTGCACCATGGAGCACATCAATAAGCTCATCCATACAAGGTATGGGATACCTTTTCTTAATGGTTCCCTTATTCAGGGCTCTATAGTCAATGCACATGTGTAGGGTGCCATCCTTCTTCTTCACTAGAACAACTAAAGAAGTGAATAGTGATTTGCTAGGCTGAATGTGACCCATAGCTAGTAACTCCTTAACTGTTTTTTTGATCTCATCCTTCAACCACTTAGGATGTCAGTAATGAGTAATCATAATGGGCTTAGCACCTTCCTCAAGCTCAATAATGTGCTCAATGCCCCTGCCTGGAGGTCTTCCTAGTGGAATATCACTAAATACCTCATCATGCTTGACTCTCGACTGTTGAATGTCAGGATGATACTTAGTCTTCTACTGTCCCTCTTGTATTGGTGCTAATGTGCACTCGATAGCCCACTCTACCATGTCGTGTCACATGAGACTCTCCATCTGATGAAAAGAAATAGTTTTGATGTTGTTGTCCCGTATTGCCTTAAGAATGTGCTTCTTCCCATCAACATCAAAACGGATCTCCATGTCCTTAAGACAAAGAGTGATGACCTCAAGGTAATGAAGCCACTTCATGCCCAAGACCAAATCTATATCCCCCATGTTCACCACATAATAATCAGCCTTGAACTCATAGTTGTTCAAGCGCAATGGGAGATCTCTAATCATCCACTCACACCTAAGGGTGTAACTGTTGGCTACCTTAACTCTAATGCCCTCAAAATACTCGGTAGTGAGTCCACGCTTCTCCAAAAATTTGGCATCTATAAAATTATGTGTGGCTCCTGTGTCAAGAAGGGTTATGACCCTTTGGCCTACCAAAACTCCCCAGAATCTGAATGAACCCTCATGTTGGATGCTAGATAGGCGTGCTTCCTGAATCTAAAGCTCTGACTCTACCTCTATCTTAGGCTCTGAAGCCTCAACCTTTGGCTCCTCAAAACTCTCCTGATGTTTAGAATCTTTTGATTTTGCATCCTCATAATAAGCCCACATCACTCGATTTGCCTTGCCCTTAGGCCTCAAAAGACAATCATGATTGGCATCATAGGGACCTTTGCAGTAAAAACAAAGCTTCTTCCTACGTAGATCATTAAGATCCTCTCTATCTAAAGGTGGTGTTGTAGGGTTGGCCCTTGAATCATTCTTAACACTGGATTTATCTATGTTAAAACCTAATCTTTCTCTATTTTGATTGAAGCCTTTATTGTCCCTAAATGAAAAAGTACCTCTAGAGTTAAATTTACTAGATGGGGCTACCATCTCCATACTATGCGCCTTCTTCATAGCTACCTGTAATGAAGGAGGATCAAAGCCTTTGATCTAACCTCTCAATGGTTCTATCAATCCCTCCATGAAGAGCACTACAAGTCACCTCTCTAAAATATCAGGGACCATAACTGATAACTTCTGGAAGTCACCAATGTAAGACTCTAGACTACCACTCTGGCGCAACTAAGCCAACTCCCTGAAATAAGATTCCAGATCCTTCCTATCAATATGCTCCACTAGTCTATCCACAAACTCCTGATAAGATGTGACCTGATCATGATGGAGTGTCACCATCCCGTGGTGCCACCAATCGTGAGCTACTCCCTCAAGATCTAGTGTCGCATATCTGATAGCATCTCCCTCAGCCATTGGACACAATATGAGAAATGTGTCTAGCTTACTAATCCAGGCCTGTGCTGTCACCTTACCACTACCATCAAACATCGCTAGTGTGAGCCTACTCGTAGCATGCTTCAAATCATTGTTCTAGTGTCTAGGTCTCTTATTCTATCGACCTTGGTTATGCTCTCTCCTCTATGTGATGAATCAGTCAAAAGTAATCATCTCTCTAACCTTAGGTGATAATAACTCCTACTTGTCATTCACTTCCATAAGTGTGTCTACAAACAACTCCTCATGCTCCTCACCTGCTATCACCTCCTCGGCTTCCTACCTCATAAAGGTATGCCTAGTAGGCTTGTCAGCTATATGAGAAATAGTCTTAAGGGCTCTCTGTGATCCTGCATCACTCTTGACATTGTCATGATGTGGTGAATGTCTCCTCAGAGTACCCAATCTTGACAGTGCTTCTACCAATTGCTGTAATACTTTGTTATTTTGCCTTTGCCCTTCTCATAGCTCTCTAAGAGTAAGTAACACCTCTACATTGTCTTGATCCCTAATATGGTGAGGAATATGGGTCCTATCCATATTGTCACCCATGTCTTCTGGCTGCTGTTTTAAAACTTGAGTGCCTTCAAGTAAAGCTCTACTGAGTGTATTATACCTGTGTGGCCCCAAATCTTGTGGCTATATGAGATCTCTAAACCCTTAGGATGGCAAGATTTAGCTTTGATACCACTGTAATATCCCCAACCAATAGGGACTATAGAAAGACAAAAGCTCTGATACCACTATAATATCCCCTGTTTCCCTTGAATTCTAAAATTGAATATTTTTGAATTGCTTGTCTTTATTCATGCAAAATATCTCCAAATAGATAAATAAATCATAGTATAATCTCTTATTTATTCACTTAGATGATTACAATAGATGTCCTCTGTCATGCATATAAAAGAATATTCAAATACAGTCTTAATAACCTGAGTATTCCACAAACTGGGAATAAAACCTAAATCTGGTACGTCTCAGCCTGCTATGTAAAAACATAGTTGCCGACGTTGGTTATACTACCACCATCAGTTTCTTGGTGTCATTATCCTATCGACATCGATGATAGGGTTGGCTGATGTCGGTCTCTATTGATCTCTGCCTGCCGATGTCGGTCTCTGTGCTTTTCGCTGATGCGTACGAATTTGCACAGATCTGTACAGACTTCATACGACCACCAATATAGCACACCCTATTTGCTGGACCCTTGATCTCAAGATATATGGCTCTAATATAGAAGATCTTTATCTATGCAATATCTGAATCAAAAACCCTGAATCAAAAACCTAATAAAATAAATCTCTGTGAATACCTGTGATAACCTCTGTGTGAAGTTATCTCTCAACTCGGTAATAAATCAGTTGATCTCTCACAACCTCTGAATTGCACACACTGAAGAGTGGATGTTCTCCAATGCAAATAAAATACTAGAACCCTTGGCTCAGTCTTCTCAAGAAAATCCTTAGCAAAAATTATCTTCAATCAATAATTCATAATCCAACTCTCTCCCATGAGAAACCCTTATACCCTCCAAAAAGTGTGCTTGCCCTAATTAGATTTTCTTAAATTAGAATTAGATTTTCTTAAATTAGAATTAGGGTTTTAAAATTAGACCAAATAATTAATATTTAATTAAATTAATCAAATATTAATATCTCCCTTAATATCTGTCAGAAAGAGCTCAAACGAAAGCCAACTGGAACAATTTTGCTACTCGAAGCCAAGCCAAGCTCCATCAAGACCCTCTATCCATCCCATCAGCCTACGAGGGTCGCATAATAGGCTAATCATCTACTCAAAAAGATGTCAACTAGAAGGGGACATGACATCATCATCCTTTCAATTCAACAAAGTTTGTATCAAACTATACAATAAAATAGAAGAAGGCCATTCATTGAGAGAGTGATTGAATGATAACATGTCATAGAAGTGTCCCATACCATATGTGTGATGTGTCATCATCAATTCACCCTATTGAGGATTGTATTTTATTTTGAAATCTAAATGCATGGTTATTTATATATTGATATCATAAGAGAATATATATTGCAATTTATTAAAAATAAACATTCAAGTAATAGTTCAATCATTTTAGAATGAAGTATACATTTACTCAAGAGTAAGTAGAACCATCAAGCCTCGTATCATTTTCATAAAACTACAATAGTCCATAGTAAAATCAAGTTCATTAATTTCATTAGATAAGGTAAAAAAACATATGAAATGTAATACTCCCTTAGGATTTATTAGATCCCCCCATAAAAGGGGTTTCTATATCAACAAGGATTAAAAAGTGTTTACACCAATTCGACATAGTATGAATGTAAAACAAATTAATAAGCCCAATATCATCATTTATGATATGAAATATAAGTGTTGAATGGTCACTACAGTCAATTTAGGTATCCTAGTTTTCCTTGCTACAAGGTTAGAGATAATATACATAGAGATTACATAGACAATTTATTCTTCAATCTACTAAAAAATATCAGCTGATATATGGTATTATGAAGTAAAATTTAACATATGTTTTATGAATGATAATAAAAAATAATGTATAATATATTTCACCACTTGATTCAATTTAATTTAGTTCTACCAATATTTTTCCCATCAAAATATTCCATGTAAAGTCTCAACTAAATAGGTATAATAGTAATAAAAAGTGCATTCTGATAATTTATATTAGTATAATTGTATAATATGGAAAAAACATCTACAAAGACCTTAGATGATTAATTTATGATGGTTAGTGATTATTAAATATGACAAAAATGAAAATAAAACATCATACACTAACATCCTTATACCCATATTTGTTCCTACAACCATCAAGGAGTTAAAATAATATAAAAGTTTTAAGTTTTAGTCATATTCAGTGATGAAAACTCACAAAAACCATTATCACCTCAGATAGACTAATATTACCATGGTTGTTCAAATATATACCAAGGGTAATCATAGATTACTATAAAAGATATACCCTTAATATTTATGTAAAGTCTCCAACTAATTAGGTATAACAATACTAAAAAGTGCATTCCAATTATTTATATCAATATAGTTGTATAATATGGAAAAACCATCTAGAAGGACATTACATTAATACTTTATGTCAGGAAATACTTATATTAAATAATACAAGCATGGAAATAAAACATCATGCAATAAAATCCTTATTACCCATATTTGTTCCCACAACCATAAAGGAAATAAGATTGTATAAATAGTTTAAATTTTAGTCACGGTTAGTGATGAAAACTCACAAAAACCCTTATTACCTTAGATAGACTTATATTACCATGGTTGTTCAAATATACACCAAGGGCAATCATAGATTAATAAAAAATAGATAACCTTAATATTTATATTCATGCAATCACAAGTTTTTTTAATGTTCAATTCCTTTGATCAGGATATTAACTAGATCACAATATATAGCTATTACATTATTGATATGAGATCATAATATCTATTTCCATAAAAATCATCATTAATTTAAAGAAACATTGATATATTTTATTTCTTTTATATATGATAACTTATACTTTGTCTGTTATCTTAATATCTATTAACTAGATATGAAATTGTTCTCTATGTGTAATTGTTTTGAATTTTAGTCTTTTATACCTTGATTCATAGTATATAGAGTTTAGATATAAAAATTACAAGGATTCTTCCAAATAAATATCAGTGCCATAAAAGGAGTATAACTATCTATATTATAATTATGATATAAATTTAGGAGCTTATAATATCATTAATTATAACAAGAGGATGCCCTAGGTCATATAACAAGAACATAACAAATCATGTAGTTTATATATTCCATTTCCCTTTATTTCATATATTGGAGAGAGTGACTGAGAGAAAATGGATGAACCATTTGCCTAGTTTTATAAAAAATAACATGAATTATAGTATAATGATAAAACTATCAACTTATAACTTACCCTATTTATTTTCAATTCCCTCTATGTCATGTAATTCTTGTTCTCTCCCTCATTTATGTTTGTATTTCCATTAATACCCTCACCTCTTTAATAATTTCTATAGACTTGAAGTGGCAATCCATTCTTTTTGGATAAATAATGGTGCAAATAGGCATAGGCATTACATGTCCATTTCATAGCGAAATATAACCTTGAAAAGACAAGATTTTACTCATGCAATCTCCAAACTTATCCATTTAGTCCATGGAAACTCTATTTAAAATTATTAGTAGAGGTTCCTAGAATTGCTCATCAGAACATGCTAATCTTTTATAGTATGCAATGTGAGATCAACTTTAGACTATAGGAAGTTATACATTTCACTGATTATAGATTTATTTTGCAGTAAACTCATTCATAATTAATGCTTTTTCATTTTCAAAGAAATTTGGTTAGTCAACTCAAACATATTAAATAGATCATATATGTATATTTGCATAGAACCTAAAATAAATAGTTAAGAAAAATCAATGCATATAAATTACACAACACAAAAACTCTCAAGCTACCATGATCTCTATAGCATTATGTTTCTCATATATGGATGCATATTTTATTTTACAATTTATTGTATTTATAGAGTTGTGAGGAGGCTCTATCACATCACCTTCATGAGTGTTTAACTCTAGAACTTAAGGAGGATTTTCATCTTCTACATTATTTTGATATTAAGAAAAGTTAAATTACCTAGATAATATTCTATATCACAAACTTGTCACTTATACATTACTTCTACGATTGTACACCTCCTAATTTACTATCAACACTTTTGTGGACTTAAATAGTTGTCTCATCCTAAAACAAAGTTAAAAGGTGGGTACCAAAGCCTAGAACTAGTGGAGTTATCTACAATGAGTTGTGGGGTTGGTAAAAAAAGCAATGATTGTAATTATCACTCAAAGTGACTTTTACCTATTTTAACCTCTTGCACACTAACTACTTACCCTTTTAGGTTTTCAACTAAATAGTGTACCAATCTACCACCCTTTATAAGTTTTTAATAGATTGGCATGACCATGAGGCCACTATTTATGGGTTTTCAATCTTCCTGGTTTCACTCCCAAAGCTTATTTCTTTATCACATTTTATAAATTTAAAAATGACAATTTTTTTCATTTGAAGTACTTTACTATGAAGTTGGAGGCATGGAATATGAAGATGAAGTCAAGCCACCTATGATGGTAGAGGATATAATATACCCATTAATAATGTTGTTGATACCTTAGAGTCATATGCTATAGGTAATGGTTGTGATTAGGATGCTTGTTGTAGTGCTTGAGATGTTTTCTTCACTTAGAAGGCTTATATGATTTGGCCAAGTGGAATTAATTGTGGTTTGTCAATGATCACTTGAAATGAATTGTCAAGATTTGAAAAATCATATTTAAATTACCACTAATCCTCTATGATGCCTCGTATCATTGTGATTAATGTGCATAATGGAGTTTATATCTATATACTATTCTAAATATCCCCATCACATATGATTGCAATAATAGGCTTGTGCCTAGTGACCTTGAGTGAGATGCCATATGATTTCAACTCCATTTTGTCTGAATATATCTATGTCTACACACATATGAACATGTTATGGATCATTTCATTATCTCAAGTTTACATCCTATGCATAACATTATCTATGAGATTAAGAGATTATTTAATTACAATTTCCATCTCAATTGGTCTGATCATTGGAATTCTATGACTACTTTGGATTTTTTAGCCTTGGAGAGGTTTGGATTGATTTATGTATCAAATATAATTAACCTTATCATATTATTTGAATAACTTGAAGATGGCTTTTATTCTCAATCACATGTGTTGAAATCGAGCTCACAGTTATTAAAATCATTGTGTGACAACCCAATATTGTGTAGGCTATTTTAATATATCCATAAATTGATTCTCCTTAAACATTACCTATTATACCAAAACTTGTATGAACAACACTAAATATGTGTCATATATGAGTTTTTGTGATTTGGTTAATCTCTCATGGTGCTCAACATTATCCTCCTACAAATAAGTGTTGTGATTCTTGATCTCAAAAAATTTCTATGAAATGTAATATTTAAAGGCAACAAATCCTTTAATATTTTTTTCAAGGTTAATTTTTAAACATTCATATATAATTATTGGCATATTGTTGCCAGTAAAAATAAATTCTTAATAGTTATTGATTATGTGAAATAATTTATGATTTGTGTGATAAGGAGTGTGAATGTTATTATTTTAAGTAGGGCTTGGATATCCAAAATCCAATGACTTATGGTATGCAATTTGTACTATAATGCCTCTTCTTAGGCTTATAATTTAGTTGATCTTGATCCTGTAGATATGGTTGATGACTGTGCTTGGACATTAAAGGTCATGCCCTTTGTGGTTTTAGATAGATGCCATGTTTTCACTTCCTCATGACCCTCAACTCCTTAGAATTTTTCTTCCATTTATTACTTATGATTATTCTTGTGTTCTTATTTTGCCTTGGCAACTTTTTCTACCTACGTTATTGTCATTTGTTTACTAGTTCATTCACATATTATTCTGTAACATCCTTTATTATTTATTTATTTTTGGCTTTCTTTTTAGTTCTTCTTACTTGCACATATATTATTTATTCTTATATTTAGCTTCCTTGGCTATTGGGTCAGCCTCAACTTTCTTGTTTTGTTTTCCTTATTTGCACATATCTTCATTTTTTCTCCTTAACATCCTTGGCTACTTACTCATACTCTTCTTATTTTACCTGCACCTCTTTTGTGTCTTATTCTTCTTATCACTTTTTATTTTCCTCTTCTTCCTCATTTATAGGCTACTCCTCCATAGACTTTTCTTCATCAACCTTGGCTTTGTCTGATTAGCCTTGGCCTTTATATCTTCTTATGTTTGTTATTCTTCAGTATCACCTTGTGGCTTGGGTTGGTTTGGGTGATATTTTTCTACTAGAGGCTGACCTAATATAACTTATTTTTACATACATGTTACCATATAATCAATTGTTTGGGGTATCGACAATGAAGTTATGGAATATATGGACAATGGGGGTGAAGGTGGTGGGGATGGAGATGAATAAATGACCACTTGTCACTTGATCACATGTTTTTTTTAATGAGTAGGAAAATGTAGATGATAATTATGGATTATATAACACCTCAGTCTTGTACACTTGGAAAAATCATACCTTGGTTGCTCCTCTTAGTTTTGGACCATTCCCACTTTTATAAGTCTTGCATCTACTCTATCTTATTCCCCTTGGCCTACCTCTTGGTTTGAATAGTATTGTGTTGATAACCTAGACCTTATATCTTTCCTAGAATGCTTGAAACCTACTTATCTTCCACCTCTATAAGTTCTGAGTTTGTACCTACTTTCTTATTCCCTAAACACTTGATTGGATAAACATGTGTGTCAACAAAGGTGTCCTACTCTGATGTAGGTGTCATGTTATGATGTAAGTGTCTAGTGACTTAAAGTGATATAATTTGTAAATGAAATGTATCCTAATGCTTAACCTAAGTATTTTAATTTAAGTTATTTCTCCAAAGGGTTTGATATAAATATAAGATCAACACTCATTCATATATCATTTAAAAAAATACCTAAGGCAACATATCAAATCATTCAATCAAGAAATTAATAAAGAAAAGCTTCCCTATTTTCTCCTATTTTCATATCAGTCATAAGGAAACACATACATAGGTTTAAATTACTAAAGGAAGATCTATAGAGATAAATTTGTCAATTTCTAAGCTAGGTAACTATTGTATTTACTTTCTACATATTGCATGATTAGAAAAAAAGCCAACATGTAGGGGATAACTAAATCAATATGAATCCCTCTTTAGAGTATTAGCTATGTAGGCAATGCTATTTAAAAGAGGGATCTTTGGGGTTAGCTTGACATTGTGTGCCCAAAAACCCATTTTTCCTCAAGGTCACTATGAAGATAAAGAACTAGGGTTCTGAAATTTCATGAGTGATAACCTATGACATAGATATAAATGCACTAGAGTGAAGGTGAAGAAAAACCCAAAAGCATCTAATTGGTCACATCCTTTTCTAGTAGGTATTCCATATAGTACACCTAATTTACGTTTAGACAGTATTATCATCATAACTATCCAAGGCTAACCATGTCTACAACTCTAGAAGTAACCAATCCAAAATATGATGATTTTTCTAGAATATCCTTCTAGTCTATATCCTTCTTGTTCTATATCCAAAATTGTGTTATAATTAGAACCAGCTAAGTACATTACTTCTTTGTTATTTTCATATTTATCATAGTTATACTTATTGTTTTTAGCCTATATCATTTTTATGAATTCATTATATGTTATATCTAAGTTTAGCATTTAATTGACCTCCTATAGCAATAATTTATCACCATTATAACTTAGGTTATCTTTGTCCCCTTTAACCATAGGTAACCCTAATCTAGAATGTTAGGGTTAAATATTTGGTGAACCTAATTCTTGAACATCATTCTTACCTAAGCATACCATTTAGGATGTGTGGAGATCACCATGCCCCATTTTCCAAAATGGGGACCCCATGAAAAAATTGGATCATTCACCTTGATAAATACCTTACCATTGGCATCACATGACTAAAACCCCTTTGTATGACTTGAAAGATTTAAAGTCATGTTAGTCCATGACAAATAATTAATGAAGTACTTTTTAAATATTTCATTAATGTTCAGTTCATTGAGATTTATAATGATATTATTTGTTTAAAAGTGATATTATGATGGGTTACATTCAAATATCTAAGGTATCATCTATATAACTTGACAAAAGTTATTTAATCAAGGTTTTTGAATCATGGTTTAAGTTTAACTATGTCAAAATTCATATTTGAGACTATGATATACCTTAATTTCAAGTTTTAAACAAAAGGTCCAAGTCATATTATATGTTCAAATTTTATGAATTTAGACTTGTTTTATTTTATCTCATAATTTGATAACTTTTTCACCTTTCATTTGGTAGGAACATGACACCAACTCAACCTCAATTGACACATGACAATGTCACATGCACTAGTCACTTAGCCACATAAATTTATAAAATTTGTCATGCATATTTTATCCTTTGAAAAGTTTTTGACCTTGAAATCCAATGGAACTTTTCCACTTGTCACTCATTCATATCATTTTAAGTACATGAAGCAGTTATAAAGTTTTCAACCCTGCAATCCAATTTTAACATGCCACTTGTCACTCATTTATGGTGTTTCAATTCATGAAGAAGTTACAATTCAATCAAAACATTCCATGTGGCACCTTATCATGGCCTTTTAAGGATCTTATTATTTTATAAAGTCTCACAAAGCTATGTACCTATCATAGTGTGCCACTTGGCACTCATTTGTGACATTTTAAGTTCATAGTTTCAATAATACTATGATTACATGAGAAGATGCCACTTGGAAATGAGTTACTAAATCTTGCATAGATAAATGCTATGAGGAAGCCACCCGATAGTTAGGAGTAATGGGTTGAAGACATGTGGACCCATGTATCATGGAAATAACACCATCAAAAGAAGCCATGAAACCTAATGACTACATAATCAAATCAAAATGTGACACTTGGTAATGCATTGTAACATTCAAGTCCATTAGAAGGTTCATAAAACAAATCTTCACAACAATATAAGCCAATGAGAACTTTCCACTTGGAAAAATAGTAGATTTTTCGAAGCCACATCATCCAAAATATGAAATGGGTAATAATGTAATAATTAATTAAGATTAATCCAATAAAAATATGACACTTGATAGAGTGTCACATAATCTAATTGAGTGGTTCAATATTTAAAATAGAAGGTTAAAATTCTTGAAATGACACCAAGTGTTGGGTACATGTCAAAAAGTAATACCTATGTAACATATATCTATTTATAAAGTGCCAATTGTAGGTGTGAATTAAATTCTAATGTGGATAATTTTAGAAGATATAAAGTGAATTCACTTCACTAAAAATGTGAGTGTGAATTAAATGCTAATGGGGATCATTTTGGAAGATATAAAGCCAAGTCACTTCATTAAAAGAGTCAACCCTGTGATGATAGGAAATATGGACAAATAGAATGCAGTGATTGGATGTTTCCTCAAAATAAATTTTAAAATCAATTATAATAAAAATAAAGAGCCAACCCATATTTAAATCAAGGAAAATTAAAACACTTGCCATTTATGACTCACGTTGTTCTGTTTGATTCAAAATTTGAAGTTTAAAGATTGCCATCTCAAAGCAATAGGCTCACATTTAGTTGTTATTTAGTCTAGGTAAATTAATTTTAAATTTAGGCAAAGACATTGCTTTCATAGCTAGGCTATAATTTCAAGATGACTATGATTTTCCCAAATCAGAGATCATATACAATTAGTAAACTGTGACTCTATGGTTCTAAACTCATGATATCAGGGAAGTTTTGAGAGATTAGGCTAAGAACAAGAGGAAGTTTGTATGAAAAACAAAAATCATCCAAATTTCCATCACTTAATTCAAAAAGGGAGTATAAATGGTCATGGCCATGATGAATTGGTTATATGGGACTGAATAAATAGTTCATGTAGATGAGAAATTGATCCAATTATTGTCAATGATAATAGATTGGAGAGATTCCCTCTTTGGGAGAGATTATATTATGTAACCTAGAAACACATATCAAAAATGTTATGGCCAACCATAGGGATTATTTTTACATGATATCCTACTTTATGGATGTCATCCGTGCCACTCAAAAGTTCCCTCATCTCACCCTAAATTGAAAGGGATTGTGCTTCACACCTTCTCAAAGTTTAGAGTGTATAAGCTAAAATAGGAGATGAGGGCCATAGGTGAACATTTATCCCTATAGTATACAAGGTAATCCATGAAAGTCTCATGCTTAGAATGTTAGAGGAAATTAGATTAACACTTATCACACTTGGAGCATATTGATATTACTTATATTGCATAGTGGTCAGGATAGTAGAATCAAGACAACCCCTAAAAGTTTCCCATTATAGTGATAGACAAGTTGGCTGAGTAAGAAATTGATTTTCAATTAATCACAAGGGTGGAAATATTGTGCAAAAACAAAAAAAAAGGATTGGTTCATCCTCAACTATCTAGCATTGGTAGGTTTCAAATTGAAAACTAGTACTGTGTCATTACTGTGGCCAAGCAAAGACCTACTTTTGATTTGGAGAGAGATGAAAAAATACAATGGGACCCAGATCATATTAGTTTCAAACATTGAATTAAACATAAGTCAACCCTAAACATCACCTACCACCATGAGACTGATGATGAGGACATGCTCTACATCAATATCACCAACAATCAAGAGGTAAAGTAGATATTTAAGGATGCTAGCATTCCTCTTGTTAAGGGTAGATTAAAGGATGTAGGTTTTTATAGAGTTTTCAAACATGAGGGTGATCAAGTAGGTCCATATACATCCATAGATCATGTTTCTAGTGATGAAGAAAAAATACCAACTGAACTTTAACTTATACAAAGGATATTTCAAGCATTTTTTCCCACTTTAGGAAGGGAAGAGCTGAGACTAGGAAACATACTGAGAAGGTTTATATTTTAGAAATAACATTTGATACCCAATCCTAGGTCTAGAAAGTTACCTTAATGCAGGTAAAACCTTCAATGGTGCCTATTTCATATTCAATTGAGGAAATAACACCACCCACTATGGCACCAATAACTTTTGCATCAAAGCTACCTCCCCTACTTGCTATCAAAAAGGAACCAAGTATGACATGTAAAGAATGTGTTTATTTACCTCCATTACTTCTAAGTAGCCAACCCTTGGGTATATTTTGTGAACCCCTAATGCTAGATCACATCAAACTAATGCCCTGCAAGCCCCTCATAAAACATATTATTAAGCCCATGACTATCCCTTTTCTCACTATAAATCCTTTTATTGTATCATCCACTTCCAAGGTCTTTGTGATGGCCAATTTACCTCCAATTATTCGTAGGCCCATGCCTAGGCTCGGTCCTCAATTTCTAAAGAAAATTCCTACTATTTCCATATCATAGGTTCCTTTATTACCAAATAGTACTCCAAATAGCATTAGCTCTTATGTATACTTAGAATTAACACTTCCCACCTCATCCCCCAATTCTACCTTCATCTTGGTCACCTCCACTTTTACTTCCTAAACTTTTTCCTTCCTAAGACTGACACCATCTCATCAACTGCCACCATTTATTTAGCCTTAGGGGGACATTTCAAATAAATCTTGGATAAAAAAATGCAATTGTCCATAATAAAAAGGCAATATTTAGTTATAGTAGACCCTCCATAGGTCTCACTATAATTTGAAAAAAATTCTAAAGCAATAAAGAGGCTAGCTAAAATAAAGGCAACTCATCTAGATAAGACAACTATATATGACTTTAAAGAAACCCTCTTTGTAATAACCAAGAAGAAAAGAGCTCAAAATGGCTAGATGAAATAATATGAAGATGTTCACTTCTTATATCTAAAGGCATATGGTGATGTAGCCACAAAATTGGTAAAAGGGATGAAACAAAGAACAACAGAGCTAGAGTAATAACACAAAGCCACATTACCATAGGAGACTATCACAAAGGAGGGGATGATGTCTACAACAAGATTATTAAGGAAAATAGTACCTATGGGACCTATGAAAATAACGAAATCAACTTGGTTGAGTTGATTAGATTGAATAAATTTGAAGACTTGAACTTTATCCCATTAGAGGACTTGAGCATTGATTAGTCCTATATAATTAGAAAAAAGAAAGATTTGAACTAGTGGATTGATGACATGAGATCTTTGGGCCAATCCATGACCCATCTAAGTGATAGAGTTATAACTCTACTTAAAGAGTCTAAATTCACACACCTTTCTAACAAGGATGGTTCCATCATCATCAAGGATGCTTTCAAATTCTAGCTCCAAAATTTTGTAGCCAATTTGAGAAAGAAGACTATGGATAGAGGAGTGACCTTTGGGTAAGAGATGGTAGAATTGGAAACATTGACCCATCAAATAATATAAAAGGTAGTGGCAATAAATGAGTATTTAAGACCTATTTTTAATAAACATGATGTAATGCCAGGTCTCACCATGAAATTGATAAAGGAACCCATTATAGATTTGAAATTTATTAATAGTGATTACAATAAATACTCTAAGGCATGGAAATGATAGAAGCTAAGAATCAGGCAAGTAACAAGCCAGAGATGGTCACCACATGAGCTTCTTCCTCTTCAATGCCTCTTGGAATTTCTTCTTCTTTGGCTACATTGAGATCTTTATCATCATTGAAATCATTAGGATCCTAGATTATTACCTCCAGAGAAAGATAGTCATTTTCAAGCTTTCTTTCAATGAATTTCATGTTCTATTTATAATAAATATATTGTAAAATATTCCCTCTTTGAATAGGGAATATTATTTAGTTTTTTAGAACATGAGGGACTTACGTCCACTGATAGATGTCATGTATTCAGTTCTTTTAAATCCAATGTAACCATCTTAGGTGTCAAGGAGGCCTATATATAAGGGTTTTCCTCTTCATTTGTACTTTAGAACATATCTTTGTGAAATTAATGTAAATAGAAAGAGAAATTTTGGTAATTTATTGATTGTTTCATTGCTTTCATATTTTATTGTTTCTCAAGTTTTTCAAATGACAAAGGACTTCATTTATCTAATGGTTAAATATTATAGTGGTGTTTTAAACATATTCTATTAGTTTGTGCTTTATGATATCATAACAATATTTGTCTATGTATGATCTATTTTCCTTTTGTTCTACAAACAAATGTGATTAAGGAAATTTATTGTGGGAAGTCATTCTTAAAGCACACTTCTTAGATATGTGCATATTATTTACCCTAGAATGACCACTACATTTATGGTATTTTGAGTTCAACACTATAATATCATTAATGTTAGTTTTATTTTCACTATCATTAGAAATAACTAAAGGAAATTTATTTTTCTTTGTTATTGCAAAATAAACCTTCTTTTCTACTCTACCTTCCTTCCTTTTTGATTTTTTTACGAATCACCTTAGATTATTGTTCACTGTAAAAATACATCTATTTGTTTAATTTTGGGAAATAAATTGGAAAAATATTAATTAATTTTCACCATAACAATAAGAATAAATATCTAATAGATTATGTCACTACAAAGCTACTATTGTCCCAACAACAGGGTCTACTTGTAAACCAAAGGTGGTAGTCATATAGTCATTCCAACAAAATTGAATTAAGCCCTAAGGTCTTCCAAGACCTACACAATAAACTTAGATACATTTACTCTGCTATTAGTAGTGCATCCTTGACACAAATGTATATCAATAGGAGAAAAGCTATTACTAGAAGGAGGGACTTTTCTTTGTTTGTTTTGAGTAAAATTATAGTGTATTTGGGTTGAAATATGGAATAATTTTACTTTAAATACACAAAGATTGTAAACACTATAGTTTCATTTCATATCTTGTTATATTTTTTCAACCTTTGAAAGATATTTGTGAATCCTTGAAATATTGTCTCAAGTTTGAAGATATTCCGGCATTACCCCTCCAATCTGTTTAAATTTCATTAAAGGCATAAAAAATAGGCATTTCATTGAATTATTTAGATAGATCAAGATTTTTTTCATCTATATTTTTAAAGGTATAAATAATTTGAACTAAGAAATTTAGACCTGTAATAGATAATTGTAAATATCTTTGTCTAGGTTGATTATTTGTGAAAGATTACTAAGTCAAGGCTTTAGAGATTTAAATTGGGTTTGTTCATGTAATGTTAAGATATTATTTTCATGATATAACTCTAAAATGTTCTAATAAGTATAATACACCAAATTTTACTTGAAATATCTTGTCTAACATTGATCTTTATAGGTTAGACCAAGTTTTTGACAAATGTTTGTGCAGGCTTAAAAGTTTTGAAAGATCTAGGCTGGCAAATGTAAAATAAGACCACTCTACTTAATTATGGACCCTTGTGTGGGGTTACTTTATGTCTATTTGACCAATATTTACCTCCTTTATTAATATTTGATGAACCTATGAGATAATTTGGATTTCTAGCATATATCCTTTGTAGAGCATCCTACAATTACCTAGGATTTGAACCAGATCTTGCTCTAAAATTAGAGTTCCCCTTGGATATTTAGAAACCCGTAACAAAGATATAGCCAACAAAAGGATACGTAGGAAGTCCAAATCCAACCCTACCTCTCTAGTGAACTAGCATCCACCTCCTTTATTTTACATCTAGCCAATCATGACATGGTTAGGAGGATCTTCTATAAATGTACCTAGTCCTATGCATGATTTGCTTAGGAATGCTAAAAAATACCTCCCCCTCTTTAATCCATCTATAAGTATAAATTTTGAAGAACATACCAAGTTGTTCAAGGAAAATTTTAGTATTTTGAACATCATCCATGAAGATGTATCCTATAAACTCTTCCCATTTACATTTAGGGAAGCAACCTATGATTGGTTCCTCAATTTACTACAAGATTCCATCATAGGGTGGAACCAATTTAATGATACCTTCATTTAATAATTTGGAAATGCCATTAGCCTTGGGATTATTTACCAACAATTCACTATTTTAAAATGAGAACTGAGTGAGCCTATAAGAACCTTTAATGCTAAATTCTAGAAGATATATAGCCTCACCATATCTCCCTATCATCTTTCAGATGACCTAACACTTGAAATTTATAAAAACATCTTAGACCCAATGACTATTATCTTTTTTATAGGGATATGAATGTCAATATTTTACCACTCACATATGCAAAGGCCATACACATCGATGAGTAAATGCACCCATAAGGGCACCTTGATGTTGTTATCCCAAACATCAACCTAACTTTTCTTGCTCTAAACCTAGTTTAAAATAGAAATTATAATAAAACCAAATACCTAGCCTCAACCAATTACCATTAATCCATTAATCCATTAATCTCCTGGTCAACAACTAGGATTCTTCAATTAGTCTAATACTGGAACTCATCCCCAAAATAATAGTCAATATTTGGTCCATGTTAACAAAGTTAATACCCAGAACATTGTCCATAACCTAGTCTAGAATGATAATCCTAACTCCTTATAGGGATACTTAAAATCAATTCAAATAATGGACCATAAATGAGTTAATGAATTTTTGAATTCACAAAATCAAATGGGAAACATGGGGGAATGTTCTAATATAAATTACACATTTCAAAAGTACAATAGACCTTTCAACTAGTCTAATAATAATAATAATAATAACAATAATGAACCCCAAAGTAATAAGATGCCTAAAATAAATATCTATGAATTAGCCTTATGCAATTGATGTAGGGTCCATAACATGACCCAACATAGAGAGCTATAATACATAAATTTTTTTAATGCTTTTGAAATGTTTTGAGGTGAGATAAAAAGTTATGACATTATCCTAGATAATTAAGGCAATTCTAGTAATTATAGAAATACAAGAACACCTGACAATGGGTCTAAAGCTATACAAATGGCCCTTATGGTTAAAACTTACAAGTTTATAACAAACAAGAGAATGAGCTTGAAAGTAACACAAATGAGTTCCACATTTTTTAGTATTACCAAAAGAGCAATTATGCCTTGAGGAATATAGCTCAAAAAGGACCGGTGACAACTTCCACACCCGCTAACAAAGTTGACACTCCCCCATATCATATAACCAATAATGATCCCATATCTCAAAGGGAAGGGAAAATTAACCAACTATAGAGTCAGCTACAATTGGATCTAAGGCTACGTACAACATTGTGGAAGATATGAAGAAGATCAAAGATAATATTACCTTTCACGAGCTTTCTCAAAACACTAAGCAACATGATTTTCTACTAAAATCTTTAATTAAGAAATGAGATAAAGGTAAATCTAAATCTACTAATGCAAACATAATAATGTATAAAAGTAAGCTTGAGGTTCCTTCATTTCTATTGACTGTTAGAATTTTTGGAAAAAATGTGCATAATTATTTACTTGATTCTAGGGCATCTACGAACATAATGCCTACATGTATTTGTGAAAATGTAGAAATACATCCAATTAAATTTAATTCATTTTTTGTCTAATTAGACAAGTCAAAGGTCAAGGTGGTATTATAATTATTTAAAGTTCATATGTAGATAGCTCATGGGCCCCAAATTCAATAAATCATCGATATTGAAGTCATAGAAATCCCATAGGCATATGGGATGTTATTGAGTAGAGAATAGACAAAATCCCTCAATGGATACATTTAAATAGATTTCTCACATATGTGTCTACCTTGGAGAGGTGTGACCAATCAAATATAGATCAAGTGGGATCTGAGAATGAAGTTTATGATAATATAATATAACTCCAAAAATGAGAAGGTAAATTTCCAATCCATAAACTTAAGCATGTATGATATTGATGTTGATGAGTTTAATGAAAATAATCAAGTGGCCAAAGATGAAGGATTATAGACAATGTAATTTGATGGTGTGAGAGCTAAATAAGGCTTAGGGATAGGTATAGTATTAACAAACTTGGTTGGTAAACAATATTTGGCATCTTATAGAATTCAATTTCCATCCACTAATAATCTTGTAGAGTATGAGGCCTTAATATTAGGAATTCAATTTTCTATCAAACATAAGGTAAAAAAATTATTAGTCTATGGTGATTTAGAATTATTTGTTAAGTATGTACATATTTAGTATCAATACAGGTTTTCTTATTTAAATAAATGTAAATTAGAGCTTGGGATTTAATTGAGAGTTTCAAAGCATTTAACATTTCCTTTATACGCAAAGATCAAAATCAGTTGGTAGACATGTTGGCTTATAAAAAATTAAATTTATCCCTCTCAAGGCTCTCAAAAAATAATATTATGCCCATATATTCTATATAGCATTGATAACTTCTAGGTGTTTGATGATGATAAGCAAATCATCAATTTCATGACTAGTTCAAGAGTATTTGAGTCACACATAATTGATGAACATGAAGAAGAGTGTACAAAGGAGGTCAAAACCAATTAATATGGCATAATCTAACTCAAGAAGAATAGAATTACTAAGGTCATGGTGTTTATGTAAAGGATATTTGATCAAGATAAGTCAACAAGTGATACCAAGGTACCCAAGGTAAGTGTGGTGCAATTGATTTGTTGGTAAAGAAGTCAATAAAAAAAAAAATCTGCAGCCATATGCTTTGTATGCATGGTATAAGCTTGTGCAAAACTTGTTTTAACAATATACCTATTTTGAGTCAAACCTTTATAGACAATAGCCTCCTCATCATTTGGAAGATCTGAATCATCATTTGGAAGGGTGCCCAACCAAATAACAAGTCAATTTCCTTTCCTCTAACAACACTAGGCCAGCATTGCAAAGTACAGAAGATACTCCAATGCCAGATGGAATGACAAAAATGACTTTCAAGGGATTGTTTCCTCTTACTCCACCATTTGGCCTCTCAACAAAAATCCTCCGTGGACACACATTGTTGACTCCCATCATTTGAATCTATTGACACAACAAAATCTTTTGCATTTAAATGTAGTCTATGCTTCTTCATAGACTCAGACTCTATTTCCACTTAACCAGAACTGCTTTCCATTTCAGTCAAGGAATTCAATGGACCCATGAAACCCCTCTACGCTTTCAATAGACTACAAATATGCATTTGTCTCCGCATCCAGATAGGACTTATATATGTATGTATGTATGTATGTATGTACTGTGGTCACGTTCCTTTTGTGGAAGCCACCTCACGTGTATTTCCTACCAAATACTACAGTCTATATATATATAAATATATATATATATATATATATATGGACATATGCTCTAAAAATATGGGATGGCGTATACATAGTGTATAACCTTTTGATTATGAAAGTGGAAGTATACATACTTTAACAATCTAAACTCTATCCCTAAAATGGTTATCTCGAGTAAAGGTTGTCCTCAATGACTTAATATTCACTTCATTCACTCTCACAATTCTCCCACCAATCATCTAATTAAAAACAATAACCATCCATTAACATAAAATCAAAGAAATGGAAAATAGAGAGAATAGCAATTTAATTTCAAAATTTAGGCATTAAAGCCAAAACTGTCAGGTGACCACAATAAAATATCATGATCAAATTCAAAGGCATGTATCTCCATCCACACCCTGCCATCCATATCTTTGATTGTATTAACCTCAGCTCTGGGATTAGTAAAAGTGACAAAACCATAGCATTTTCCCCCAAAATCTCAGTCATTCACAATCCTATCTAATTTCTAAATCTCAAGTCTCTATCTCGATCCCAAACTCTATCTTGATCTATGTCTCTGGTCCTATATCTGTGTCGATCTCTATTCTCATCTCTATCCCTGTCTCTTTCTCTACTGTCTATCTCTCTATCTCTATCTCTGTTGAGCATCCCGGTTCCAGTCAACTACTGGTATCTTTGCTGCATTCTTACATGCCTGCTGATCATTCTTCCTCTCTCCTTGGATGAGAGATTCTCCTTCTCTCTCCTTCTACATCCCTCTTCTTATCCTCTTATCTCTAAATAAATTCTCTTCTGCTCTTTTTACCTCCTCCCTAACTTCTACTCCCAACTTGGGCTCAAGATAAAACAACAAACAATTTTTAATTTGTAACAATATACTAAGGTTGATATAATTTCAACCACTCCTCTTTTACTCAACAAACTCCCAATGTGGGGATTCCTTCCAACCCATTTTCACCCCTTTTCACTCCTTTTACTTTTACATTTATTCCTCCTTAACAACATTTTGGAGGGAAAAGACAACAATATGAATTCAAATACAAAACTAAGACATGACTTGAGCTTTGTATGCTTGAGAATTTCCAACTTGACCATGTCTTCATGTAGCTATTGTAGATGCTTTTGAGATGCTCTTGCATCATACTCTCCCTCTAGAAACAAGTTGCTCCTACATCAAATGAACTACTTCTTCCATGTATTAGTCTGCACTATATGCCTGGATCCCAAGATCTTGTTGTGAATGCCAATGCTGGTGTTTGTCTTTGATAGTCTTTGTCTTTCATCTTCTTGCTTTTCTTCCTTTTATAATATGTCCTTCTTCTCATTTCTTTCTCAACTACCATCTCCCACTTTCATGCTTCTTCATCTTCATACATGTCTTCTAGATCTTCTTGTTGTTCTTCTTGTTTCATGAGCTTCTCCAATGACTCATGTATGTCATTCACTTTAGCAACCTTCATACCTACATACAAAACATTTAAAGCCACCTTAGAATCAAAATATTTAGGCCATGAAGCCTCTTGGCTGTCTTCACATTCTTGCTCCTTTATCAAAACTGTCTTTGTCTCTTGGGTTTGCTCTTGTCTTGTTTCACTCTTCCCAATGCTATCTTCACTATGGCTTGTACCTGTATGTAGCTCTCTTGAAGAACTAAAGAACTCTTCTAACATTCTCATTTCTTCCTTTAGTGAGATCTGATATATCCCACCATTCTTTTCATCAAACTTGGGTCCTTCATTCTTAAGGATTACTTGTCCTTCATCTCTTATCTCATCTTTTCTTAGCTCTTGCCTCAATTCATTTCCCATCTGATCGATGGTGCCACCATGTTGATATGTGCCTCTACACAAATCTTTTGGAGGATTCAACAAATCTTCTATCCTCTTCAACTCTTCACTCAACACAAGCTCATCCAAATCTTCATGTCTTATATCAAACTTAGGACCAAATTGTATTTCATCCTTTATAAACGCATTCATCCACTCCATGGTTTCTTCATACAAGTCAAATTCTTCATCAACATCAATATACTTATCAAATACACTTGCAATATCCTTACCTTGTGTCTCCTTACTCTCTTCAACTTCTCTTTGAAGTCATTTTGTTTGTTCTTTACATTCAATGAGACATTGCTTTGCTGCACACTCTCCCCTTTCCTCATCATCCATCCATTTGGAACTCTCTCCTTGATGCATATTAGTCCACATAGCCACTTTCCATACCTCATTTTCCATAAAAAGATCATTAAATTATTTAAAAACATCATCATAAACCATTTGTTTACCTTTCCATGTACTTGTGTCATCCTCATGCCTTAGGTTGCTTGTGTCAACCTTTACCTTCCTCCATTGAGTTCTTGGTGTTGTTACCTCAACACTCACATCTTCACTCTTTGCCTTCTTAGGCACCCACATTTGATTCTTTCTCTTATCAATTGACTTCACAAGCCATTTAGGCATCCTGTAACCATGCTCTTTTGACAATACTAAAAAACCAACTTTGTTTGTCCTTTTATTTTCTTGCACACCTACATTCATATTAGGAATATGAGAAAAATCAATCTTACAAGGTAAACTTGCCTGCCTGCATACTTGTTGCTTGCTTGTGTGCTTCACCATCCACTTAGGCATTATATATCCATGATTGACTGCTTTGTGTGAGGACTTCATCTTCCTCTTGCCTCTTCTAACCTATGTATTAACATCTTCATGCTCACAATAACAATCAAAATCAGATCTTAACACTTCATTTACCTCTTTGATAGCTTTTTCCATGGAGCAATCTTTCTCTCTCTTTGTGGTTTGTATTTGCTTCTTCCACCATTTAGGCATCACATATCCATGGTTAATTGGAAACTTCACCTTTCCTTTTGCTTCTCTATCATGCATATCAACAGTTCCATGCTTATAAGAAAAATCAAATTTTGGATTCACCTTTACCTCCTTAATGGGCTGCTCCATTAGTTCTTTGACTTGCATAGCTTCTTGATTATTTGTACTTTCTTCTTCCTTTATGCTTCGTTGTTCTCTTTCCTCTTCTTGGCATTCAATGGCATCATGGAAGTCATCTTCATCTTCCATCTTTCCTCTTGCTTGTATGGAGTCCTCAACACCTCCTTCATGCATTAACCAATGCATTTCCTCTTCTTTAATAGCAGCAAACTTTTTATTTTCTCTTACACATTCACTTGTGCACTTGGTGTCTTCTCTTGCACCAATCTCTTCACTCTCCAAGGCCTTTCTTTTGACCTTCACAAGGCTGCTCATACCTACAATTACCCATGCAAAGACAACATTAGATATAAAAACAAGAGACCACAAGGTTCCTATGAGTGCTCTCTTCACCAACACTCTTATCTTTTCAAGTACTCTTCCTGTCACTTCGTCTTTTCTTTCTTCTCTTCTCTTGTTCTCCACAATGAGAACCTTCTTCACAACTTCTTCTTTTTGTTGCTCTCTTGGTAACCTTCTTATCTTCTTCAAGCCTCTATGGGCTTCTCTCTTCTTGGCAATCTCATTTTGACTTCTTCTCCTCTTCATTAGGAGATCAATTGGCCACTTCAACCTTTTCTTTATTGGCCATACCCATGCTTGCTTGTCCATTTGCATCCAATACTCATATCTATTTGCAAACTTAGCTAAATCTCTTTTCAAACTATCAATCTCTTAATCAATTTCAATACTGTTCATACCTTTCTTCTTTTGGATGCTTGTTTTCTTCTTGGTGCCCTCATGTACCTTTCTACTTTGTAGTGCCTTCAACAATAATTCCATTTCTGAGATCTTCACCCAAGTCTTTTCCACCTTGGTCTCTTAATCCCTTGTCTCACCCAAGCCTTTTCTCCTTGACCGGTCTTTTGACAATCTCCTTGATCTCACCTAGGCCTTTTGCATCCTAGTCTTTTGATCCCTTTTCTCAATCTTGCAGCAACTCTTTACACAACACTTCAACAAACACAAATCACAAATCCAAGCTTACCTTGCTTTGGATTTTCCTCTTGGGCATTCGCTTGCTCCCTTACTTTTGAGCTTCTCTTAGCTCTTCACTAAGCCTTCCTTGGCTTCTTCTCTTCTTAAGCCTTAATGGCTTTAAGACTTCCTCTTCACCTATTTACTTCTCAAACACAATAAACTCAAATAAAATATCACAAATTACTCATACCTTTCCTCCACAGGGTCTTCTAGTGCTTTGTCCTGTTGATCCTTTTGCCAAATCCTTCACAACTGCAACATCATTAACAAATGAAACCATTCCAAAGTTCTCTTTTCTTAATTCTGCAGCAACTTATTAACAAATTATCAAATCCCAAGAGCTTCAAGCTCTGATACCAAAATGGTGCAATTAATTTGCTGGTAAAGAAGTTAATAAAAAAGAAATCTACAGCCATATGCTTTGTATGCATGGTATAAGCTTGTGCAAAACTTGTTTCAACAATATACCTATTATGAGTCAAACCTTTATAGACAATAGCCTCCTCATCATTTGGAAGATCGAAATCACCATTTGGAAGGGTGCCCAACTGAATAACAAGTCAATTTCCTTTCCTCTAACAACACTAGGCCAACATTGCAAAGTGCAGAAGATACTCCAACGCTAGATGGAATGACAAAAATGACTTTCAAGGGATTATTTCCTCTTACTCCACCATCTGGCCTCTCAACAAAAATCCTCCATGGATACACATTGCTAACTCCCATCATTTGAATCTATTGACACAGCAAAATCTTTTGCATTTAAACGTAGTCTACGCTTTTTCATAGACTTGGACTCTGTTTCCACTTAATCGCAACTGCTTTCCATTTCAATCAAGGAATTCAATGGACCCATGAAACCCCTCTGTGCTTTCAACAAACTACAAATATGTGTTTATCTCTATGTCTAGACAGGACTTATATATGTATGTATGTATGTACTGTGGTCGCATTCCTTTTGTCGAAGCCACCTCACGTCTGTTTCCTACCAAATACTATAGTCTATATATATATATATATATATATATATATATATATATATATATATATGGACATATGCTCTAAAAATATGGGATGGCGTATACACAAGGTATAACCTTTTGATTATGAATGTGGAAGTATACATACTTTAACAATCTAAAATCTGTCCCTAAAATGGTTATCTCGAGTAAAGGTTGTCCTCAATGACTTACTCTTCACTTCATTCACTCTCACAATTCTCCCACCAATCATCTAATTAAAAACAATAACCATCCATTAACATAAAATCAAGAAATGGAAAATAGAGAGAACAACAGTGTAATTTCAAAATTTAGGCACTAAAGCCAAAATTTTCAGGTGACCACAATAAAATATCATGATCAAATTCAAAGGCATGTATCTCCATCCACACCCTGCCATCCATATCTTTGATTGTATTGACCGCAGCTCTGGGATTAGTAAAAGTGACAAAACCATAGCATTTTCCCCCAAAATCTTGGTCATTCACAATCCTGTCCAATTTCTAAATCTCAAGTCTCCATCCTAATCCCAAACTCTATCTTGATCTATGTCTCTAGTCCTATATCTATGTCGCTCTCTGTTCTCATCTCTATCCCCATCTCTTTCTCTGTTGTCTGTCTCTCTATCTTTGTCTCTGTTGAGCATCCTAGTTCCAGTCAACTACTGGTATCTTTGTTGCATTCTTACATGCCTGTTGATCATTCTTCCTCTCTCCTTAGATGAGAGATTCTCCTTCTCTCTCCTTCTACATCCCTCTTCTTATCCTCTTATCTCTAAATAAATTCTCTTCTACTCTTTTTACCTCCTCCCTAACTTCTACGCCCAACTTGGGCTCAAGATAAAACAACAAATAATTTTTAATTTGTAACAATATACTAAGGTTGAAATAATTTCAACCACTCCTCCTCTTTTACTCAACAAACTCCCAACATGGGGATTCCTTCCAACCCATTTTCACCCCTTTTCACTCCTTTTACTTTTACATTTATTCCTCAACAACATTTTGGAGGGAAAAGACAACAATATGAATTCAAATACAAAACTAAGACATGACTTGAGCTTTGTATGCTTGAGAATTTCCATCTTGACCATGTCTTCATGTAGCTATTGTAGATGCTTTTGAGATTCCATTGTACCTAACCTTGCCATTAAGCTTATGCTTAGCCAGAACAAGTTAGGGGAAAGATGAGGGAAGTGGATGATTAAACTCTAGGAATACAACATATAGATTAAGTCTTCTAATATGGTTCAGGGCCAAGGTTTAATTAAGTTGATTACAAAGATTGACCTTATAATTTATGTTTCATAAGTGGACGTAGACCTGGTCTCAAGCAAAGACTAGTACAAGGACATTATCTATTACCTATTAAATGACACTTTCCTCTAGAATTAAAAATAAAATAAAGGAGAGCACTTAGAATCAAAAGTTTACACTTCACGATCAAAATAAGTGTTCTTTATATAAAAAACTATAAAGGGATCTACTTAAGATGTGTCTCTAGAAAGGAAACTATGAACATACTCAATAACTTCCATGAGAAATCAGGAAGCAAACATCCTTCAGGAAGAACCACTACCCACAAAATACTTAGAGCAATCTATTAGTGACCTATAATGTTCAAGGATGCACATTCTCATGTTTGATCATGCCATCAGTGTCAAGTGTTTAAAAACAAATAAGGGCAACCATGCCTTTGCAACTAGTGATTAAAACAAATCCATTTTTTGAATAGGGATTAACGAGCCAAAAATTAGTACTGACAGCCATTGACTATTTCACCAGGTGGATTGAAGTAATTACCACTAAGAACTATAAGGTAATTGATGTCATCAAATTCTTAGAGGAAAATATTAAAACTAGATTTGGGATCCCCTTGTGTCTAGTATGTGATAATGGTTCAACTTTATAATATACAAAATTTTTAGAGTGGGCCTATGACAAAAAGATTGTTGTCAAGTTTTCCTCAAACCATTATTTGTAAGGGAATGGTGTTGTTGAATCAAATAATAACAACCTGATGAATGAAATAAAAAAGTCAACAAATAAAAAGTCAAGTGAATGGCAGTCACTATTGAAATATGCTCTCTGAGAAGATCAAACCAAATACAAGCAAGCTCATTTATCTCCATTCTTACTAGTGTATGGGTAATAACCAATATTTCTCATCACATTATAGTTGCCTAATTATGAGTTTATGGCTGAATATATGGATGATGATGAAATAATTGAATCAAGAATATTTAATATCATCTAAATAAAAGATGCTAGATACGAAACTCTCAATAATTTTAGCAAAAAATAGTATGTAGTCAAAAGGTGGTTTGACAAGAGATATAAAATCAAAACTTTCAAAATTTTAGACTTGGTCTTACTATGGGACAAAGCCCATGAGAAAAAAGGCCATCATGACAAATTTATGCCATTTTATATTAGGTTGTATCAAATTATAAAGATATTGGATGATGATGTGTTAATATTAAAAGACTTACAAGGAAATGACTTATCTTTACCAGTGAATGGATAGGACTTGAATCACTACTTCTGAACTACCCCTTGCACCTTGACCAAAGGATTGTGAATTGGTTTAGTGTAGAAATAGGTAGGGGTAGATTAGTTTCCTTTATATTTTGATTTCTTATTGTGTGTTTGCTTTTGATTCTTTTATTTCCTTATATTAGTTTTTATGTGTTGTATATTAAAAATATTCCCTCTAGGAAAAATCCTAATTTCCTCTTGAATTTGCTCCAAGTTTTGATATCTGACAGTTAAACTTTTGAGACCCAAGTGCATCCCAATAATTGGTTGTCTAAAGTAAGGGACTACACTATGTGTTGGTTTGGAGAGATGGAAGAATTCAATTTTGAAGTTGCCATTTCATGGAGTTTTTTCTTTTATTTTGATTTTAATCCATTTCTAATAAAGCATGCATTTGATCAAGTAAAGGTCCTAAAATTATTAAAGTCCATACATACTAGCACTTAATGTTACATCAGAAGATTGCTTGGGTAGAACTCAGTCACTAAAAGCAAATGATTCTTGAGAAAAAGTTCTTAAATCCATTAAAATCTAACCAATAAAATAATTCCCAAAATCCAAGGGTTTTAAAATGTGTGTGTGTGTGTGTGTGTGTGTGTGTGTGTGTGTGTGTGTGTGTGTGTGAATTTGAAACAAAATTGACACTATAAGTTGCATTCCTTCAAAGGTAATTTGGGTAACCTCCACAGAGGTTATGAATGTCTAGCTAGTAGTGGAACAAGGCCTAGAGTGGAGCTAAAGGTATCTCCATCAAGGCTATGGATGTCTAGATGGTAGTAGAGAAATGCCCAATCCATCCCCTTAAAATATAAACATAATTATATATATATCTAAAAAGTGCTTGATCAGAACCTATGTTCAAGACCATAAGGCTTGAAATCAATAATTACAAAACCCAAAGGCATGTTGGTCAACCAATTCAAAAACACACAAAAAATAGTAAGAATGGTTTTTAGATTTTTAGGCTTTGATCCATCAAATAAAAGGTTTTTAGTTCAAGAGAATCAATTATACTATTTGATGCATCCACCAAGGAGTAACTACTTGAGGATTATATTCTAAACCAGGCTTTTTGAATTCTAACATATTGTTATGTTCCCTATAGGGTTCAACATTTATTGAGATCAACATGCCCCATTTTCCAAAATGGGGAACCCATGAAAAATTTGGATCATTCACCCTAATAAATACCTTACCATTGGCATCACATTACTAAAACCCCTTTGTATGACTTGAAATTTTAAAGTCATGCTAGTCCATCATAAATAATTAATGAAGTAGTTTTAAAATATTTCATTAATGTCTAGTTCATTGATATTTATAATGATTTGATTTTTTTAAAAGTACTCTTATGAGGGGTTAAGTTCAAATATCTAAGGTATGATCCATAAAACTTGACCAAAGTTAATTAAGGTTTTTAAATCATGGTTTAACTTTAACTATGTCAAAATTGATATTCGAGACTATGAAATACCTTAATTTAGATTTTTAGACAAAGGTCCAAGTCAGATTTAGTGTTCAAAGTTTATGACTTTAGACTTGCCCCTTTCATTTTATCTCATGATTTGCTAACTTTTGCACCTTTCATTTGGTATTATCTTGATGCGAGCTCAACATCAACTAACACATGGTAGTGTCGTATACACTAGTCATTCAACAACATAAAGTTCTAGACTTTGTCATGCATCTTTTATCCTTTGAAAAGTCTAAAACCTCATGACCTAATGGGAGTATGCCACTTTTCACATAGTCATGACATTTCAAGTTCATAAAGTAGTTAAAATTTTGTAGCCTCATGATCCAATCATAATGTGCCACTTGGCACTCATTCACAACATTTCAATTCACAAAGAAGTTACAACTCAATCAGAACATACCACATGGTGCCCAGTTCTAACCTTCCAAAGATCCCATTATTTTCTATAGTCTTTAGACCCCATGATCCTATTTCAATGTGCTAATTTTCACTCATTCATGATATTTCATGTTCAAGGAGGTGTTACAAAGTTCACAACCCCAAGACCCAATGGAAGTTAACCACTTGTCACTTAGTCCTAGCATTTCAAGTTCATAAAGAAGTTATAAAGTTTATGACCTAATGACCCAATTATATCATGCCACTTGGAACTAATTCATGCTCCTCATAGCTAAGGTGCAATCTTCAATTTCAACAATACTATTATTGCATGAAAAGATGACACTTGATGGTGAGTCTTTAAATCTTATATAGCTAGATGCTATGTGAAATCCACTCAATAATTGGTAGCAATAGGCTAAAGACATGTGAACCCATGCATCATGCCAGTATCAAAATTTAAATAATTCATGAAACCCAATGAATATATGATCAAATCAAAATGTGACACTTGGTAAAGCATTGTAGCATTCGAGTCCATCATAAGTGTCATACGACAAAGCCACATATAACATGAGCCAATGAGATCTTGCCACTTGGAAAACTAGTAGAGGTTCTGAAGCCACATCAACCAAAGAATGAGGATGAAAGGGGTTGAGCCATGTAAAAATTAAATAAGAGAGATCCAATCAAATGATGACACTTGGTAGAGTGTCATACAATCCACCCAGGTTATTAAATATTCAAAATAGAAGGGTGTTGGGTACATGTCAAAAGATAGTACCTAGGTGGCATACAACTATTCAAAAAGTTCTAGTTATATGTGAAAATTAAATACTAATGGGGATCATTTCAATGGATATAAAGTCAAGTCACTTCATTGAAAAAATCAATCCTATGATGATAGGCCACATGGACAAATTGAAGACATTGATTGGTTATTTCCCCAAAATTAATTTTTGAGGTCGTTAGAATAAAAATAAAGAGACAAACTATCTTCAAATCAAGGAAAATTAAAATACTTTCCATTTATGACTCGTGTTACTCAGTTTGATTTAGAATTTGAAGTTTAAATATTTCCATCTAAAATCAATAGGCTCACCTTCACTTGTTATCTGCCAAGAGTTTCAAATCATTCTATGGTTTTTATAATAACTTCTATGCATTACTCTACCATTAAAGTAATTTTAAATATCATTAATCATAGAATTTGAAATAATGATTGAAGCTAAAACATCCAGAGCCAACAAGCAATAACAAGTCTCATTCCTCTACTCCTAAGGAACAAATATCATCTTCTAAGACACCAATTTTAACTCTGTTACATTGGCCACCAAAGATAAACATTATAATGACTTGTTATACCATGTAGAAAAGACTATGGACTAAGATAGTAATGATGAATAAGGCTCAAATGAGGCAAAGGATAGGTTAGTCACCCTGACACTCAAATATAGAGGTTTACACAATGCAACATCTAACCCAAGGGTAATCCTTTGCGTAGACTTAGTCTACCACATGTTCATTTAGTCTAGGTGTATTAATAATATGATTAAATATTTGAATTTGGGCTAGGACATTTATTTCATATCCAGGATAGACTTTTAGTCTTACTATGATTTGACTAAACTAGATATCATATACAATCAAGTAATTATGACTTGGTGGCTCTAAACTCATGGTATTAGGTAAATTTTGAGAGATTGAGATGAGAGCAAGGGGAAGTTTGTATGAAAAACTAAAATAATATAAATTACCATCACCTAATTCATAAATGGAGTACAAATGGAAGTGGACATAATGAATTTGTTCTATGGGTCCAAAGACACAGGTCATGTAGATGAGAAATGGATCTCATTTCTATTGATGCTAATAGATGATGGAAATGCTCCACCTTTGTGAGAGATTATATCTTGTAACTTGGCACCACATATCATAAACGTTATGGATAATGAAGGGGGATATTTTTTACATGATGTCCTACCTAGTGGATGTCATCTGTGCCATCTAAAATTTCCCTCAATTCACTAATTAGGACCCCAAATTAAAATGGAATATGCCTCACACCTTCTCAAAGTTTAGAGTGTAAAAGTAAAAATAGGAGATGAGGGCCATAGATGAACATTTATACCCTATAGTGTACATAGTAATCCATGAAAGACCCATGCCTAGACTATTAGAGGAAATTAGAGAGACACTTAGTACCCTAGGAGCCTATTGGTAATATTTGGATTACATAATGGTGAGGATAGTTATAATAATGACAACCCCCTCAAGTTGCCCATTATAGTTCCAAAAAAGTTGGCTAAGAAAAAAATTACTTTTTAATTACTCATAGGGGTGGATATATTATGCAAAAATAAAAAGAGGGGATTGGTTCATCCTCAACTATGTAGCATTTTCAAGTATTTGATTTAAAACTAGAACTCTATCATTGCTATGGCCAAGCAAAGGCCTACTTTATATTTGGAGAGAGATGAAAATAGGCAATGAGACCCAAAACATATTTCTTACAAACATTACATCAAACACATGTCATCCCTAATTATCATGTACCACCATGAGCCTGATGATAAGGATAAGGTCTACATCAATGCCATCAATGATCAAAAGGTAAAGTAGATATTGATGGATGCCAAAATTCCTATTATTAAGGGAAAATTAAAGGATGTAAGTTTTTATGAAATTTTCAAAATTAAGGGTGTTTAAGTAGGCACATCTACATCCACATTTCATGTTGCTAGTGCTGAAGAAGAAAGACCAATGAACCCTCAACTTAGTTAAAGGATATTTCAAGCATTGTCTCCCACTTTAGGAAAGGGAAGACTTGAGACTAGGCAACATATTTAACAGTTTTATATTTTAGAAGAAACATTTGGCACCCAATCCTAGGTTTAAAAAGTTACCTCAGAGTAGGCATAAACTTTAATGGTGCCTCATTCATCTTCAGTTGAGGTAGTAATACCACTCACTATGGCACCAATAGCTTTCACATCAAAGCTACCTCTCCTGCTTACTATCAAAGAAGAATTGGTTATGATAGGTCAAGAATGTGTCTATTTACCTCCATTATTTCTAAGTAACCAACACTTGAGTATATTTTTTGAACCCCCAACACTAGATCACATGAACCTAATGCCCTAAAGACCCCTCATTAGACCTGTGATTAGGCCTATGACTTTTGATTTCCTAATGTAAATCATTTTATTATATAATCCACTTCTAAGGTCTTTATGATGGTTAATTTACCTCTAATTCTACCTAGGCCCATGCCTAGGTACAATCCTTAATTTCCAAATAAAAGGCCTACTATTTCCATACCCTGGGTTCTTTTGTTCCCAACTCATGTTTCATCTAATACTAGTTCTTTATCATCCTCAAAAGCAAAACTTCCCACCTCATCCCCTATTTCTACCTTCATCTTGGTTAGCTCCATTGTTACTTACCAAACTTATGCCTTCCAAGGACTGACATGAGCTCATCAAATGCCACCATCTACTTATCCTCAAGGGTATATTTTAGATAAATATTGGATAAAATAAATGCAATTGGACATAATAGAGAGGAAATATTTGGCTATAGTAGAGCCTCCATAGGTCTCACTATAATTTAACAAAATGTCTGGAGCAATGAAAAGGCTAACCAGAGGGAAGGTAACTCATCTAGATCAAACAATTGTGCATGAGTCTGAAAAAAACTTATTTGTATTAACCAAAAAGAAAATATATAAGCCTAGCCAACACAAAAAATATGAAGAGGAACCCCTCTCAATTCTTAAGGCATATGGAAATGTAGCTATAAAATTGCTAAAAGGGATGCAACAAAGAACAACCAAGGTAGAGTAAAAACATAAAGCCAAATTTCCACATGAGACTATCACAAAGGTGGAATGGGTAGTTGGGTTCATGTTTGATACACTAAATACTTTGGATCAGTACAAAATAAAATGGGATGAAGTCTACAACAAAATTCTTAAGGAAGAGAGTACATATGGGACCTATGACAACAAGGTAATCAATTTGGTCAAGTTGATTAGAATGAATAAATTTGAATACTTAAACTTGATCACATTAGAGGATTGAGCATTTCTCAGTCCTATATAATTAAAATAAGGAAAGCTTTGAAATAGTGGATTGATGACATGAGATCATTTCATCAGTCCCTTACCCATCTGGGTGATAGAGTTATAACTCTACTTAAAGAGGATAAAATCACACACCTTGCTAACAAGGATGGTTCCATCATCAACAAGGATGCTTTCAGATCCCAGTTCCAAAATTTATCCATCAAATATAGAAAGTAGGCTATGGCTAGAGGAATTAACTTTGGGAAAGAGATGGTAAACTTAGAAGCATCGACCAATTAAAGAATAGAAAAGGTAATGGCAATCAGTGAGGCTATAAGACCTCTCTTGAATAAGCATGATGCAATGTCAAGTCTCACCATAAAATTGCTAAAGGAACCCATTATAGATTTGAAATTGATTGATAATTATTACAATAAATGCTCTAAGGTATGGAAAGGATAGATAGAAGCTAAGAAGTAGGCAAGTAACAAGCCATAGATTGTCACCATAGTAACTTATTCCTCTTTAGCCCCTCTTGGAACTTCTTCTTTAGCTACACTAGGATCTTAATCATTATTGAGATCAACAAGAACCTATCCTAATACCTTAAGAGAAAGATAGTTATTTATTAGGCTTTATTTCAATGAATTTCATGTTCTATTTCCAATTAATATATTATAAAATATTCCCTCTTTGCAAAAAAAATATTCTTTAGTTCTTTAGAACATGAGGGACTTCTATCCACTGAAAGATGTCATGTATTTAGTTCTTTTGTAGCCAATGTAACCATCTAGGTATTAAGGAGGACTATATATAGGGGTTTTCCCCTTCATTTATACTTAAAAATAGAACTTTATGAAATTAATGCAAATATAAAGAGAAATTTTGGCAATGTGTTGACTGTTTCATTGATTTTATATTTTCTTGTTTCTCAAGTTTTGAAAATGATAGAGGACTTCATTTCTCTAATGGTTAAATCCGATAGTAGTGTTTTAAATGCATTTTGTTAGTTTTTAATTTCTAATATTCTAATAATATTTGTCTATTTATGCTCTATTTTCCTTTTATTCTACAAATAAATGTGCTTAAGGAGATTTTTTCTATCTAATTTTTGCTTTTTCCTAAGTGTGAAAAGAAGAAACTAGTTAAGAAGGGTGTGTAGAAGAATACCATTTGAATGTGCATGTGTTGAATCTATAATTTATGATAACTCCTCTTTGGATAGGAAAGAATTATCTACAATAATAAATCACTACCACAAAACTTTTTGGGTAGACAAGTAGTTGGGTGGATTACCTAGTGTGAGCTAGATCCTAGAAGCGAAAGCTTTATAAGACGCTGTCAATCCACCTGCTTTTAACACTTAAATTTGTGAATAAAAAATAAAGATACTTGAATTTAAAATATAAAATAACTAAAATTAAAAAAAAATAAAAAATAGTAAATAAATAAATACAAGAAAGTTAAGTGCTTTTAAAACAATGACTAAATAAAGTAACAAATACTAAAAATTAGTCAAAGTAAGGTTATAGTTTGAAATTTTAACAAGGGATTAAAGAAAGGTGGTTTAGTTAGTTAATAAATGGTTAAATAATAAAAAGGTAAAGGTTAAAATGAGATAAATGGGTGAATGGTTGATGAGGTCAGAAGGTAAGTAGTTAAGATGGCAAAGAGGGAAGAGGATAATGAGGGTAAAAGTGGAAAAGGTGTGAATGGATAAAAGATGGCAAGGGAGAAAATGGAATGACAAAGGGAGAAAATGGATAAGTTGTGATGAAGATATTAAAAATCCAAGGGGATGATAAAATTAAATTGAAGAAACAAAATCAAATTTTACCTTCCAAGCTTGAAGAAGAATGCTGTTGTTGTTGAAGATGCCTTGAGGCAATTTCGACAGAGCTTCATTGATTTGAATCATTTTCCTCCAAGGTGTGGATGACCTCCAAAATTATAAATCCTTAAAAGAGATACAAAAATATTTTAATAACAAAATACTAACTTCCAGATTAATCTTGGGTGAAGAGTGGGGCATATTTATAGCATTTGTTATGAAAAATCATGCCAAAAGAGGAAATAGTAGAAGTATGATGCCATTTTCCATGTGGTGCATATTTGAGTCAAAATATGAGGTTGGTGGGATTATCACCTTGATCATGGGTCTCCCATTTGGGTTGGTTTGTCTCCCACCTTGAACATGAACCTGATTTTGAATGGTAACCATGCACATGGGTCTAAATGAGGCCAAACACTTTTCACCACCCTTTATTGTCTTCATCCAAGAACTTAAAGAGATGACACACAAAATGTGGCACTATTTTCCATTTGGGTGCATGAATGAGTCAAAATATGAGGGTGGTCATATTCCCACCTTAATAATGGGTCTCCCATTTGGGTTAGTGTGTCTCCCACCTTGCACATGAATCCAATTTTGAATGGGAATCATGCACATGGGTCTAAATGAGGCCAAAGACTTCTCACCACCCTTTATTATATTCATCCAAACACTTAAAGAGATGGAACACAAAATGTGGCACCATTTTACATATGGGTGCATGAATGAGTTAAAATATGAGGGTGGTGGGATTCCCACCTTTATCATGGGTCTCCTATTTGGGTTAAAAAGTAAAAAATGGTCCCCTTTATCTTTTACAATGAACTAAAGAGGTAGGTATCTCATTTTGAAGGCCAATTTCATGTGTGAAGGAAAAATACATGTTTAATGATGGCCCCTTAATGGGAAATTTTCCATATTTTAAGGGGGGACCCTTGTAATGCTTAAATGAGGTCAGTAAACACCTTAGGAAAGGGTCCCAAATGAGGTATGATGTCCCACATCAAGCCACCTCAATTTTAAGCCATGTAACTTGCCAAATGACTTCCCAAATCACCTTCCATGTCACTTTCCATGTCACGTACCATGTCATCATGAATAGTGATAGTGGGTCCCACATTGAATAATGATAGTGAATAGTACTTTCAAATAGTATTTTTGAATAATATTATGTGAATAGGAGAATAGTGATTTTTTTAGGTTAAGAGGGGTTGGTTAAGGTTTAATAAGATTTAATGGCTCTTTAGGGGGTCCAAAGGCATTTAGTCATTAAAAAATGTAAGTGTGAAGTTTTCTAGTGTCTATATCTTACCCCTTTTTGTTATGCAACTTTAAATTAACAATCTACAAAAAAAAATGAATCAGTTAGTCAAAGTTTAAGGTGTTATGAGTATGAGAGGAGATATTCCACCTCAAACTAAGAGTTGATGAGGAAAGGCTAAATTGGGTACAAGTTTGATAAGCAATTGGTGGGGAGGCACTAGGTGGTGCCACAAGGTAGTTGGGCATGTGAAATGCCAATGGGTTGATAAAATGTGACTATGCATTATAGTCAAGATTGAATAAAGAATAAAGCTACCAATGTTGATAAAAAGATGGTAAATTTCTAGATGGACATATGATAGGGTAATCAGTCTATAATGTTAGTCATAGTTGATCAGATTAAGCCCATTGAATCATCTAGACAAGGTCAGTGTTGTTCACATGTATCTAGGGTAGGAAGTCTCATGTAGAATAATATAAATGGTCTAGTTACACACAAAGTATGAGATAAAAAGTATAACATGTTAGGCATAGTTAATGTGATCAAAATGACTAGGGTAAGGTCATCACAAAACATACAAAAAGGTTGGGTAAAAAATGGCCAACATTAAGGTGGATGTGGGCAAGTGGGTTGGTTGGTTGGAATGGGGTGGCTGAGTGAACTCCATATGCACTAGGCAAGTGGATGTTCCCTACATAGTTTTATGGACATAATGTCCTAAATGAACTTTAGGCCTAATATAGTTCTTTTAAGGTGAGGAGTGCTAGTTAACTTGATTGCCCCAATTTGATGTACCATGTAATTAGGTATGACTAAAGGATGTTGGAGAAAGGAAAGCTCCAAAGGGTGGAAAATATGGATATCAAATAGTTTTTTGATTGGTTTGGTAGAAATGGTGGATGAGATATAATTAGATGATTAATTAAACTATGTAAATGGAATCTATAGTCATGGATAAGCAGGTTTAAGCATGAAATTTTTGCCACCATTTTAAAGAAAAGAAAAGGGAGAAATATGCTTTACTAGGCTTTAGAAAATTTGGCACTACTCAAATTGCCACAATGACCCAATGATTTTAGTCATCACCATCCAAATAAATTGATATTATGTACACTCGATATCAATGTCATTAATAGGATATAGAAGGGTATTATTTAATGATTCAGGTAAGCAAAGTAGCAGAGTGGGTAAATGAGAAGTGGTAAAGATTTGAACCCTTGACCCTTGAGCTAGTGGGGCCCCAAAATAAGTAAGTGTTGAGTTTTGAGGGAATTCAGAGAAAGACTCTAAGGGGTTTTGGAATATAGAGCAAGGAAAATAATAATAAAATTAATTAAACAAGGGAGCAAGTTTAAATAGGAAGGAAATGAAATGGTATAAATAAAAAAATAAGAGGAAAGATAGAATAAGAATCTACAAAGATAGAAAAATTGGGGAGTTGAAAAGGAAGGTGGCAAAAATAGGTCTTAAAGAGACCAAGGAGAAAATAGTTTGTGGAAGAGGTGAATCTATAAAAGGTTATTGGGTGGAATGAGATTAAAGAGCAGGGTTATTATAATGTATAGGAGGATGTAGGCAAAGTAGGGAGAATGAAGGGAAATTATTGGTTGGGAGGTAGGTCATGTGAGAGTGTATAGCTATCATCCACACGTGGGTACCCCAAATATTCCATTTTAAGGTGGTTTTATTTTTTATTCTAACATCTTTGAAGGTTAGAGTAAAATGGGTTTAAAATAGACAAGAACAGAGGGGGTGGGAAATGAATCTTCATCTTGATGGTTTGGAGGTGCTCAAGCTCACTTGTTGGTCATATGAGCCTATATTCCTAGCCAATTGTGTTATATATCTATATGATTGGTATATATCTCATAGTAAACCAAATTTTAATGGAAGACCTTCAAATCCATAACATGTTGTACATTGTGATCATATAAGAGAAAAATGGGTAGAGAGTTTATAAGGGAAAAAGGTGATAGGTAGGGTGAAGGGAGTAGCTAGAGAGGGAAAAAAAGGAGGATCCAATCTCAACATGCAAATGCATTAAAGGAAGAAAGGGATGCACCTAAAGTAATGAACCTAACTAGAGTTTGTGTATTAAAGTAAGGGTACATAAGACACAAGGAAGAAAATAAGGAGATGTACGTAAAAGTGGTACAACTGGTGACCATACTTTGAGGAGCTAAAGGCTTAATGGGAGAAAATAAGGGAAATCCAACAAGGGATAATGTGAAGGTAGACTAGGAGATGGATGAAGAGATAGGTAGAGAAAACAATGAGGTCATAGATAAAGATGAAGGTGGAGAAGGATGGAAAGAGCTAGGCATGGACATATAGGAAGAAAAAAAAGGTTAGGAAGAACAAGGAATGTCATCAAGGGAGATGAAAAAATGAAATAAAGTAGAGAAAATAAAATAAAAATAAAAGGTAGAAGATGGGGGGTGAGGGATGCATTAAAGAATGAGAGATTGGAGAATTAAAAAGGATGGGGAGAGAAGTGTTATAATCATGAAGGATAAGGGGATGATGAGAAATATGGGTGGCCATGAAAGGTTTGAAAATAAGTCTAAAACAAAGACCAAGGAGAAAATAGTTTGGTGATGAAAATGAAAAACAAGGCAATAAATGGAAGAAAAGGAAACATGAGGAAAAAGGAATCAAATGAGGACAAGAAAAGGATGATAGGAGAGTGAAGAAGTAGGTGGTATCTTGACCAAGTAAGCATGGATGAAGATAGGCAAGGAGAGGAATAATGAAACAAAGTAGATGGTGGTTTTGGATATGAGAATGGGATGGAAAATGGGAAAGGGTTAAGAACAATGAGGGGAAGCAAAGGATGGGTAGACAAGAAGGTGAAGAGATAAGGTAGGCATCAATCAGCTTGTTAAAAGAGATTGACAAGTTGAATTGGTGATTAGAAGACATTGACAAATTGGAGAGGTGATGAGGTGGTGAAGAAATGAGGGAACACAATGAAAGGGAATGAGATGAAAATTATGGGTGAAGATCAAGGATGATAAGAAGAATAATTAAGTAGGGATATAAAGCATGAACACTCATATAGATGCAAAATATAATTGATTATCAAGATGGAAAGAGGAAAAGGGGAATGCAAAGTGCAAAAGGAAAGAAGAGATAATAAGAAAAGGGCAATTATGGAAGTCTTCTCAAAGGATAAAGACCCAATTAGAAGCTAGTTGTGGATGAAAAAATGGAAAAGGTGGGAAGAGTGTCAAATTAATAGAGAGTGGTGACACACATAAGAAAAAATTGGGATATTAGAAGAAATAAAAGAAATAGAAAGCATGCTAGATTGAAAAGATGTGAAAGAGGAAAACAAAAACTAAGAATTGGAATGAAGGTGGTTTAGAATCATTGGAAGAGTAGTAAGAAGGTGGTAGAAAAGAAGAGGAGGTTAAAGTGTCCCTCTATGTGTAAGGGAACAAGATGATGTGGAATTGGTGAAGAAAAGAGAGTGATAAAGAGGGTACAAAAAATAGTCAAGGGTGAGGCACGATGATGAGGATGGAGAAAGAAGGCAAAGGGGGTAAAGGATAAGGTTGGTAATAAGAGACAAAAAATACAAAAGGTGGGTGGGGAAGCAAAATTGTGAAGCATGCACAAGGAAAGGTGATCGGGAGGCTAATGAAGTAGAGTAGGTGGTGGATTTATGGGAGATAAGCTGGGCCAATGAGGAAGGCTATCAATCCTTGTTTTAAAAGAGATTGACAAGCTGAAGTGGTTAAAAGAGATTGACAAGCTGAAGGAAGGGAGGTGTAAGGACATAGGTAGAGAAGTGGAGGAAGATATTTTAGGTGAGAAGGGAAAATAAAATAAAGGATATGGCTGAGCTAACTTCAATAACTAAGCACTACCTATGTAGTCTAAAAAGACTTTAGGCCAATGTAGTTCTCACAACAATTGGGGAAAAATAAAGAGGAAGTATTAGGTGATGTAAAAGTACAAGGATGCTAGGAAAAATCCAAATATTTCATAATATAGGATGCCCTAGGCATGAGGGAATTATTAGAAACATAAATTAATGAGAAGAAAAAAGGGAAGGTAATTAGTTGTTAGTGGCTGAACTACCCCTAAAAGTCAAGTAGTGCCTACATAATTGATGGACATTAGGCCAATTTAGTTCTACTAGGGTTGGAAAATGGTGCTCAAATTAGTTTCCCCAATTTGATGGATGACATAAGTTGGTTTGGACTGATGGAGAAGATTTTGTAAAATAAAGGTTTTAGGTTTTGGTGAAGGTGACAGTGAAAGTGCATGGTGTAGATTGGTGAATAGTTAACATAATGATCCCACATTTAGTAAGATGAGAGACATGGATGGGTAAGATGGGATAAATAATAAGGGAACATAATGCTAAGCACCAAAAATGACCTTCAATGGAGCTAATCCAAAGAAGAGGTACCTTTGTGAGGAGGTCTCACCTTTTAAAATTATGTGAGGGTAGAAGCTTGGAGATAGCGTCTACTTCTATGAGCTAAGTTCTATGAAATGGGATTCTATCGAGATCTTCATAGTCATTTTATCTAAGGTTCATCACCATTATGAGATAAGTTTTAAGGGTAGTATTGAAGTGACTACTTGAAGATAATTTATTTGATAGTTAAGTAGATTCTACAAGGTTGAAAATTGGCAATGTGGTGAGTGATAGAGGATGGACCATGCATGACCCAAGAGATACATGGGTAAGATAGACAAAAGGCATACATGTCTTCATCCTCTATCCCAATACCTTAGAACCAATGACTTATTGGTTCCACTAGGTTGGGCCAAACCTACAAGAAGTTGTATAGCCCAAGAGATTGGTTATACAGTTGGAGAAGGAGATCATTCCCTTACTATGGAGGAACTTTTAGCTAGCACAAAATAAAAGACCACCATATTTGAGTAGGCACTACCAATGGTTAGAGTCTAACATCTAGAGCCTATGGAAATGGGATAGCAGTAATAAGAGGGTAGAGGGAATAGGAAGGTGAATGTATTATTGTGAATTCACGGTAGCCTACATCTGATGGAGGAGGTTTTACAATGGAAAGGATTTATAATCTACCATTACCAACAATAGTGGTAGTTTTGGAGATGTGACCATTGTAGTAGCACATGGTTGGAAGCTAATTTATATCAACCAAGGTAAAGGTGACAATGATTAGGTCCACAAAAATTTCAAGATGAAAAACAATCAAAGATATTAGATGTGGATTGGATGACAAAGGTGATAAAGGGAAATCATGATGGTGCATGATAACTTTATCGAAATGGCTAGGTGAACCTAGGTGTACGTGTCTACACAAAAAGGCAAATAAACACAACTATTTCAAGTAGGAATACTATTTAAGGGAATCAATGACATCATACAACCTTTCCCATTAGTGAAATGGAGAATCATGTCAGTGAAGAAGAATGGTCAGGTATTTTATTTAAAGAATCATGATAAGGATGAGTGTCTATCATTGAGTTGTTTGGTTTTATAGGTTATAGAGAGTGTACAGAACTACACAAGGTTGAAGATGGTGAATAATGGGAATAATGGTGGACATAATTAGCAACCCCCATGACCTAAAATAATTAATATGGTGGATGTTCAGATGATAATGCAATATGTAATAGTGATAATAGAAGTACTTTTAGATCAACAATAAGAGGAAAGGAACTCATGGCCTAAGTTTGAGCCTAAACTCATACCTTTATAGTAGTGAAAAAAGAAAGAATTTCACTATACAAGATGTAGGGCTAGAGAACATGACTATCGATCTATCTATAAAGGGAACCCTCACTATCTAAGGGGATGTATGCTAAGGAAATAATTGGCATTACTTATGTGATTAGAATAACCAGAGCAAAGGGATGCAATGGCTATGACAAGTGAGTAGGGTGAAAGACCTAGAGAAGAATATGATTCTCATCCTATGGGGATGAATGTAGAAGAGGATAACAAAGTACACCCTTTAGCAACTATTGAGACAAAGAATATTATGGATGTTAGTTCAAGGAGTAATCAAGTAGAAGGATGGATGAACAAAAATCTAGAGTCACTAGATAATCAGCCTAGTGCTTAGGTAGGAAAATAATGTAAGGGTAGTGTGGATAGTCTGATAACTTTATATGTGAGTTATAACTCATCACACCCTAAATAAAATATTTCACAATTTGTTGTAAACATGTACAAAATGTGTTAGATGTCACTATTGAATGTTATCATGCTTAAGGTTGTGTGGATACTTATGAATGTTATGGTTATGGTTATGATTGGTATGGTTATGGTTGTTTTAATCTCAATGTAAAAAAGAATGATTATTGGTATTGCAACACTATATGATAAAAGTCATGATGAAAACATCAACCAAGCACATTAAGATAAGAATAGGGTACAATGCTTTATTTTTTATAAGGATTGAAAATAAACCAAAAGTGGGATTGAATTAATGAATATAAGTCCTTCAAATATTGTGCATGAGTAGTTGTTAGTTGATAAAAAAGGTTTCTTGATCACAGGGTGTCAAGTAAGCTTTAAATCCCTTGATTTATATATAGTCTAAAGGGAAGATGGGTGAAAGGTGGTGTGAAGGGTAATGGGTGATTTGTATGATAACCTCATGTTAATTAGTTTTCCCTTCTATAGGTGACCTAAGAATGGTAATAAACAAGTCTATGTCATATGATAGATGTAGACTGATCAATGTGGGAAGTCTACATGTGAAAGCTAATTACAGCTTTTAACTTATTATGCTATGAGCGCTGATTGTAGCTTTAAATTTTATTGTGATAGTGGGTCTTTTTATTTATTTCTATATGTGGGACGCTGATCAATGCAAGAATAATTAAATAAATTGATCTACTTTTGACAAAGATAACTTAGCCATCCTTCAAGGGAGTGGTCTAAGATTATTGTATTTATTCAATGCTCTTGATAGCTATCCTTTAAGAGAGCAGTCTAACTTATATTTGGAAATTTTTATTTTGTTTTTGGGCAACTATCCTTTGAGGGAACAGTCTGCAATGCTTAAGATATTGACCCAAGTAGTATTTTAGCATCCAAATTATTTTTGGATGCAATGTTTTTAGACATGGACAAGTCTAATTAGGTTTAGAGGTTTACCTTTATGAAGGCAAAATTTTTAACATGGTTAATGATATGAAAAGGTGTGGTTTTTTAGAGACAATGACCATAGAATTCCATCTTGTTAGATACAAAAAGTTTCCATGAGAACCATGCCATGGGTAGAGCTATGGTACCCACATTTAGGATTAGGCTATGACTATGATAGTTAATCACATGGTTCTATGTTGTAATCAATTGTCCTCAAAAGGATAGGAGAAAGATGGGTGAAGGTTAAAATCTCATAATTAAGGGATGAGCTTAAGTTAGACAAAAGGAGTGAGCTTGATCCTTCTTTAATAGAAAAATAGACACAAATGTGAAGTGTTGAAGGGCTCAAGTTTTGGTTTGCCTTCAAGAGAGGACAAATGATAAGTTCCTGATCCATACTTACGGGTAATGATGTAGGGTCCAAGTCAATTGAAAGCAAACTTGCCTCATTTATTCTTCTCCATGTTGGTCACATGTTGGTTTTTCTTTAAGATGAGGTCTTCGATACTGAATTCTCATTGTTTGAGGTTCTTGTCATAAGCAAATTTAATATTATCTTCATAGATATGAAGGTGGGTGAGCGATGATAAATGATGATTTTCAAATAGATCAAGTTGGGATAAATGATGTTGACAAAAATCTTCTTCAGAAATAAGCTCTTACAAAGATATGCAAAGAGAGGGGATTTGGATTTCAAGAGGCAAGACTACCTCTAATTTAAATACTACAGAGAAAGGGTAGTACCTATAGAGGTTTGAATGCTAGTGTAATAGGCCCATAAAGTGAATGGGATGTGTAAGCACCAATCATGCCCTAAAGCACTGACAAATTTGGATAGTATTTTGTTGAGGGTTTTATTGGAGGCTTCTACTTGTCTATTTACTTATGGATGATAAAGTGAAGAAAAGCTTAAATTTATGATAAATACATCACATAAGCCTTGGGCTTGATTATTTTTGAAGTATTTTCCATTATTGATGATGATCTTATGAGGAGCACCGAAGTGATAGATGATATGATGGTTGATAAAGTTGAAAATCTTTTCTATTTTGGTTGAGATAAGAGGAATAACTTCCACCTATTTGGTGAAATATTTAGTGGCTAGCCAAAAGTCCTTAGATACCTAGAGGCTATTGGCTGGTACATGATGTAAACTAGCATGCTATTGACATTTAACAAACTTTTTTATATAATCACAATAGTCTTGGTTGAGGGTGGGCCAATAGTAACCAAGGAAAAAGATACATATCTACGTAAGATTCATGTCTATGTAAGCAATAAAGAAAGAGACAATCAAAACAATTTTTATAAAGGATTCCCCTTAGTATGGTGTAATGAGAGGTAATCTAAACAAAGGCTCTTCAGGCATTCTTAAAGAGGTTGGGAGTAATGATGCCTAGGTTAAAGTAGTTAAGAGTTTGGTCATACCAAATATTGGGTGGGGATTCCTTCACACTAATAATGGTAGGGAGATCATATTGGTTATAGGAGGGAGTGGTAAGATGATGAATGGTGATAATTGGAAGGCTAAGAAGGGATATAAGAAGCAAAGCAAGTCATCATATCTATGAATTTGTTAGTAGATTGAGGAACATACTAGACTAGGTAATGTTCAAATGATGCTAAGAGTTTTTCAACTAAAAGTTTATATTTTTGCAAGACATCATTCTTACATTAATAGGATCTATTTACCTAGTTGACCACAAGCTGGGAATCACCAAAGACACAGATTGTCTTAATTCCAAAGGCTAGAGTAGTTTAGAGACCTATCATTAGGGCTTCATACTCAAGCATATTATTGGTGCATTCAAAGTCAATTTTAAAGGAGAGAGGAAGGGGTTCATGATAAAGGGGAATGAGAATAAATCCAACACCCCCTCCTTGTTGGAACTTTGAGCCATTGAAGAACATGGTAATTTGGTAGGTTATGCCATATTCTTGAAAAAAGTCATGATAGACTCATCCAAAAAGGCAAGAGGATGTGGTTGGTTGTTTGGTAAAGGAGATTTGGTTAATTAGTTGGTAATGAACTACCCTTTAATTGACTTATGCTAGAGGAATTCAAGGTTGAATTTAGCTAGGAGCATGAGCCACTTAGCCATACATTGATTTTGGTATGGTTTAGAGTACATGTACTTGAGTGGGTCGGTATTAGTGATGACATAAGTTTTATGGTTAAGAAGGTAGTGTCAGAATTTGGTAGCCATGAAGGTCAATGCTAAGCAAAGTTTCTCAGTATATTATATCGAGTCTCATATTCTACAAGCATGTAGTTAATGTAGTATAAAACTTTCTCTTTGTGTTGTTCATCTTAGTGAGCCAACATTTCCCCTAGGGAATGGTTGGTGGTAGAGATATATAAGTAAAAGTGGTGGTTATCCTTAGGAAGGGGGAGGATAGTGGTCACAAAAGGTACTATTTGAGCAAATCAAAGGCCTTTTGACAATTGTTGTTCTATTTGAAAGAGACATCCTTCTTCAAAATTTGATGCAAAGGTTGGTACCAGTTTGAAAGTTGGGAAATGAAACAATGAATGGACTAAAATTTTCCCTACAAGATACAAAGCTGCTTAAGGTTGGTTAGAGGAGGCATGTCCAAAATTACTCTAAATTTAGTAGGGTCTACTTTGATTTTGTGAAGAGAGATGATAGAGCCAAGAACATTTCGTAAAAGGACCCCAAAAATGTATGTCTTAGGATTAAGATGAACATGATAACAGATGAGGAATTAAAATATGATTGTAAGAATAGTCAAGTGATCTTTTCAAAGTTTGGATTTCTTGAGAAGGTCATCCACATAGTCTTCTACAATCTTATGGATGATATCATGGAAGATATAAGTCATGACACATTGGTAGGTTGCACTAGCATTATTTAACCCAAAAGGCATGACACTATACCAAAAATCTCCCTAAGGGATGGTAAATGTGGTTTTATGCTGATTTTCAAAAGCAATCAAGATCTGATTATAACCTAAAAACCTATCCATGAGACATAACATCTCATGGCTGGCTATAAGATCAACAACTTGATCAATGCTAGGTAGAGGAAAGTCATCCTTGGGGTAGGTGAGGTTAAGGTCATGAAATCCCACACAAATAAATAGACTCCTAGTGACTTTGGTGACATGTATGATATTTGAGACCCATTAGGGGTAGTCAATGCATTGAATGAAGTTTACAGATAGGAGACATTGAAGCTTTTCTTTGATGAGAAGGGCTATAAAAGGATGAATGTATCAAATTTTTTATTTAAAAATCTTGGAATCATGATGAGTGACTATGCTATAGGTAGTAATGGTGGGGTCAATCTTAGGCATATCATTCTAAGACCAAGAGAATACTATGCTATGGTCTTGGAAGAAAGATGAGAACTCTTAAAGTTCCTTATCATTCAATGATTGGCCTAACTTAACATTATGGAGGTTATCCAAAGTGCCAAAGTTGATATCCTTGGTGGATTCATTTGACATTGTCAAGCCTCAAGAGGAAGGGATTTGTGGATAGAAGAATCCCCCATATTGAGGTAGGTAAGAATGAAATCATCATCTTGATGTTGGATGGTGTTGATGGTAGGAGAATTTTTCTCTACCATTTTAGGGTGTACAAGTGGAAGGAATTTGGTTTGGACACCCTTTTGGTAGATGAGAGGGCCTAAAATAATCTTATTGACTAAAAAAATAAATAGGGGGATGATGTCAGGATCTTTAGGTGGGGAAAGTTGTTGGGTTGGTGAGGATGGGATATCTTCCTCTATGGTGGCACTGGGTTTGGGTGAAGTGGTGAGTTTTTCATGTGGTTCATACCCAAGGTGAAATGACTCATTTGGTTACAAAGTTTTGATATGAGGTAACTCATGAGGCTCTTGTTCATAGTGACCAAGGCCAAATCCTTTCCAAGCACATCTATGAAGATATAACTTAGAAAATTTTGGTTTGATAACATAGGAAAAGTTAGAGGTAAATAGTTGGATAGATTAAGTAGTGGTAGGGGATAAAAGTCACCAATCAAGTCCTCCATAAATGAAATTTGTTTGATAGTTAGGGAGCCCAAAGGGGATGATGGTTCCAATGTTAGGGTCATAGGAAGGGTCATGTCTAAGATTCCCATATTTTTGGAGAGTAGAGAAGGCATCCAAGGCTAATATTATATATTCCTTGAGGGAAAGGAATTGAAATGTGGTTGTCATGGGGTTCTCTACAAGAATCTAGGAAGAAGGGATAAGCAAGCTAGTCAAATCTTTATCAATATTTGGTGTGGAAGTGTCGCATGTTTTGGTTGGTGAGGTTGTGTCATTAGTAGATGGTTGTGAGGTGGATGAAGGAGGAATAAGGATGCCATTAGGCTAATATGTTATATTACAAGATGTGAAAGGAGTAGGGTTAGCCTAGATAGTCACTTGTCCTTCATGCTCAAATTTGACACATTGATGTAAGGTGGAAGGGACACAACTCATGGTATAAATCTAAGGGCATCTGAGTAAAAAATTGTATTAGAATTCTCATTCTATAACATAAATTTTTTTGGGAATGGTATGGGGCCCTACATGGATATGGAGGACAGCTGTGCCCAAGGTAATAGGCATGGTATCATGAAAAGAATGAAGGACCATTCTGTTTTCATACATGATGTTTATGGGTAAGGCGGTTGGTCATAGGTATGGGAGGAGATACTATTGATGCTAGCTCTTCCATTAATCATCACCCTTTTGATGCAGGTTTGATTAATTTAGGTTGTAATGAAGAGGCGGATCGAGATCCTCCATATGAATACAAGGTATTTTTGAATTTTTAAAGGTGACAAGGTTAGAAGTTTTAAGGGCACCAAAAAAGGTAGCCAGAGGTTAAGGGTAATTAGGTTAGACCTCAATGGATTTAAAGGCTTATATGAGTGCTTGGAGGTGCTGGGCAAAGTTCTAACTCACATAAGCTCATTTTTTCTAGAGTTTGGTGAAACTACTTGAGGATAGCTTTTTAGATGGATATTGCATATGGTTTAGGGTATGGAGGGATAGATGGGGAGGCACCTAAGATAGACACCTTGGGTTTGTTTTAATATAGAGATGGTTGGGTATTGTTTACTTAAGAGTTAGGGGAGGGGTAAGTCAAAGGAATAGATGCCTTATCCTCCCCTTTATCCTTCTATTGGGCCCAAGATCAGGTAACCATGTGAATAGTCTAGATAAGGGGGTTTTATAGATTGGGTGTTTGGTTTGGTTCCTCCTCTTTACTTTTGGGTGAGACTGAAGATTGGATGGGTTGAGTTGGGGTTGGATTGGAAATGGGGATGAAGGATATTTTTTTGATAATAGATCATCACCTTCATATAGGCTATGAATAAGTGCTTGAAGAGCTTTACATTTTTTTGTGTTATGTCCTAGTGCCCTATGGTATGCACATATCAAGTTATCATTCAACCAAGAGGGTTTGGTACGTGAAGTTTAAAAGGGTTTTATGGGTTATTATCTCAAAGAATAAGTTTTCAATAACTATTATAGAATGGTTAAGTAAGATTCAACTAAAGGTGGTAAAGGTTTAGTGGTTTTTATTTTGTGTGTTGAAGTAGAAGGTTTTGTGAATATAGAGTTGGTAGTAGGTGTCTTGGGAAAAGTGGTATGCTTGGTTGATGATTTTGGTTTAGGAAATATGGTTAACGAGATGGAAGTAGAGGAGGGAAAGGTAGGGAACTTAGGAATTGTTAATGTAGTGAGGAAAGGTGTCTTAGAAAGTAAGTTGAAGGTATGACCAATAAAGGTGGTGGGGTTTTGGTAAAAATGATGGACTTCATGTTCAAGGTAGAGGGAGGTAAAATTTGGGGTTTTGGGCCTTTTGGTGGTTTTACTTCTTTGGTTGTTTTAGTTTTTGGTTTTGGAGGGGATTTGGTCACTTTAGTTGTCTTGGTGGGTTTAGGTGTTTGAGGGTCAATTAATTTGGAGGAGATTTTGGTTGGTTGGGTGGAGATTTTAGTTGGTTTAGAAGGGTTAGGTTATTCTACCAAAGAAGGGGTTAGAATTTCTAGTTTGGTTCCCTTACCTTTGTCTTGACCTCTGATAGAAGGTTTCAAAATCAAAGGTTGTGTGGATGAAGTCATTTTCTCTTGTGAGATAGCTTCCAAAGAGGGGGTGGATGGTTTTGAGATAGGGGAGGTAGGTGTGGTATCCTCTAATGGAGGTGTGGGTATGGTGACTTCCTTTATTTGGGTGTTCAAAGGAATAGAAGGTAGTTTTTTTCTTCCATTAGGGGAATGGGGAAAGAGGTAGTTAAGGTAATGTTTTCTTCAAAAATGGGTTTTTAAGTAACTAGATTAATAGTATATGCATCATGATATGGGTCTAGTTTATTATCATGGCAAGGGGTATAAGGATCATGATAGGAAAAGGTTTAAAGAATATGTCAAGTGCCTAGTTTTTTGGTGCATTAGGATTGTCCAACATAAGCTCCCCCTCATTAATGAGGGATTTAACAAGATATTTGAAGGTGTTGCACCTATTTATGTCATGTCCCATGACTTAGTGAAAGGCATAATGATCATTCTAATTATACCAATCCGATATGGGGTAAGAAGCATCAAACTATTGGGGTGGTTTAATTGGTGGAAGTTAGATGATATTGGCTTATAGTAACTTTTCCAAAAGATAAGGGTAGTGTTCCCCAAGTGGATTTAATTGCTTACGATTATTCCAAGTTTAGTTCCTTTGGTTTTTGTTTGAATAATTATAGGATTCAAAGGTTTAGTTCCTTGGGTTCTTTTGGCTAGTAGAGGGTGGTGGTGTGGCTTTTAAGACAATGGCATTAGTGGTTGCTTTATATTTAGTGTTAGGATTGGTTTGGAAGAAAAGGGCTCATTGGTTTTGTAAGTTGAGTTATTGCTCTTTAACTTTAACCTTCCTTCATCAATGGCTCTATTCTCTACTTTTGGAGCCATGGTAAAAGCTTCATCAAAGGTATGAAAGCTTTGGGTATGCAATGTGGATAAAATATGTTTTGCACATGCCTAGGTGAAGATCTCTATAAGCTCAAGTTGAGGTAATGAAAAGGAAAGTTGGTTGATTAGGCTCCTCCAACGAGCCATAAAATCAATATTAGATTCATCTTCAAATTGTTGAATGGAGTAGAGGTTGGTAATAGAAACTTTATTAGATATATTGATCAAAAAGTGATCCAAGAAGTTTTGGGCTAATTAGGTGAAAGAGAGGATGGAATATTTGTGTATGACACTATACCAATACAATGCTGGTCCGGATAATGACATAGGAAAGGTATGGAGGATAAGAGCATCATTGTGGGAAATCAAGTAACATGAATGCCTAAATGCATTTAAATATTGTTAAGGGTCTTCTTTACTATTAAACTTGGTAAATTTTGGAAGTTCCCACTGGACTAGATAAGGTCTGATGGGGACTAAAGGGTGAATAATCTTATTGAAAATTTGATCATAGGATAAGAGATTATAGGCTCTAGAGATGGATGACTCAAGAATAATCATCTTGTCCATGATCAAATTCATGAAGTTTTCTTGAGGTTTTTGGGATGCGTAGTCATATGATATGTTTTATTGAGGTTGGGAAATGTATAAGTAGCTAGTAGATAGTTAAGATGACTCCACATATTGGTATGTGGTCTTTAGAGGTTGGGTAGAAGATATATATTGGTATGTGGATGTTAATGGTTGGGTAGAGGTAGGTGGTTGGATAGTGGGCATATACCCTTGTGGGTTATGAAGATAGATAAAGGTTGCATGTTGGGTTGGAGTGGTGGTTGGGTTAGTGGTCAATGGAAGGGTGGTGACTCATGTGTTGATTGGTGGTGACATAGAGGGTATGGACACTAGAAGGATTTTAAGTGGAATAGTGTTTTATGGATTTGAGATAACTATAAGAAGTTGGGTAGTGTTAGAGGTAGGTACTCCTATTATGGGAGAGTGATTAGTAAGAGGTATAAGAGTATTGGTTGTTTAGGTTGGTGGGTTAGTTTCAAGGGAGTTATTGGTTGATGATACATTTAGGAAAATAAAGGTTGAGTAGTTCCCATGGTTGTGGAGGTAATCCCCATGAGGTGGAGAGGCATGCCATAAGGTAGATTTATGGGTGGGGTCAAAATTGGGATTTGGTAAGTTGTAGTTCTTAGGTAGCGTTGTAAGGCTACATGATTATTTTTTAGAAAAGTGACAAAATCTACATCTCCTAAGACTACCCAAGTAGGACTTCCTAGATAGTGATGGGAGTCTATGGGTTTGGAAATGTGTTCCATGGATGAAGAGGTGTAAGTTGGTGATGGTTGATATGGTGGTGGGTATTGTTCCTCAAGGTCTTTTTGATGTTGGCAAGTGAGAACCATATGAGAAGATAAGAAAAGGATGATACATCTCAAAACTAAAACAAAGAGAAATAAAAATATTCAAGGAAAATAATTCATTCACTAGGAGTGTGTTAAATCTTAATATTATTTTCAATCTCTCTTTTGGCTTATGCCTTAGAAAAGTGTGAAGAAGAAATTGGATTGAATAGGTCCTAAACAAGGTAATCTATGGTTGGTTTTAGGTTATATTTAAGTACTCAATAAAAGTCTATATTGGTCTAAGTATGTGGCCTAATACTTGGGTCTTGATCCCCTCATGTCACATTTTCATAGCTAGTGCGAGTGCTTAGCCAATATGTACCAATTTCTAGAGTTTATACTCAGTAAGATAACTAAGTTGGATATCCCCTCGGTGATTAAATCCAAATAAGATAACTGGGAAAGGGTAATATGATCTAATAGGTGATGAAATATTGTTTGGGCCTTTTTTCAAGTGTGTTTTGATGTTTTTTTGTGTAATTTTTTGGTTTTTGTAACATTGTGAACTATGATTAATTCATAATGCTTTTACTTAAACTAGGTGAGCTAAAATCAAGCAAGTAGTCAGTGGATGCAATCAATTTTAACCAGAATATATTTTTAAAAACTATTTGAATGATGAAAATAACAGCTAAAATTCACCTAAATTCAACAATAAAATTCAATACTAATCCTAGGATGAATGCTATTTTCTTTCTTTTTAGAAATGCAATAAAATTTAATTTTCTAAAAAATATAACAAAAACTAATTTTTCCTTTTTTTTTGTAAATGAAAAAGCTTAATTTTATAATAAATAAACTTAATTAATTTCAATAATGCAATTATAAATGTCCTAAAACATATAATAACCCAATAAAAACTCAAGGGTCCCACTGGGTGTGCCAAAAATTTTCTATCTAATTTTTTCTTTTTCTTAAGTGTGAAAAGAAGAAACTAGTTAAGAAGGGTGTGTAGAAGAATACTTGTTGAATGCACACATATTGAATCTAGAATTTATGATAACTCCTCTTTATATAGGTAATAATTATCTTCAATAAGAAATCACTACCATAAAACTTTTTGGATAGACAAGTAGTTGGGTGGATTACCTAGTGTGAGCTAGATCCTAGAAGCGAAAGCTTTCTAGGAGGCTGTCAATCCACCTAATTTTAACACTTAAGTTTATGAATAAAAAATAAATATAATTTAATTAAGAACATAAAATAACTAAAATTAAAAACAAGTAAATAAAATTAAATAACTAAATTAAGACAATAATGTTAAATGCTTTTAAAACAATGACTAAATAAAGTAACTAATGCTGAAAATTAGTCAAAGTAAGGTTATGGTTTCGAAATTTAACAAGGGATAAAAGAAATGTGGTTTGGTTGGTTTATATATGGTTAAGTTAATAAAAAGGTAAAGGTTAAAATGGGATAAATGGGTGAATGGTTTATTAGGTAATAAGGTAAGTAGTTAATATGGCAAAGTGGGAAGAGGATAAGGAGGATAAAAGTGGCAAAAGTGTGAATGGATAAAAGATGGCAAGGGAGAAAATGGATTGAGATAATGAAATGAAAAAGGGAGAAAATGGATAAGTTGGGATGAATATATTAAAAATATAATGGGACGATAAAATGAAATTGAAGAAACAAAATCAAATGTTACATTCCAAGCTTGAAGAAGAATGTTGTTGTTGATGATGTTGAAGATGTCTTGAGGCAATTTTAGTAGAGCTTCATTGCTTTGAATTATTTTACTCTAAGGTATGGATGACCAAAAAAATTATGACCTCATTAAAATAACTGAAACAATATGTTGATAACCAAATAATATCTTCCAATGTAACCTTGGGTGAAGGAAAGGGGGTATTTATAGCATTTGTTGTGAAGAATCATGACAAAAGAGTGAATAGTAGAAGTATGGAACCATTTTCTATGTGATACACGAACAAGTCAAAATATGAGGTTGGTGGATTCCCACCTTGATCATGGGTTTACCATTTTGGTTGGTGTGTCTCCTTCCATGCACATGAACCCAATTTTGAATGGGAATCATGCACATGGGTCTAAATGAGGCTAAAGACTTTTCACCATCCTTTCTTGTCTTCATCCAATCACTTAAAGAGATGCCACACAAAATGTGGCACCATTTTCCATGTGGGTACATGAATGATTTAAAATATTAGGGTGATGGGATTTCCACCTTGATAATGGGTCTCCCATTTAGGTTGGTGTGTCTCCCACCTTGCACATGACTCCAATTTTGAATGGAAATCATGCACATGGGTCTAAATGAGGCCAAAGAATTTTCACCACCCTTTATTATTTTCATCCAAGAAATTAAAGAGATGTTACAAAAAATGTAGCACAATTTTCCATGTGGGTGCATGAATGAGTCAAAATATGAGGGTGGTGGGATTCCAACCTTGATCATGGGTCTCCCATTTGGGTTAAAAAGTCAAAAATGGGTACCCTTTGTCTTCTCCAAAGCACTAAAGAGGTAGGTATCTCATTTTGAAGGCCACTTTAATGTGTGAAGGCAAAATACATGTTGAATGATGGCCCCTTAATGGGAAATTTTACATATTTCAAGGGTATGATACCATTAAGAGATAAAAAACTAAAGAAAATTTATTCGTATTCGTTATTGCAAAACAAACCTTTTTTTCTCTACCATTTTTATTTTTGGAGTTTTTTTATGAATCGCCTTATATTACTATTCACTATAAATATCCATGTATTTGTTTAAGTTTGTTAAATAAATTGGCAAAATATAAAGCAATTTTCACCATAACAACAAGAAGAAATTTTAGATAGATTGTGTCACTACAAAGCTACTTCTCTCTCTATAGCAAGGTTTGCTTATAGACCAGAGGTGGTACTCATATATTCATTCTAGAAAATATGAAATAATCCCTAAGGTATTCCATTATATACATAATAAACTAAGATAAATTTACTCTACTATTAGCAGTGTATCCTTGACATAGATGTACATCATCATGATGTTTCTTACCTATTTTATCCTGATCTTTGTGTTCTTTATCTCTCTTATCAAGGATGATATCGATTGATTTGATGAATATGATTATGAAAATCTCCATAATTTTATTAATGAATGGGTGAAAATTTATTACTCTTGTATTCTTCCAAGTGTTAAAGCCTCAAAGATCTAATCTTTGAATGGTGGCAACTACCACGCCTCTAATTAGGTTCATGCTCTCACCATTTCAAGAGATGATTTAATCCATCTTAGGGAAGATAAATATCCTTTGCACATATTTCCTAAACTACCCTAATATGATTTTGGACTTCAATATTTGCTAAAATATGGATAAAAATGTTAAGGATTGGGCAAACATGGGCAAGGTATAACCCACCCTATATCTCTTAAATATAATACAAATTAGTAAGGATTTTAATTTTTAGAAAAAATTGGGAGTAACCAACAAGGAAGGTCATTTAATCAAAAACTTTATTCACATTCTACTATAAAAATTATTTCATATGACCATTATGGTCCTTCATATGATCGTCAAAAGTTTTGACAAATATATAAGGAAATTATGACCGAATTACAAACTATTTATAAAAAGAATGAACCAAATTATTCTAATGGCCTAAGATATTCAAATGAATACCAAAAGTACCAAAATTTAGAGTTATGATACCATTACCAACATATCCTAAATTTAGTGATCATGAATTTGCACTTGTTATACGTGAGGATGATAATACTTGTATTCATTGATTTAAAAAGGGTGGCAAGTTGGAACCAATGATAACATATATGACAAACACCACTATTCCAATGGAATATATTAATTTTATGCTGACCACTATTGGGGATCTTCAAAAATAGGTTTATATAGTTCAAATGCAAATGGATTTTCATAATACCAATGCAAATGTGTCTAATTTTAACAATCAACCTCTTGCACAATGTCTACTTGAATATTCCTATACACAGGATTTTGAAATATTATATTTACCTCTCTTTTTGAGTCATAAGGATCCATTCGACCACATGAATAACTATGTGAATTCTTTTGGTCAATGGGAAAAAATTGATAAATTATTAATAAAATTATTCCACAAGAGCATTGACAATGAGTATCATAATTGGTTCTATAACCTACCAAAAGGTTTTTTAACCACAAGGTTCCATAACCACAAGATTCCAAAACTTACATTAGTAAATTTACACAATTTCAAGAAATGTGATGATGAATCCCTTCAAGATTATACAATTTGATTCAAAAGTACATCATATGAGATAGCATTTAGAACTTTAGATTTATAATTGCAATTTATTTTTAGTAGAAGGATTATTTACCCATTAAAAGAAAGAGCATTTATAAAATAATTTGAGTGATTTACACATTTAAATGTGGATGTGAATAGATATGCTTCATTCATCCTTACTCATCCAAAGGATCTTAACATATCCACTTCTAAGTATCAAAGTTTTATTCCTCACACAAAGGAGGGATATGAATTACCAAATGAATATTATGAAAAATGTTTGGAGTTCCTAATCTTTACACGGGGGATTTACAAGGGTTGCTCAAAATGAGACCACTACAAGGTCTGCATCTTATGCAAAAACTCCACTATGAAAAACACAATTTTTTTTATACATAAAAAAGATTTAATAATTACAATATTCATGGGTGGTGCTTATTTTTGGCATAATTGTATTGATCCTACATAATAAAAAACCGCTTGAAATGTAATATGTTTACAACAAATTGGCTTCGATCTAACAAACTTAGAACACAAGGGAGGTTGGAAAGATTCCTAGGGAAACATAATAATACCAATTACTTGTGGTCCTAAAGTAATTAAAGAATGGGTTTGGTTTATGCCTACCACATACCCATATGCATTTACACTAGGAAATCTTTGGTTATACCAAATTAAACTTAAAATTGATCCAAATCAGCAACACATTTATTTTTCTCATGAAGGAAAATTAATACATATTCCAAATGATAGAAATAATTCTACTAGACATGTAAAAAATGAGGAGGAGCATGTTATGTACCTTTTCAACTTATCCAATTATGATGTAAACAATATAAAATATCCAAATTAAGGCTGGTAGGCACCGAATGTGGAGATACCTATGACCATTCATTGGATGAGATCATAGATTAGCCTCTTCAACTATTCCAAAAAAATAAAAATAAAACAATAAAAAATTAAAAAAACAATTTTAGCACCTACATAATCTATTGGATCCGTAACATCTATGTGTTAATTCCATGTTGATGGATGGCATATTAGTTACTCCTAAATACACATGTGTGTCATGCTTCTACTTGAGGGTGATACAAGCATAAACAAATACATGATCTATTTCTATCTCAGATGTTTGGCCTTCCCTCTACTCATGTCATGTGCACATTGGGGGCATCCACTTATTTGATCATGATACTCATAGGTTATATGGTTCAAGTATCACTTTTCATTATGTTTAATATTATATGTATTTAAACATGATTTTATTCATGATTATATATTTCATAGGGTACTTAACATGATATAAATTTGATGTTTTTTTCTAACATATTTAATCTATATGATACTATGATATGTTTATGCTAGTTGATTATGCTTTCATTTATGCACTTCCTTGAGTGTCTTGCCTTGCTATTGTCTTGATTTTTCAAGCATTTAAATATGATCCTTTGTTTGTGCCCCCTTACCTATGTGTGATTTCTTTGACATTTGTGTAGACACCTAAAATTGGCCATTGATAACCTCCAACCAAGCTTTTGGCCAATTTCCACCCAAAATGCACAATTTGTCCTAAAAGCATAAAAACACGCTAAATGATGTGAAAATGACATATTAAAGTGCTGATTTTAGCTAGGTTATCAATAAATTGTGCAATGCAATTTATGGGCTAGCTAACTTTGATAAGATCGTTTCAAGTCAAAATTTCAATTTTGCACCTGGGTGCTCTAGATTGCTCTTTTATATCAAACCTCTTGCATGAGACATGTGCCTTTGTTATTTATTATTGGTAACATCCTAAATATGAATATGAATCAAATGGATATGATGTGTACTTGCAATTCTAATCCAGTTAAATTTTGGACCAATAACAAGGCATTCTGATCAATTTGAGTAATTTGTGCACAAAGTGCTTAATCATGTTTAAGATCTAATTAGCCCAAATCAAGGCCTAATAAAAAATTACATGGAAACTTGTTGAATACTTGTTTTTAAAAATAAATATTGGATATCTAAATCATCAAGTGACCTCATTTCTTGGTAAGACATCCCTAAGACATAAATGCCATAAATATCAAGATTCATTCCTCCCATGCCTCATCAATACCTTCCATGATACTCGCCATGACTCTTAATTGCCCCTTTTTCTAATGTCATGATGAGAATAATTACAAACTTAATTCCAAAAATTGAATTAATCTTTAACCACACATCTAAATCTTGAGATGGATAGTTGAGGTTGATTCTGATCAAATCTAAAAATTATAAATAGGAGGCCTCACAACATCATTTCCAAACTTTCTTGATACAAAGTTTTCCAACCTTTCTTGATAAAAAGTTATAATTCCAAATTGGTTCCAAAAGCTTCAAAAAACTAGTGTTACCATGTCGAATTGAATTCAAGCCAAGCCAAGCCAAGCTACAAGCCAAAGGTGCCAAGGAGAGATGGAGGTAGCCAAGCTTCCATTTCCAAGGAATTCATGAGCACAAGCTGAGTAAGCCACAATTACAAAGGCATTTAGAGCATCCAAGGAAGGTAAAGGAATTCTTGTATTTGATTCCTTGATTTTTAGTTGTGTTTATCATTTGATTTTGTTAACTAAGGTTTCCCTAATGTCTAGGCCTAGAGATGTTATGATATTAGTGTGTTTATTTCACTTTGTTTTCATTTTGGAACTAACACCATACTAACCATCCTCTCTTGAGTCAAATTCCTAGATCACATAATGGCATACCTAGTGGGACCAGACACATCCTACACATGAAGGAGATAATTTTGTAACTGTAAAATATTTATTTAAGCCTTTAAATCTCTTGTAAATTAATTTTCTAACTTTATTGTGCCATTTTTATTTACCATAATTTTATACAGTAACCAACATCTGTAAGTAATATCAACATTAGTTACTTTTCTTAACCAATGTTGATTAGCAAAAATGACACACTTAAATCTATGTTAGCCTGAGTAACTGATGTTGGTGGTAATAACTGATGTCAGTCACTATTTTTTTCCAAAAACACAGACTCAAGAGCTAATTTTTCAAATTTCATTTTTTCAAACTAAAAAGAAATCCAAAGATAAAGGGCATGCTAACAATTTTTCTATAGGACCAAGCTTGATATTTTCTCAAAACATGTTTAAATCACCTTTGCATACTTAAAAATCAATTAAGAATCTTGTTTTGGGTATTTAAGAAAGAATTTAGATGTTTTTGGTGAATGTTTTCAAAATTTACAACTAAGTCCAAGAGGTCAAATGAACACCACCAAACTTTTCATTTGGGTATAAAATTGGACACATTTGTCAATTTTTATTTACTATAGTTGTTTAATCAAGTTTTTATTTGGAAAAAAGAGGAATGTTGCATGTATACTCTTCCACTTTTCCCCTATAAAGAACCCTTGGAATCAAAAGTGCCATTCCTATTACATGTAGCCTAGTCCAAGGATTAGAAAGAAAGTCATCTAAAACACTCCCCAAAAACTTGTTAAAGTTTGGGTGATCTTGAAAATGACCCTAAAGTCTTTCTACTTTCATGATTTATTTATTTATGCATCTTAGCTTGTCAGGGAGACTTCATCACATCCTATAAGTTATTTAGGAAAGCTTTGACATGATGTTTTATCTCCTATCATTGATTTCATTTGGCTCCTTTGGAGTTACAAACGAGACGTAGTGGCATTTTGGACATCGCACTACACTAAGCGAATAACAAGATATAGTGGTTGGAAAAAGGACTAGACCTTTTTGTAGCAAGCCAAGTGATATAGACCCAAAATACATGCTTTTATTTTACATTGTTTGGCATGAAAGTCATTATGAAATTGATTTCCCTAGATCATTTGAAAACTTATTAGATCTTAGATAAAACTCCAATTGCTACAGAAGTATTGTTGGTTCAAGGTGTGCCTCAAGGTCCATGTCATAGTACTATCATTTGAGATAAGGGGGGGTGTAAAAACCCTACTATATAATCTGCATTTACTTTTAGATGAACACTTAAAATCCTCTCAAATGACATATATTGATAGATTCCAAAAATACCAAGAAACCTTGTCAGTTTAGGATCTAAGAATGGTTAATTAGTTGGTCTTGTCCTAGATTAAGGTCTTGTTTGGAATCAAAACTTGCTATAAAAAATAAATCCAAACCAAAAAAATAGTCAAAATTTTCCTTTGAATAAAGAGGTGTTATGTTGTCCATGTGAGATCATCAATTTGCATTGTTTAAAGTTTCATCAAAAGCTTGAGAGTCATATCATCCACTTTGGAATAGTTATGCTACCCAATTGAGTCTAGACCTTTACCAATGTTGTTTAAGTCCTTTAATTATAATATAAATATAGTATTACACCTTTAAAAGTTTATAGGGTTTCTGTGTTAAGTGGGTTCACCATTTGCACTAAACTTGAGGGAACTTAGGTTTAATTTACAATTTGGGTTGAAGGTCATTTAAGAATCATAATCATTATCATCACTTGATAGATTTAAGCCAGTTTGTGCTAAACAATTGCACTTTGGGTCTATACACCACAACATTTTGAGTTAAAAAAGGGTAGTGTTATGATATCAAAATGATAGGAAAGCATCTTTTGCCTTAAAGAGTTTTTGAAATAAACCTTTTTATCACACCTTTGGGTAGTATAACGTCGTTACGCTACCCAAAATATTTCAAATATTATTTCATAGATCCTCTTGCATAGAGTTCCAAATTTGTTCCTACATTTTAAGGCTAATCCAAGTGTATTTTTGTAATCCTTTGTCTAAGACACAGTTATAATATTCACCTTTACCTAGCTTGTTTGTCAAAAGAACATAGATTTATATCAATTTTTGTGAGAAAATAAACTATTACTAAAGTACCTTTTGTTTCATACCTTATACTTAGTTGATCAAGTTCATGTCTAAGAATAAAATGCCTAGTGTTTGTTAGAAGTTTCTCAAATCTATTAGATTAAAACTTTCATCTATTTTTGAAGTCTAGCTTTTGACACTGTTTGGCCAAGAGTCCTAACACATGCCTTATTTGAGCCTAGCTTTTGATGCCACATTTGGCCAAAAGACCTAGAAACTTTTAAATTCCTAGATTAGACTAATTTGAAACACTTCAACCTTAGAGTTTGTCATTTTGATTTTTTAGGACCATTTACTTACTTATCTTTGTGTGAATAGTGAAATGTTAGATATTTTATACTAGCTTGTTTCCTCACAAATCTTTACATAAACCTTTTGATCCTTTTGACAAATCTAGACCAAGTTGAAGGCATCATTTGTTTTAGATTTGGTCCTTTTTAGAGTTTATATAACTCTTTGACCTTTTATCGTAAAGCATTGACTATGGATCCCAACATGCATTCCTATACTCATAATGAACTCATATACAATCTAGGGATTGGTAGTATAGGTGCATAGGAAGAAATGGTGCAAGACCCCTATGTAGATAGTATTACTTATGAGATGGATTCTTATCCCTCATATAATACTCAATTAGGGGCACAAAGCCAAGATCTATTGGCTAATTATTTGGTTAACCCACCACCTTACATATAATAGGACCAAGAGCAAACTGAGAAATACCTAGCTATAATACCCATAGTGGATGAGCTAGTTCTTCAACAATCATATTATACTAATAAGGCTTCCATGTATGATCCATTTTTGTTTGAGAAATATTTTTTAGAGAACAAAGATGAGATTTTATTTAGAGCCAAAGAGGTATGGGTTAAGTTTCCAGTAGACTTCCCCCATGAAAATTTACCAAATCTAGTAAGAGTGCCTAATAATATCATTTATGATCAATAGGATTCTTTTAGAAATCCTATGGATCTAGTGCAAACAACGTACCAAGATCTTAATATATCTTATCGACACAAGAACATCATGAAAGAGCATTTTAACCAAATGCAGATAGCATATCAAACATATTTGAATCTAACACAGAATTTCAATTAGATAAACATGGTAAGTAAGCCTCTTATTGACCTAGTTCCTTTAATAGGAGTATTGATAGAGTTAACTAGAAAAGAGAATCTAAATTTTAACCCATTTGTACAAACTAGTTCAATAGATAACTTGATGCATATGCCCATTATTGAAGAAGTGACTTCAACCTCTACACTGACTAATGAGACAAACATAGTGGACAAAATGAAAATAGCATCCAATCTTGATTAAAGTGGTACTCAACCAACTATTTCCTCAAGTGTAAAACCTATGGGATTAGGTAATCAAACAACATCTAATATCATGCCTCAATGATAGAATATGATGAATCCTACTCCTCAACAAGTAAAAAGTAGTATTCCAAATCAACAGACACAATCTAGTGTATCAACACAATAGAGGAAAAATTTATTGCCACCTCAATCAGGGACAATAAATGTTTCACCTCATTAGGTAATAATGAACATACCTCTTCATTTATAGACTAATATTTGAATCTAAAACCAAGTAATGACTAGTCAATAACATGCAAATATTGGTCAATGACATATGTCAAATATGTAACCAAATTTTACTTCCTCATAGGGATTCATGAAATAAGGAGGCCCCCATGATTCTCATGTACCTACTAGAGAATTTTTGGGTCAAAATGTGCCACAAATCTAGAGATAGGGTCTTGTTCCACAAGTTCCCAGTCAACAATAAGGTTCAATTAGTTGGCAACATGTCCCTTTTCAACCACAATAGGTACAATTTAGTTATATCCCTCCATCCCAACCATAAAATCCTTTAATTCAAACTTTTATCACCAACCTAAACCAAAATATCACACAATCAAGTGTGTAATTTCATGTACATCCTAATCCATGTATGCATATTCTTGGTCCATTCCCCAACCCAGCCAATAAATCCCAATAGATATCTCCATCATAACTTGGTCAAAGTATTCCACCTGTAACCTCCCAACCATCTATCTAAACCCAAATTCTCCCTCAAACTAATATTCCATCTAGTTTCCTATCCCAAGAATTAAAACAGATGAAGGATGTAATTACTACCATTTAGGCTAGGAAGCAAACCAAAAATTTCAAATTGGATGATGTATGTTCCTATCCATTCAACATGGAGTATTTGTAGATACCATTTTTTCTAGGATATAAACCACCAAAATTTGATAAATACAATAGGAAAGGTAATCTTATGGCTCATTTGATCAAATTCTTTGTCATATGTCAACTAGTGGCATATAATGACATATACCTTTAGATGTTGTTTCCAAGGAGCTTGGATGGAAAAGCCTTGGAGTAGTTTTTGAAGTTGCCCAAGAATTTAGTAATGTAATTTGATGATTTTTTTTATAAATTTGTGCAACACTTTTCCTATAATCTCGAGCATGAGATTTCATTAGTGGACTTGACACAAACAAAGCAAATAGCTAGGGAGAGTTTTTAAAGTTATTTATAGTGATAGAGAGCCATTATAAGCTATTTCACCTATAGTTTAGTAGATAAATAATTAGCCACTATGTTTACCAAAAATTTGTATAGTGAGATAGCCTATCATCTAGAACTATAATGTGCACATACATTCAAGGAGATCATTGATAAAGGCTTGTTGATTGAGCAAGTGCTCATCAATAAAGGAATCATCAAGATTAATTCAACTAATAAAAATCAAATTACAAATCTAGGAAATGAGCAACATCCTAATCAAGTGCAAGCATCACAATTGGCATAAGCCAATAACCATGAAAGACTGAGGTAATTCAACTAAAATAGAAATGTTGTGGGAAATGGAGTAACTGAGTCCCATCATTTTTAAATGGTGCAAACATCATCTAGACCACATTTTTATATTAGTCATACCCAACAGCCTCACTAACTAATGCTATAAGAATAATAAGCAAGACCTACACAACAAATACAATAGCCTTTACCATTGCAAACCCCTCCTCCTAGAAGAACTATGCCTGCACATCATGTCTTTAGTGACATAGGAAAATCTATTGAATCTATATTTTTCAATATTGTTGACACTAATCTAATTAATTGGCCTATACCAAAGCATTATTTTCAAGACATTCCTTATCTTGATTGGTAACGTGAAAATGAATTATGTGACTATCATCAGGTTAATGGTCATAATCTACAGATATGTGTCTAGATCAATCATTTAATTGAGAATATGTTAGAGAATGGGGAGATAAAATTGGATAATGGTTATTCCAATTATAATCAAACTCTTGGGATTTATCAAAATCCCTTTCCCTAACATAATAATCAATGGTAGAATAATAATCAACAACAATAATAGTAATAGCTAGTGTAACAACAAAATAAATAGTATCAAAATCAAAGGTCAAACCAACAAAATCAATAAAATTAGCAGTAAAACCCAAAATGATAGAATAATTGACAAAACCAAGGTCAGAATGGTAACAACCAACAAACCTACCATGTAGTTGCACATGACTATAATAGGGTTGTAGGTCATATTGCAGGGGGTAGCATTAATACCATCTCCATTAATCCTAGACCAAGCCCTAATCAGCCTAGACCATTGCTAAAAAAAAATATTCACCAAATTACATGGATAATCCTTTTTTGACCTTAGAGTGCATACAGGCAAACCAAAAAACTAGGACTTCACCTTTTGGACTCTATATCAACAACTCATTTTTGCCACATGACCACATGTAAGTGCAATGATAACTGAGACTTATCCTATGTGGTCCCACACCATTCCTAACATCAGTTAGCAATAATGGTCTAGTATTTAATCATAATTGTGCAATCATAACTTAAAGGTCAAAGATTACTATCCCAAGCCCACAACCATCCACCACTTTTCCTGTCATCCAACCAATCGTTGAACCTTAGATTAAACCATTCACTAATAATCAAGATAAGAAGTTTGATATTGTGGAACAATTGTAGAAGACACTAGCAAAAATTTCTATTTTAGATTTTTTACAAACATCAATAATCCACAAGAACATCTTGAATGTGTTTTTGACTCAATCCACTATTGCTAGTGACATATCCCCTGATAAATTTCAATCTTTGGATAGACACCTAGCTCCAGCCCAACAAGTCACATTAAACCAAAGTGATATGTCTTCCCTTGGCCACTCCATAATAACCCATTATATATATATAAGTTTGTATTAGATGACATAAAGTGAAATGTATCCTTATCGACAATGGATCTGAACTCAACATAGTGTTTCTAAAGCTCATCAGGCTTTTTGGGTACACAATGATAGATCTCTAGCCAAAAAAAAATAACCATCAAAGCTTATGATAATCAAGAAAGAGAATGACAAGGCACCATTAGTTTGCCAGTTATCAATAGGCCTTTGACCCATGATACACTATGCCATATGCTTGTTCTTGAGTTATCATACAACATGCTTTTAGGCAAGCCTTGGTTACATGAGATTCATGTAGTCCCATTAATGCTGCACCAATGTATCAAGTTTTTTGAATCAGGGATATAAGTGAATATTCTAGGAGATTTAAACCCATATGAACACTACAAGAATCTTGAGGCTGAATTTTAAAGCTATAATTATCAATATGGTATGAATCCAAGTTCCAAGTAGGATAAAGGAAAGGCTATACTTATTGATCCTTCACCAGACAATTACATAGACCTTAATACCTTGGATTCCCTTTCCCACATACCACCTCTTAAAGCTTCTAATCATTTCACAATTTTAGATAATGGACTGGGAGAGTAGGTGACCCATGATACATTCCATATTACTAATCTTACTCAAAATTAAAAAACCTTTAGGCGACTTAAACTCACCCCACATATGCATTAGAAACAAAAAAATAAAAATAAGGGACCTATCATATTTGTACCAATATCTGGCCTAGGTATTAACCCTCTTGAAGGGGATGACTCATGGTTATACAATGAAAAATAGGTTAATTTTTATAAAAGTGAAAATTATCCTATTCCCAATACGATCATGAAGCATAAAAAATATGAAGGAAGAGGCCTCAAACTAAATAAACAAGGAACCATCAAGCCAATTTCCATGTCTATTTATGAAAGACCTTATGGACTTGTATTTAAACTACCTGGGGGTGACCCCACATATCTTATTCAAACTCTATCACTAGTGACTAGTGATGATGTTGACATTAAAGCAAAGTTTTATCATAGCTTCACCTTTGATGAGCTAGCTTAAACCAACTTGTTTGATAATAATGCCATTTGTACCTTTACCCTAAGCCATTCATCATAATCCATTACCATTATATTATCCCTAACTGATAGATTCAAACCAACAAAAATCTATTCTACTGATTGATGAGTTCTATAATGATGAGGCATTCTATGATTTCTTAGGCCTTAGAGACAATGTTCCATTGGGTGATCACAAATCAAGATTCTCAATCACATTAGATCCTACATACTATTTTGGAGAGCGAGTGAACACCCTTAGCCAAAAATGAATAAGTAAAACATTTAGGTCCCAAAGTGAAAACCTCTTTGAGGCACTTTTTGACTAGAGAAAAAGTAAAGATAAAGGCCAGTCTAGTGGTGAAAACATGTTTTAGACACCATTAGATGGGGGTGTTCATTCTTCTTTGAATTTAGACTAGGAGACCACCAATGATGAAGTTACCTATAGATCTGAGTTTAACTTTGAGTAACAAAAAGTATTTGATCAAATTTTCCAAGATTTTTTGATTATTTTTGTTACATGGCCAGATCTCCCATTAGGGGACTTAGATTCATCATGCCTAAGAGAAGTTGAAGAGAAAATCCTAACAAGGAACCCTAACATAATTCAATAGTTCAAATCACTACCTACTATCCTACAAGATAGTTCAATCCTTCTAGTTGAAGCTATAGTAGAGGTAAATATCAAGACTCCATTTGAACTAAAATGGATAAAATTAGGTGTATCCCTCATTGAGGTGGAACATGACGTCTTTAAAACTCTATTGTAAGAATTTGTAGATATCTTTGCATGGGCCTATTCTGACATGCTAGATTTAGACCCCACCTTGGTTCTGTACCACCTTATGGTTAGTCCTAATTCCAAATTGGTAAAACAAAATCTACATAATATGCAACCATTCATTATTGTACTAGAAAATAAAGAGTTGAAAAAACTCTTAGAAGTAAGATGTATCTAATCCATTGACTAATCTAAATAGATCTCTAATGTTGTACCTATTAGTAAAAGGGTTGAAGGGATCAAAATTTATATTAATTTTCAAGACATCAATAAAGCTTGTCTTAAAGATGATTTTACCTTGCCTAATATTGACATGATCATTGAATCCATAATAGGTTATAAAATGCTTTCACTCATGGATGACTTTTCAAGATACAACCAGATCAGAATCATACCAAAAGACTAATATAAAATAATGTTCACCACTCCATGGGGAACATTTTGTTATCAAGTAATGCTATTTGGAATTAATAATGTTGGAGCTACATATCAAAGGGTCATTATCATCATATTACATGATATGATGCATGATATTGCTAAAGACTATGTCGATGACACATTAGGAAAATATAAAACTATGGCTGAGCATTTGATAGTACTGTGTAATATATTTGAATGATTACAGGAGTATAAAGTTAGACTCACTCTAAAGAAATGTGTGTTTGGTGTAACTTTAGGAAAACTAATTTTCTTCATTGTGTCTCATATAGGTATTGAGTTTTATCTAGCTAAAGTCCATGCTATAACTGAAATACCGCCACTAACTAATTTGAAGTAACTCCATAGTTTTCAAGGTAAGATCTAGTCAATCTAATGCTTCATCTCTTAGTTAGTAGAAAAGGTCCACCCATTCACACACCTTTTGAAGAAGGGAGTTACATTTCACTAGGATGGTCACTGCCAAACAAGTTTTTAACAACTCAAAGACTATCTTGTTAATCTACCTATTTTATTACCTCCTATGTCAAGAAAGCCATTTTTATTATAACTATCAGCTACCAATCATGATCTAGGGGCACTCTTGGTTAAAAATTATGATAATAGAAAAGAGCATGTTGTATACTACTTAAGGCATACCCTAGTTAAATATGAACATAGCTATGCAACTATTAAAAAAGCTTGTCTAGCCATGGTCTTTGTAGCTTAAAAATTGCACCATTACATGTTGAATAATAAGACTATAGTCATATCAAAAGTAGATCTGCTCAAGTATCTACTATCTAAAATAGCTTTGCAAGGAAGAATGGCTAAATGGATCATGCTTCTTAGTGAGTTTGACATAGAGTATGTCAATCAAAAGGTAATCAAGGGACAAGTTCTTGCAGATCAATTTGCTAAAGCACCTCTCATAGCCACACAACCACTCACATTTCAATTTCTTGATGAATCCATCATGAACATCATTGACACACCCCTTGAGGAGTAGCCCTGGAACCTTTACTTTGATGGTTCATTCATTACAAATGGATTGGGGGTAGGCCTATTTTTTATTATACCATAGGGGGATTTAATCCCTAAATCATTTAGAATCAACTTTCCTTATACAAAAAACATGGCCAAGTATGAAGCACTTGTTGTAGGTCTTCGACAAGTAGTGTAGTGGAATATATCTCATCTCAATTTTACGGTGATTCTCAGTTGATCATCAATTAGGTCATAGATCATTTTTAAACCAAAGATGACAAGTTGGTTCCAATAAAGTCATGGTTGATACTCTTAAGAAAAAAAATTCCAACATTTAGTTTGAGCATATACTAAGGGATAGAAATAGAGCTACAGATACCATGGTTTCTATTGGCTCTTTGATTCAACAAATAGATAAAACTAGAGAATATCAGTTCTTTGTTGAAAATTTGTTTACACCAACTCATAAACCTTTAACCATTGTCATGATTTGTGATATTATTGGTCCTAATTATATCTATTACTTAGACCTTTACAACTAACTTCATGGCTAGGTTATACCACATAACCTTTCTCAAAAACAAACCAAATCCTTCATTCATCATTTCGCTCATTATACTCTACTTGGATCCACCCTTTATCACTGTAGTTTTGATGGAACTCTGCTTCATTGTTTAAATTTGATAGAGTCTATGTTAGCATTAAAATAATTTCACAAAAGGAGTATGTGGAGCCCATTCTAGTAGGGTACTCCTATCCAAAAAGATTTTGCATACTAGTTATTATTAGCCCATAATGGATGTAGATGTCACTGTACATGTCAAAAAGTGTGACAAATGTCAATGGCATGCTAATTTGATTCATGCCCTAGAAAAAAAATCTAAAACCAATGTTGCCACCATGGTCATTTTCTACATGGGGACTTGACCTTATTGGGAAGATCAGCCCCATTTCATTTGATAGCCATAAACATATCCTTACTACCACCAAGTATTTCAATAAGTGGGTTGAATCTATACCCCTCACTTATGTGACTGGAAAGAAAATTTACAAATTCATTTTCAACCACCTCATTTGTCACTACAATATCCCCTCTGACTTTATATATGATAATGGAGGATCATTTCTAGAACAAGATGTAGACCAATTATGTACTAAATATCACATAACATTTTTCTACAACATATTACCCTCAAGGTAATGGCCAAGTTGAGGCATCTAATAAAATCATTGTCAACATTCTCAAAAAGATTGTCAATGATGTCAGTCGTGATTGTGTAAGGCACCTAGAACAATAAACATGCTCTGATACCACTTGTCAGGATCTTGCTCCTTAATAAGAGCACACTATGATTACCTTGTATAAGCAACTAATCACGGAATTAAACCAAAATTAACAAGTAACTAAAATTCACAAATGACATAGAATATGAGAGACAATACACAATCTTGTATTAATACTCATGCCAGAAGGAAATACAAGGAAGATGCCACAATATTTCACACCTCTTAAATGTATAGATCTCTTTCCCTCAAGAGTTCACTCTCCTACCAAAAATGGTCCCAAAAAACAACTCACACACAGAATTATTGTTCACCTCCAACCAATCAGTAATAACCCTGCCAATACACAAGTACTCAAAGTACTTCAAGTAGATCTCCCATGAACTTGCAACAACCTGCAACTCAAATGATCTTACTTACCATGTAGAACTTCTTCCTAATCTTACAACAACCTGTAGATCAACTTGTTCTTACAATTGGAAGGATCTCTTTCCCTACCTTAATCCTTCTTTACAATACATGCCAATGAGTCTATAAATAGATCCCATACTAAACAATAACTTATAATTCTAAGTTACAATAATTAGACACACAGATCAAGACTCAAAATAGCCTTTACATGCAAGAAACCAGTTCAACAAACTAACTGTTCATGCAACGAGCAGTTCTAGGACCGCATAGGTGACCGACGTTGGTCCCTGTCTACTTAGAGATGATCGATGTCAGCTGACTCATGCTAATGTTAGTTGCCCTTCTATTCACCCCTGACCAATGTCAGTTGTGCTACCAATGTTGGTATCCCTAGAACTTAGCAAACTCCTCCATGTTTGCAAATAGTGAAGCTTTTAGCTCCACAACCTAACAATCTCCCACTTGGAGATAAATAGCTACACTTGTTCCTGTACCTGTACATCATCTAGTTTGTTCCCTAGCTTTGTATCCCTCTTCAAGATCACTCTTGAAGACCAACCACCACAAATCCTATGGTGCACCTCCTGTCATCCAAATCACTTGCCACATCTGCATTGACAAACCCATGTATAAAAGAACTTGACTCTGCATAGCATGTGCACCTGCTGCTGGTCCCTCTCAGATATCTGAGAATCCACTGAACTGCCCTCCAGTGCTTCTTTCCTGGATTGGCTCCAAACTTGCTAACAACTCCCACTACTTAGGAAATCTTAGGTTTAGTACACATGTACTAAACCTCATTATGTGAATCAAGACACTATTCATAGAACTGTCCAACCATCAGCGTGCTAACCAGTCTCACACAATCATCTGGAGACAAAATCAACCTGTGACCTTCCATGTCTCTAAAACACACTCATGCCAAAGAATCTTGCTGCTCCTAAATTCCTCATGACACACCTCTGAACTAACTTTACCTTTAGTTTATCAACTCCCTATATGTGTAACCTTGCAACAAGCACACAATACAGTAATAGGATAATGTAGCTAATATTATCCAACCTGGTAAAGAGAAACACAATGGTCAAACCTCCATTGTCTTGCAGCTTACTCAAGACCATATACCCTAGCCTTCCAGCTCACGTGTCCATTCCCACTCTTCTTTATCCTAAACATCCATTCATCTTTTAGTGCTTTCTTCCAACTGGCAACTCCACAAAAAAACTCCAGTTTGGTTCTTCTCCAAGGAAACACATCCTTCATCCATACCAAGCTCCCACTATTTCTTGGATCTACCTACTCTGCTTCTTTAATAACTTCCTAGTTCTTGACCATCAGTGAGCAAAAAGTAGTGTAAAGAAAGAAAAATGATGAATTTGAGGTTTACTTACCCTTTAAGTCCTCCATATAGGCACTTGAGACTCCTTGACAGCGTGCTGTCTGCCCAAAATCCATCTCAGTGATCGATGCCGGTCACATCTCAGTCTACACCTGACTGACTTTGGTTCTATGCGACTAACTCATCACTAACATCGGTTCTCCTTGACTGACATCGGTGTTTATTTGTCTAGAGTCATCGACATCATGCTGCACATAGCTGACATCAGTCCCTGTTTGGATGCCAATGTCAATTTTCTAACCGATGTCGGTCTCTGTGTTTTACTTGTGAGTGATGACTTCTTCCCGTGAGCTCCTTTTGGATCAAACCCTTGTCCATATCAACCTTGCTCTACTTAGAATTCTTTAGCCCCTTACACTGATCTCTATCTATCATCTTCTCCTTGAAAACCAAGGCTTTCTTGTTTTTGTCACGAACATCAGATTTCTCAAGAAACGTCACTTTCTTCTTTTGCTTACAGAAATCTTGATCCATGCTTTTCAAATCTGAAAGCATACCCTTTGACTCAAGAACATGCATCTCTTTCTTATTCATGTGACCAAGCCTATTAAGCCACATCTTCGAATCTACAGTTGAAGTAGATAAACCAGAAGGAGAATAAGTAATACAAGTAGATAAATAAAGTGTACCTACTTTCTTACCTCTTGCTACAACAAGTGCACCCTTGGTAACCTTCCAAGAGTCCACTGTGAGAGTTACTGTGCAACCCTCATCACCCAACTTTCCAACAGAAATCAAATTCCACTTTAGGACTGGGATATGCATGACCTCCTTCAACACCCATGTGTTGCCCGTCTGCAATTTTAGCTTCACTTTCCCTTTGCCAACCATTTGACAAGGCCTACCATCCTCTACATAAATTTCTCCAAAGTCTCCCTGGACATATTCATGAAAAATTTCCCTCTTTGGGGATGCATGGAAAGAGGCACCATAATCTAAAACCCAAGATTCTACTTTATCCAAAGAACATACCAAAGCATCCTATGCAACAATACCTAAAACATCTGAAACATCTACTTCTTCAGTTCCTTCATGCTGATCTTCAACCGACCTGCAATCTCTCTTTACATGCCCTTACTTTCCACATTTCTAGTAGGTTATTCTGCCATACCTAGACTTGGATCTCCTACCTATCTTTGACCTTGATCTGCCATGCTCAATCTTCTCTCTTTGCCTTCCCCTACTTTTAACACTCAAAGCATTCCCTGATGATTCATCTATTCTTTTCTTACGAATTTCTTCATTCAAGATTACACTCACAACATCATCCACTTTTAAGATTTTTGAAGCAGACGCAATATTACTAACTGCCATTACCAAACTCTCCCAACTTTCAGGTAATGAGCATAAGATTAAGAGAGCCTTAATTTCATCATCAAAAACAATATTGACTGAATTTAATTAGTTTACCAAACCATGGAAATCACTAAGATGACTATGGATAGATCCACCTTCCAACATTTGCAAATTAAATAATTACTTCATAAGAAATACCTTATTCAAAGTTGAGGGTTTTTTATATAAATTTGACAAAGATTCCATCAACTCTACCATTGTCTTAGCCTATGATAAGTTGGAAACCATAGATGATGCAAGGCTCAACCTTATAGATCCTAGAGCCTTTCGATCAAGAACCTCCCATTCTTTATCTTTCATATCCTTGGGCTTGCATGCAACCCCACCCAACAGTAAGTACAAATCTTTCTGATACAGATAATTCTCAATCTGCATTCTCCATAATTGATAGTTCTTGCCATTTAAATTCTCCATTCGTAGCTTACTTTCTTCTGCCATTGCTATACTCCCACTCAAACAAAAACCCTTGTGAGTGACCTGTAATCAACAAACACTAACCAGATCTGATACAACCTGTTAGTAACCCAACCAAAAGCTCTAATACCACTTGTAAGGCACCTAAAACAACAAACATGCTCTGATACCACTTGTCAGGATCTTGCTCCTCAATAAGAGCACAATATGATTACCTTGTATAAGCAACTAATCACAGAATTAAACTAGAATTAACAAGTAATTAGAATTCACAAATGACACAGAATATGAGAGACAATGCACAATTTTGTATTAATACTCATTCTAGAAGGAAATATAATAAAGATGCCACAATCTTCCACACCTCTCAGATGTACAGATCTCTTTCCCTCAAGATTTCACTCTCCTACTAAAAATGGTCCCAACAAACAAATCACACATAGAATTATTGTTCACCTCCAACCAGTCAGTAATAACCCTACCAGTACACAAGTACTCAAAGTACTTCAAGTAGATCTCCCATGAACTTGCAACAAATTACAACTCAAATGATCTTACTTACCATGTAGAACTTCTTCTTGATCTTACAACAACCTGTAGATCAACCTATTGTTACAATTGGAAGGATCTCTTTCCCTACCTTAATCCTTCTTTACAATACATGCCAATGAGTCTATAAATAGATCCCATACTAAACAATAACTTAGACTTTTAATTTACAATAATTATACACCCAACTCAAGACTCAAAATAGCTTTTACATGTAAATAACTGGTTCAACAAACTAACTGTTCATGCAATGAGTAGTTTTGAGACCGCATAGGCGACCGACATCAGTCCCTATCTACCTGGAGATGACCAACGTCGGTTGACTCCTGCCGATGTCAGTTGCCCTTTTATTCACCCTTGACTGATGTCGGTTGCACTGCCGACACCGATATCCTTGGAACTCAGCAACCTCCTCCATGTTTGCAAATAGTGAAGCTTTTAGCTGCACAACCTAATAGATTGGCACCTCCAAATATTCCCTGCCCTTTAGGTATACCATACTAATCATCATAGCCACATGGGAGCCAATTCATAATTGTTTATGGTACTAAATCCATCCTTCTCATTCAGGTCAAATTGCCTTCACTATGCATCTCTTTCAAGCATGTCCTGGATGATCATGACTATCGAGTAGCTCACTTGAAAGAGCTAGATCTACTTGATTAAAAGTGCATAACCATGTTAAAAAAATATTCAAGCATATCAGAATCAACTCAAAGGCCACTATAATTGGCATGTGAATTATATAACATTTGAACTTGGTGATCTTGTTCTTAAAGAAAACTAAAATAGTACCATGATTGAGAAGAAATATAAAGGGAAATTCAAACCAAACTAGATAGGGCCTTTCATCATCACTGTAGATTATGGATCAGGAGCATATAGGCTTGCCACACTAAAAGATGAACTTCCAGATCTGATGAATATTATTCATCTCAATTAGTATTATGCTTGAATGCTAAGGAGTATTAGCTATAAGTAATATTTTAGTTATGCCATTTTAACACTCTTCTTCTCTATACAAATACCATCCTTATTCATCTCTTCACTGTATCCACTTTCCACTTCCATTATATTAACCCAATATCTTTTAAAGCCTAGCCCATTTGACCTTAGTTTTTGTCATTCATTACGTAGTTTCAACATTGAGTTATATGATTAGTTCATCAAATCATTCAAGTAATTCAGATAGAGAGCATTTTTTGAGATAGTGTGACAAAAATTTTGACAGTTGCATCCTTCATTTATTAGTCCTTTCTTACCACCGGTCTTGCTACTAATTATAACTACCTTTGGGAAAATTAGTACCATTGATCTATGTTGTTATGTCCTGGTTATAACCACCTACAGGAAAAATAGGGAAAAAATTAGGCATTGACGTACCAACTTGCCACTTCTTATGCCATACTATGTCTTTTTACCAACTGTGCCTATTCGGTTTGAATTGATTACTGCACTAGTTAAATTCTTCTGCTATAAGGGTAGAACAATAGTGACTTGAGGTCCTACTCTAGGACTATTTAGGTAAATATCAATACTTTTTGAGGTCAGCTTAGTCACCCTAAGCCACACTCTCACTATTTTGTGAGTAACCTAAGCCACACAATTGCTATTTTGTGAGCAACCTAAGCCACACTCTCGCTATTTTATGAGCAACCTTAGTTTGAATGCTCTCACCATTTTACAAGTTTGAACCATTTAATGTCTTATCATTCTTGATTGAGTTGAGATACTTCAAATAATTCTAAAAGTATTTGAAAAATTATTAGAAAAGAACAAAAACATTGACCACTTCTTCACATTAAAGATTTTGGGAACCCTTACTAAGTTACAAGAAAATCACTTGTCATTTAGTTTCCCCATCCTTTTTGGCCTTTTCTCTCATGCACTTGCCATTTTGAAAGACCATTCCTCTTCTTCTCTCACATCTATTTGTTTATTTTCATCTGTTATCACATTCTTTTCATTCCTTGGGAGAACTACATTTATCCTAATGTTTTTTTATTAGATATTACATGCATATAACTATGTAGGCAACATCCACTTGCCTAGTGCATATGGAGATAGCTCAACAACCCCCTTCCCTTTCTTCTATTCCCCCATATTTTTAATTTGTTAATTTGTCGCCTATTTTTTAGGGGCAATGTTTGTATGGTTTCTATTACATTGTTCATTTATTTATTTCTATTTATTTTGTTTATTTATCTAACTATTTATTTACTTTCAACACTATTACCTTGATTCAATTTATGTGTGTTTATTGGGTGATTCAATATCAACACTTACACTTGAATCCATCAATATTCATATGTTTACATTATCATCATGGTTTCTCTCATTGGTGCATTATTTTCTATTAAGTATTGGATTATGGGAGTCAGTCTTCATACATATTTAAACCAAGTCTTCATGATGTTATACCATGATGCCTACCGACATGTGCTACAACAAAACTCAAATTCAAGAAGTTTATTCAGTAATGGTGGTATCTCTTTAGCATTGACATCTTGATTCCATCCTAATCATATCCAAACTAGAGTAATTAAACATGAAAAAATCTTTATTAGTTTGGATGAGCATCTCCCTACTAGTAGGTTGTTCTAATTCATCATTACCCTCTATGTTAAATTATCATCATCCTCAACCAAGTTTATCATGTTTTCCATAATTGGGGTCCAACGAATATAATTTCCTATGGTTAAATCATTATACATCATCCTACCTACATTTCTCAATGATTATAACCCACCTTTGGAAAAATCATTATGTTGTCACCACTTTACTTTTTCTACCCATACAGGGGCATGTTATTACCTTGTTTGTTTACCATAATTGGGGTAGCTCCATCTTCTCAATGATTATAACTACATTTAGGAAAATTATTGTGTTATCAAACCACGTTACCACTATTAGGGTATAATGCTTATAACCACCTTTGGGAAAACCATTGTACACCATCCCACTTACATTATCAATGATTTTGACTACTTTTTCACTATCATTATGTTTTCACCACATCATCTTTCCTTTCTTTGGTCACCTCATTTTTCTAATTTTTGAGGGACCATTTGTCGACCTACTTATGCCAACCATTCCCTTGAGGGGCATCATATAGTTAGTTTATCATCATTATAGTTGTAGGCATACAAGACATTTTCATTCTTTGAGAAGATGTTATTATGCTTATATCTTGTAATGCCTTCCCAAATAGGGGAAAACTATAGACACCTAAAATTGGCCACCGATAACCTCCAACTAGTATTTTGGGCAATTTCTACCCAAAATGCATAATTTGGCCTAAAAACACTAAAAAATGCTAAATGATGTGAAACTAACATATTCAAGTTTTGATTTTAGCTAGGGTATCCCTAAATGAGGAAATACAATTTATGGGCTAGCTAACTTTGATTATATAATTTCAAGTCAAAATGTCAATTTTGTACATGGGTGCTCTGGATTACTCTTTTGTATCAAACCTCTTACACAAGAGATGTGCCTTTGTTATTTGTTATTGGTAACATCATAAATGTGAATACAAATCTAATGCATCTAATGTGGACTTCCAATCCAATCAAATTTTGGACTAATAATAAGGTATTATGATCAATTTGAGTAATTTGTGCACAAAGTGCTTAATCATGCTTAAGAGCTAATTAACCTAAATCAAGGCTTGATAAAAAATTCCATGGAAACTTGTTGAATAATTGTTTTTAGAAATTAATATTGGATATCTTCATCATTAACTGACCTCATTTCTTGGGAAGACATCCCTAAGACATAAATGCTATAAATATCAAGATTCATGCCTCCCATGCCTCATCAATGCCTTCCATGATACTCTCCATGCCTCTTAATTGCCCCTTTTTCCAATGGAATGATGAGGATAATTAAAAACTTAATTCCAAAAATTGAATTAATCCTCAACCACACATCTCAATCTTGAGATGGATGGTTGAGGTTGATTCGGATCAAATATAAAAATCTATAAATAGGAGGCCTCACAACATCATTTCCAACCTTTCTTGATGAAAAGTTATAATGACAAATTGGTTCCAAAAGCTTCAATAAACTATTGTTACCATTCCAAATTGATTCTAATCCAAGCCAAGCTACAAGCCAAAGGTTCCAAGGAGAGATGGATGTAGCCAAACTTTCCTTACCAAGGACTTCATGAGCACAAACTGAGTAAGCCACTACTACAAAGGCATTTAGAGCATCCAAGGAAGGTGAAGGTATTCTTGTGTTTGATTCCTTGATTTTTATTTGTGTTTATCATTTGATTTTGTTAACTAAGGTCTCCCTAGTGTCTAGGCCTAGAGATGTTATGCTATTAGTGTGTTTATTTCACTTTGTTTTCATTTTAGAACTAACACCATACTAACCATCCTCTCTTGAGTCAAATTATTAGATCACAATTTAAACATGCCATTATTTGCTATATGGACATTTTAATATGTCATCCTTACTCTTGTGAACACTTGAATAATTCACGTCACTTCGACTATGTGGAATTTGAACATGCCCCTTGTTTACAGTCTCTTAGAACCATTATATGTTGAATTGCTTCTGATTGCTCTTGTGTGTGTGTGTGTGTGATTGATTTTATTGTTGATATTATATTATTACTATCTAGACATTTCCATGATCTTTATCATGCATATTAGGCTTTCATGTGATCACATTATTCTATGTACTTTAGTGATAATGCTATCTAAACATGTTCATCCTATATGTTATATGGTTACATTCATATATTATACAATTGTCTTACCCTTTTTAGGTGAGGTAACTACTGATTTATATTCTTCGCTCACATCAAGCATGGGGGGGGGGATATTAGTGGGGGAATGTCATAGAGGCATGTTATTCAAATTTGGCATAATTTTAAATTTAGTGGGGTCATGTTTTGGAAGCATGTTTTCCACACTTTCTTCACATTTAACATAGTTTTAGATTCAATGGGTCCATGCTTTAGAAGAATATTCTCCATAATTTCTTCACATTTGTCACAATTTTCAGATTAAATGAGGGCATGTCATATAGGCATGTATTTCACATATTCATAGTTTATATATTCACTAGGGGCATGCTTTGGAATAATTTTATCCTCACTTATTCAATATTTGTCACACCTAGATTCAATGAGGGAATGCTTTGGAAGCATGTTCTCCCCACTTATTTTGTATTCAAAACACCAAGATTCAGTGGGGATGTGTTAGAAACACATCCTCTACATTGGAAATTATTTTAGTTTTTATATTTCTCCATATATAGTGGGGGCATGCTTTGGAATCATGTTTTCCACATTTAATAGTTTCTGAATTGACCAAAACACACAGTTATATGATTCATATTCATAGTTGTGGTAGTATTCTATACATTAATACCATTGTTATACATAGTTTCAATATGATACATATATAATGTGTATATGTTATATAATGTGTGCCTACTATTACAAAATACAAACCAATTTCATATTTTAAAACTCTTTTATAGACTATCACCATATCATGGAATTTTACACACTGATAACTAAGATGAATTGTTACAGACTATATTAGGATAATAGAATGTAGTAGTTGGTTTAATTTTAGTATGGTTGAGGTGATTACATTACTTAATCTTTACAATTTTTTATGTTGGACTTGATTGTATTATCTAACCTCACCAAGTTATAACTATCATTAGGTTACATGGTTAAGCTAATCTTAATTATCAGGTGGTAACTTACCTTTTCTCCAATACTCAAGGCATGTGCCTTCCAATATATCTCTCTCTATCTCCTTAGATATACACACTTTCCATAATTACATATTTTTCCCAATCTTAGTTTAAAATCCTTATAATGATATAAATTTTCAAATAAACTTGCCAATAAGGAAGGCTATTACATCGATACATAGGTGTACTCCTAAACCTTGTTATTTAAATTTGAATATTTTAAATACTTTCAATTTCAGATTATATGCATTGATTATGTATTTTAACATGATATTGGTTGCATGTCAGTCACCATAAAAACACTCAAGTTTGACTCAAGAAAAGGCAAGGTGTGTTATACACACCCATGTACACATTTATTCTCCTTTCAACCAATAATTTCATTATTAGATTAAAGGGGAAATGTAGATGATATTTATGGATTATATAGCACCTAAATATTGTACACTTGGAAAACTCAGACCTTGGTTGCTCCTTTTAGTTATAGACCTTTTGCACTTTTATAGGTTTCATGTTTTCTCTATGTTGTGCCCCTTGGCCTGTGTCTTGGTCTAACCAACCTGATGTTGATGACCCAAACCTTATATCTTCCATAGAATGCTCAAAAACCTATTTATATTCCACCTTTATAAGTTTTGATTATGTACCTACTTTCTTTTTCTCTTGACACTAGCATCCTAAATAGACACCTATATTGACATAGGTGTCCTAATATAATGCAAGTGTCTAGTGCCCTAAAGTCATATAATTTTCAAATGAAATGTATCCTAATGGTCAGCTTAAGTGATTTAATATGAGTTATTTATCTAAATGGATTGATATAAATATAAGATCATCCATCATTCATATGTCACCTATAAAAATATCTAAGGCAATTTGTTAAACCATTCAATCAAGCACTTGATAAAGAAAAACTTCTTTAATTTCTCTTATTTTCATATCAATCATAGGGAGAAGACATACATAGGTCTAATGTATTGAAAGAGGAGATCAAAAGATATACTTTCCAAGTTAAAAGCTAGGTTATTATTGTACTTTTTTTAAAAATATTTCATGATTCACACAAGATAATATGTAGGGAAGAACTATATCAGTCTGAGGCCTTATTTAGAGTATTAGATATGTAGGAAATGCTCATTGAAAGAGGGGTATTTGGGGTCAAATCAACACCATGTTCCCACTAACCCATTTTATCACAAGGTCATTATGAAGAAGAAGAACTAGGGTTTTATAATTTCATGAGTGACAATCCATGACCCAAATTTGAATGCAAAAAAATTAAGGTGAAGAAAAACCTATAAACATCCAAGTGGTTGTATCCCTTCCTACCAAGCATTATGTACAAGACACCTACATTAAATTTAAATAGTAGCATCAATGAAACCATCCAAGGCTAATGCTATTATCTATAGTTCTATAGGCACCTAATCCAAAATCTGATGACTACTAAAATATACTTATAGTTTTCTTCATATATGTTCCATATCCATAAATATGTCAGCATAAGAACCTGTTAAGTACATTAATTATTTTTAATTTCCATATTTAGCATATTTATAATTACTAGATTTAGCTTATCTCAATTTAATGAATTCCATGTATGTTATAATTGAGTTTAGCATATAATTGGCTTGATACAGAGATAGTTTATTACCCTTGTGTTTTCACTTAAACTTGCACCCCTTGAGGAGATGACTCAGATCTCCTCATTCAAGTGGTATAATGGAAACACCTCAGGGTTGTGGGTGACCCTATGTTGATGTGAGTCTCTAGGTTAGGGATAGTTCCCTTGATGTACCACTTCTACACTTGTTAAAACACACTTTCACCTATAAAGAAAAGGGTTAGGAAGCTTAAACTAAACCCAGATAAGGAGGTGACACACAAAATTGATTCCCTACTCACACTGCACTTGGAACCAAAGGAAAACCTACACATACACTTCATCAAACTAAAATATCCTCTTCTACATCAATATTTCAACATGGGGTCTTGAATAGAGTTTAGAATAGGAAGGATAGACAATGGGTCTTCTAGAAAAACCAATGAATAAACAACTAACTATACCTACAATTCACTTTAGAAACTTCTTACTAACTGGTAAAAGAGAGATTTCAAACTACATAAGGCATTCAAAAGAACAATATGTCAAGGTAAGTAAAGGATACACTTACACAAGATCAACTACCATATTATGCACTAAGTGAAGTCATGAATGAGGTAAAAAAAATTATAAATAGTTCAAGGCCAAAAATTAGTAGGGATTTATGATAATCAAGTGGAGATATCCCTTCAAAAGCTAAAAATGCTAGTACATATAACAATTATGAGTGAAGAGAGAGAAATTAAAGCTCAAGAGTCACATGAACACTTGTCAAGAAAGGAGTTACAGTAGAAATAGAATCAACCATGAGATAGGTATTTCAAGGAAAACAATGAAAAATTTCTCTCAAATTCATCCAACTCCTCCAAATGTGGTGTAGATGCTCTCTTGCTTGCATATGAAACTACCCTCATGATTTACCTTCATTAGACTATCTCATAGCTGAATAAGAATAGGTATGATGGTTGATCTAAGAGGGATGGGTTATTTAAAATCCTCCATAGGCATTGGAGTGGTCCCTAATCATCTATATACCTTTGATCATGAGTCATTATTCTTATTAGTTACAAAAGACTATCTCCCATGCACCATTTACCCTTGGCACTCAAAATGCTTCCAATTACACAACTAAATCCATGAAAAATGGGGAATTTTACCTATAAAGAGCTCTCATGTCATCAAAATCATCCAAAAAGCCTCAAAAGGCTTCCCAATTTGAGTTTTCACTCCTTCACTAGGTAATCACTATGCTAAACTATGATTGGCTAAGGTGAAGAAGATAGTAGACATACTTAGGATATTAGATAGCCTAATTAATCAACATGGAGATCCATAATAAGTATTATACTATCTCCCAAAGTTGTTTTCATCATATGAAGCTTCTCTACACCTATAAAACACTCAAATTTGTTAAATAAATCGCTATAGTACACCATCTGTACAAGTGTAGTATAAATCAGATGCATGGGGATAAGCCTTGAAGATTTAAATACCACACCTAATCGATTTCATGGTCACTTTATCCCTTTTGGATGCCATATTTTTAGTATCTTTCCATTCAAGTCTTTAGAGAGGTTTTATGAGGGTTTTAGAGAGGTATGTGTTCTTAGACATTATTCATAAAAATGGAACATTGTAATTATAACTAAACACCACTAAGGGTTATTAGAGATCCTATATAACACATTTTAACACCTTTATTTTCCATGCAAAGTTTCATGGAATATATGAACATGCTAAGTTCGTCACTCAGGTCTTTTTTGTGTATTCTACAAGGTCTGAGTGCCTTCAATCCAAGAAGTAGCTTTACCTTAGACTCCCATATAAAATATGAGTCTAGACACACTTTGTTTCTCCCTGAGAGTATGTTACAATTGGTTTTAATGTCTATCAAACTCTAAAGTGATGGTGGGCTACTTCTAGGCACTAGTCCTAGACTAGGGTTACTAGGCCTAGTTGTAGACTTTGGCTTAAACCCATTTTATGACTCTCCATACCTCTAATATTTATTAATAAAATAAATTAGGGTCCCAAAAACCTATCTCCATAGGCTATAATTCACTCTTAGGTCTATAAGTGAACTTGACCTATTTGGCCAAAACCTTTCCATTAAGGCTTGACTGCAATGCTCAATGTGGGGTGCCCTATTTGATTTCGATATTTATTACTTGGCTATTTATGTTTTTATATTTTTTTAAATATTTAATAACATTATTTCAAGGTCTAAACCCCTCTCAACTCCTTTAACCATCTGTTTTTTCCAAAACTACTTGCTTATGCACAAAAGGAAGTACCTCTTATCAGAGAAAAAACAAGGGGTACTTAATTTTTTTTTTAGATAACATATATATTTCATAAGATTATATAGGTGATATAGGTCCCTTAAATAAAAATGAGTTTTTGTTCTATCTATTTTACCCCCTAAATGTCTTAGTATCTAAGGTAGACTAGTCAAGTGATGATTGTGTATGCTACCCTATCTGCTATGCTTACTGTAGGTGGGTATTTTTATGAATTAGGAATTTAATTCAAAGTTTAGAGTCTTAATTAAAGAATTAATAATAAATTATCCATGATGGAACTCACTTCTTGGGAAATGGTCGACACCATCACCTGGAAATCTCACTTCATTACTCACCTATGACAACATAGTCAATCATCATGGCTGTAGGTACACTTATGGTCTTTGGATGGTCTGTGTAGGTCTATATATTATGGTTAAGATGATGAGTGTTGTTTAAATCCTAATTTAATAAATATTCAATTTATGTCTTAACAACTAGGTTTGGTGTCTAAAGCTATCTACAGTAAGGTATAAGATGGTAGATCTAGAAGGCTACTTATGGGGGTGTTTGATTTTCCTATTATAACTTTGACTAAAGAAATAAATATGTCCTAAACTACTTGATTCACTCTTTTTATAAATATAAATAAATAAAATCAATCCACTCTTTTGCTTGAAAGTAAAAATCACACTCCTATTTATGCTTGTGTGGAAAGTAAATTCACACTCCTATTTAACAAAAGGAAATTCGCTTCACATGTCTACTATAAAAGAAAACACACTTTTGCTTACAAAGGAAATGATTATGGAATAAGAAAATGCCTTTAAAATTGTGAATTTGTTTTGTTAATTTTATGAATAAATGTAAATATTAACAAGATTCTAATTAGTTATAATAATGAATTAATAAAACATAACATAAACACCTTACATAGTTCCTGGTTCCAAGGAGAGTGGGCCTTTACTCCTCTTGGAATTAGGAACAAAGATTAATCAATACTAGAAACTAAAGTGACAATTCATAAAACTAAAATGATTACAATCTGGCTAAAACCTATAATATTCTTGTACAAATCTTTTTCTCTCTTATCTGCTCTCTATCATCTGATATCTAATATATATTATATCCTTTTCAATGATGAAAATATTACATTTTACACTAATATAATCAGATCAAAATAAGATGTAAAGAAATAAGATTCTTGGTCGATCCATTCATCCAAAGTTAGGAGATTGGATTTACAAGAGATCTAATTATTCTGATGAAATAGATATCATACCCTATAATAGTCCTAAGATCCAAATATATATACAACTTTATCAAAAGCAAATCCTAAAAAATAATAGGTGATTATTTTTCTTTTTTGATTTCAGCTGTAATGATTCTCTCTTATCATATATGGCCACCACCTTCCCATTTGTAGCTTCATCCTTATAGAATCCATAGAATTGACCCTAAAGAGTCAGGAGGAATGAGCTTTTGGAGTCTATAGAAACAAGTCTGTGGAGTCCATATAAATAAGACTATGGAGTCCATAGAAACAAGCCTATAGAGTCCATAAAAACAAGCCTGTAGAGTCCATAAAACAAGCCTATAGAGTCTGTAGAAGCAAACCTATGGAGTCCATAAAAGTAATCCTATAGAGTTCATAGTTCTATTGGATGGATATCAAAATTGAACATTCACTATACATCACCTATGTCTTCTTCTCGAGCATTCTTCACAAGAAAAATCACTAAAACATGCTATGTATTAGACATTAATGACAAAGTAAAGGTTTAATCTTTGGTTCAATATAAATAAGACAAATATCTATTTTCCATGTAATAGCTATCTAACAATCTAATATTTGCATAAGATAATATCCTTTGAGAGATGAATTGAGGGAAATAACATGCCAATAATGAGCCATATTTTGAGCTCATCATCTCCCCCAAGCTTTACATTTTTCAAGTAACATTGCAAACATTTATTGGCATTCATAGCTTTGGCATCTGCTTTCCATACTCTAACTCAAATCATATTCATCAAATTCATCTATTATATGCTTGTCTAAATTGCTTGTAAATCCCTGATGTGCTTGAATCATTTGTTTCCATATATTGAATTGCTCCTCTAATTATGGATCCCAACTCTACCATCCTGGAATAGGTATGATCAATAAAGGGGGTCTATATCTCATGCCAATCCATTTCTGATCTCCCCCAGAGTTTAATACATCTATTAAGATTTCTAAAATTGAGGACATTCTCTTCATACTCCATCTTATGTTATTTGGGGACATGACCTCTCCTCTTTTAAGAGGCACTGAAAGTTGGTTCCATCTATTTACACTTGCAGTCACCACTGAATCAAAACTCTATCTTGAAAACAAGTCCAAATAAATAACATAATCATATAAAGCTTATAAATAATGCATTTTAACCTCATCACTTAATAAAACATAGTTAAAATTTTGTTTGATCAATCTAGGAATAGGAAAGGTTGGTTTGACACACAATCCTGTAGTCTTAGCATGATTTGTATAGTCCTCAAATCTACTTTTCTATGTTATTTGATTTTTTAATGTAGAATGTAATTCCCTTAGTTAAAATTATCCTACATTAAGGTTTATCAAAAATTTATTATGCTCATGGTCTCCTAGAATCAAATCATGCAAATAAAACTCATAAAGAAAATCATACTGATTAGGTTTAGCAATATTAAAAATTTCCAAAAATGTTGTTGGCTATAAAATCTTGTAAGGAAGATGACAAGAGATCCTCAGAAGCTGCCATCTATAAAATTGTTCAAATAAAAATAAACTATATGTAGGAGAAGGATTCCTACATGCTAAAAGAGATTCCCCTAATTTTCATGCATCCTATAAATTTTCTTCTAAATCTTGGACTTTAGCTTTTATTCTTTCTTTTCATTTTTCAAGAGTTTGTTTGAAGAAGTTGCATCTTTATTTTTCTATTTATGGAATATTCTTCTTTAATCTAATGTATTATTTACAAGGGAGGAATACCTGGACAACTTGTTTGACAACCGTGGTCAACAAATACCTTAGGAGGATAAGGTGCAACATCAGGTGCTTTGGAAGAGTTTACTAAACTCTAAAATCTCCTATTTTTCTTCTTTAGATTTTATACATATATCCAAAGATCTATTTGTTCACTTTTATGTTCCTTTATTATTTCCTCTAATTTGTGAACTTCTACTACATGATCAACAAATGTTGTGTCTAATTTTTACACCAATAATGAGTTAAGATGAACCTTGTTCTACAATTGACTGATCAAGTCAGCAATGTCAGATATTTGTTATTGTTTAAGAGCTTGATCTTGAGAAAGTTGCAAAGTTAACTACATAATAAGATCATTTAGATTAGATGATTCACCTTTCTCATTGGTACATATAGTTTTCCCTTTATCCATTGTAGTTTCAATTGGAACAAAGGGTTGTTCTACCATACTTGATTCCTCTGCCATGTGTGGCTCTTCCTCTAGAATTGGTTCCTCTATTATGATTGGAGAGTTCCTTTTGAAAGGAATTTATTTATCATCTACATGTGCATGGATATTTTCATGTATGGGGAATGAGATATTATTTTAAGACTAACTAAAATATGTGTAGCTTCTTCTTCATCTTCATATGTTAAAATGAGCCTTCTACTTCTTTTGTTCACTCTCTAAGTTACACTTGGTTAACTTTCCTTCACAATCATCAAACCCTTTATCTTCTCAAGTTCTGTAGCAATCTTTCATCTCAATTTTCTTCTTCCTAACAAGGAAATTGGTTGCACTACAGATTCATGAGGTTTTTGTGGGGACATTGAAACTTTAGGGTTTTGAGAGCTTATGATTCTTCTTGAAGAAGGAGGGATTTATTTTGGGATTACAGTCTATGATTTCTTCCTTGGCATTATTTTATCATCTAATGTAGTAGGTGGAGATGAATGTTCTTGTGATGAATTTTAGGTTTCTTGTGCATAAAAATTTGGAATTTGTTGTGATATACTACTCTAAAATTCCTCCCAAACTTCTTGTCATTACTGAAAGAAGTGATGTTGGATAATGAGATGAATAAGGCCATGATGCCTAAGAGCAACATTAGGGGTTGTTTACCAAACTTGCAGATCACCATATAAGAAAGATGGGAGGTTAATTTTGTACTGAGGGTTTTGTCTCCCATGCTTAAGGTGTATTAACATTTTCATGGTGTTTCCCCCTAAAAAACTATGTTTCCCTTCACAAATGATATACTTGAGTACCCACTTGGCTATAGATTTCTAGGGTTTAGGAAGTGAATTTATACTAATCCATTTTGATTTTCCCTTGGAATATACTAGACATGAAGTCCTCATCTACTCATTACCATTAAACTGACTAATTAAATCACTAAATGAAATTCTGTCTGTAGCTCTCATTCCCTCTTCTAGAACTTAAATAATTTAGCTTATAATTTGAGTTGTAATAGGAATAACAATGCCTTTCATAATTGAAAATTCAGGGGTGAGATTAGTGATGAATTCGCTTACCATTATTTTGTCAAAACCCTAGAAATTTTCAATGAAAGGTAGCTAGCCATTGGCTCTAAACACTATCATAGAAGCTTTATCTTTATGAAACTTTGCTGCATTATTTGGCTCAGATCTCATCTTCTGTCCCATTTCTATGTGGATTTATAGACAACTCTATTCCTTTAACTCTGATTGGGGTTTAAACTAGTCTTTTATTGAAATTGGTAGGCAATATTCACTAAGGATTTTTAGACCAACTTCTATTGAAGTCTATAGAAATGAATAGTTAATATGAAACACTACAGCTACATAAGTCTGTAGTTTGATATGATGACTTGATACAGTTAAGCACCAAACATTTCTATAGAGTGTGCCAACCATTTTGTCCATTATTAGAAATTGGGTGAAATAAATTTGATGTTTACAACAATTCATTACTTCATTTAAAACCCTTTTTATGATGTCTCATCATTATTATGATTGATGACTCAATTGATTGTATCAAAACTGCACACTTATCCATACACCTTTGGCAGCTCGTTAGCATGCTTTTTCATTATAACAGGTGTCATGTTATTTTATTTTGAAAGATTCAAATTTGGTTCATCCTCATAGAATAATTCTTAATTAAATTTAAGATAATTAGTTAACTAAACATAGATAAATAAAATAGATGTCTTACTTACTTTGGCCTTAGATTTATCCTTTGCTCGCCATTTATCCTACACAAATAAGTTTGCATGGATTAGTCAACATGAAAAATTATAGTGACATGATAAGATTATCTATTTTTCTTATAAATTTTATTGTTTTTTTTTCCCTTTGGCTAGCCATTGCTGGTTTTCTAGCCAAAGCCCTTTTTTCAATGCATAATCAGCCAACAATCTAGTTTTTTGGGCATGCATTGTCAATAGTGTCCCTGGAAGGATTTTCACTATTGATATTTTATTTATTTATTTATTATGTAAAATTATCAAGGAGCATGTTCTCTGGAAGAAGCAGAGCTCTTCAGAATAACTACTTGATCTTTTACCTTTTGAATAAATTCTTCTTTATTAAGAGTTTTTTGATAAAGCTTCAATCTATGTCCATTGACTAATAGAGATATTTTGCTATCATCAATAGGTATTAGCTTAACAGAACTATTTTCATAGACCTCCTCAATTTGATAAGGTCCCAACCACCTCATTTGTATTTTTACTTTAAACTATTAAAATTTGGAATCAAACAATAGTGCCCAATCTCCTTTTTGAAACTTTTATTACTTGATTTATGAATCATGCCAAACTTTTCTTTGATGTTGTACCAATTTAGTTATTTATAGTGTTTCCATCCTCATTTCATCAAGTTGATTAAGCTATAAGAGTCTTTCTTTCTATATTTCTTCTAATTCAATTCTTACTTCTATAGCTATTTTCAAGGTTTGTAATTCAAATTCAATAGAGAATAAAGGCTTCTTACCACAAACCAATTCATAAAGTGAAAATCTAGTTGTTTTTTTCCAAGTAATATTATAGGCCCAAATAGTTTTTGGAACCTTATCTACCCAATATTTTCTACTGGAATTAACAACCTTGGTTAAAATGGTTTCTAGTTCTCTGTTGCTGACTTCAACTTGGCCATTAGCCTATGGGTGGTATGGAGATGCTTTTCTATGTTGAGTTTGATATACTTGCATGAAGTGATTTATCATGTTTGACATGAACTACGGTCCTTGATCTAAGACTCTCTCCTTTGGAGCATTAAAACTTTGCATGATTTTGAAATATAAGAAATCATCTACCATCTCTTCTCTTGCATGAGTTAATACTTCTACTTCTGCCCACTTGGTTACATAGTCTATACATACTAAGAGATATTCTTTTCCTTTGGAAGGAGGATATAAAAGACCTATAAAATCAATTACCCATTTCTCAAATGGCTTTAAAACCAATTGAGGATGAAGATGCATAGGCATCTCTATTGAAAGAGTAGGCTGTCCAATTCTCTGACAAGCATCACAGTGTCTGACATATCTTATTACTTGTTGATGAAGGTGAGGCCAATAGTATCCTACTCATAATATTTTATGTATAGTTATTTGAGTTGAGTAATGACCTCCTCCTAGTTCATCATAACAAGATCTGATGATATCATAAGCATCACCATTTGTCACACACCTATGAAACACATGGTCAGGTCTATGTTTAAATAACATTCCATTAATCCATTTAAAATAACTTTCTTTGATTAAACATTTCTTTTCTTTTTGTGTAAATTGTAGAGGAAACTTCCCTATCATGAGATAATTAGCTTTATTAGTAAACTACAAAGATTTTGATGAAATAACAAATAGTTGTTCATCTAGAAAGTCATCTTCCACTAGTTCTTCACCTATAGTGTTCATTCTTGACAAAAAAATAGTAACTACATTAGACTTCCCTAGTTTTTCTATAATAGTAACATCAAATTCTTGTAAGAGCAACAACCATCTAATAATCTTACTTCCCATAATTGGTTTGTTGGTAAGATATCTAATAGCTGAATGGTCTGTATAGATAAATACTTTATGGCCTATTATGTAGTGTCTGAATTTGTTAATTGCATAGACTATAGCTAGGAATTCCCTCTCAATTGTGGTGTAATTTCTTTCAATAGGTGTCATATTTTTTCTAATATAATATATAGCATATATGTTATCATGTTCATCCTTTTGTTCAAGGACTACTATTAGTGTTGTATTAGAAGCATCTATGTATATATGGAATGGTTTATTCTAATCTAGTCCTCTCAATACTAGAGCAGTAACAAGTTTGGCTTTGATGGTCTCAAAGGCCTACTGGCAACTATCATTCCATTCGAATGTACTATCTTTTGTAAGCAAAACAAACATAGGGGTTGCTATTTGGCTAAAATTATCTATGAAGTGTCTATATTAATCAACATGTCCCAAAAAACTCTTAATTTCTGTTTGTGTTTGTGGGATGGGTGAGTTGGATATTATTTCAACTTTCTTTGGATTTACTTGAATGCCTTTTGTAGAAATATGGTGTCCCAACACTATTCTTTCATCCATCATAAATAAAAAATTCTCATAGCTCAAAGATAATTGATGTTCCTCACATCTGGTCAATACTCTTTCCAAGTTGGTAAGATCCTCTTCACAAGTTCCACCATAAATGGTGAAATCATCCATATATACTTCAACATAATCATTTGTAAGCTCAAAGAATGTTACCAAAACTACTCTTTAGAAGGTTGCTGGAGCATTATAGAGTCCAAATGGAAGTAATCAGTAAACAAAAGTTCCCCAAGAGTAGCTAAATGTGGTTTTATCTTGATCTTTAGCTGCTACCATTATCTAGTTATACCCACTAAACCCATCCAGGAAAGAAAAATATTTTTTTCCTACCAAGTTGTCAAGAACTTGATCAACGAAAGATAAAGGAAAGTAATCTCTTAGTGTTGCTTTGTTCAATTCTCTATAATCTACTCATACCCTTAATTTTCTATTTTTCTTGGGCATAATTACCAGAGGTGAAACCCACTAGCTGTTTGAGATGGGGTAAATAAACCTAACTTTTAGCAACTTTTGGATCTCTATTTTGACTATCTTCATTAATGTTGGGTTTATTCTTGTTTGTGGTTCTCTGATTGGTTTGATAGATTCTATGTAAATGTGATGAGTGCATATACTAGGGTGAATTCCCTTCATGTTGGTATAATCCCAAGTAAAAGCCCTGGTATGTCTTTCTAGTACTTCAAAGAGTTGATCTTCCTCTTCATTTTTTAACCAACTATTGATGTTCAAAATCTTTCTAGGTGATACCATGATTGGTTTTATACCTGGGTAGTTGGATTCTATTTGCTTGAATTCACTAATCAATGAGTTGAAAAGATAAGGATGAGGAAGTAGCTTATGAAACATGGTTATATTATCAACAAACTCTTTTCCAAGAGGAATTAGTCTTTTTAAAGAAAAATGAAATGCATCTAAGAAATGAGTTTGCTATTATTCTACTGATTTCTACACACTTTCCTAAATCAATCCATGATCATATGATGAGGAAATAATAGAAGAAGTAGAAGTGGATGTTTCAAAATATTCTATATGACCCAAGAATCCTAAACTGAGGTAGTCCATAGTTTTTAGACTAGCTGAGTTTGTAGCTTTTAGACTGGCAGAGTCTATAAATTTCAAACTGGCAAAGTCTATAGATTTTGGGTATATGTCTCCATTCAATTCTTTCAAGTGTTTTTTAATTGTGATCATAGCTAATGAGGAAATATTATTTAATATTTTTTCTAATTCATCCATCCAAAGTTCTTGTATGCAATTTGTTGATGGTTTTGCAGGAGGATACAAAGAGATGCATTTGGATTTTAACCTATTAGAAATGGTCATGTCTCCTGACCTACAATCAATTAATACTATGAAAGTAGCCAATCATGGTCTACCTATAATTATTGGATATCCAAGATTATTTATTTTGAGTTACAAGACTATAAAATCTATTGGATACTCCCAAAAATATATTAGTACTTCAACATTTTCTATTATCCCATTTTCTATAATCCCTTCTGGTTTAGTTATAGATTAGTCTGCCATTTGAAGAATGGTAGTTGTGGGTTGCATTTTCATAAGAGATAATGTATGGAGAGTATTGGTTGTCATAAAATCTAATTGTTTCTTCCAAATCTACCAAGATTTTAGGAATTTATTTTCCTTCAATTGTGACTATGATCACTGGGCTTTCTAGATCTACATATTTTGGAATTGATAGTTTTTCTACTAATAAATCAACAACTTTTCCATCAACATGAATGGTTCCCGGATATTTTGCTTTCCTTCTAGGTGTCTTGATACAAAGGTTTTTGATGATCTTATTTAATTTAGGTATATCCCTAATATCTTGTAGAAGGGGTACCTCAATATTGATCTTTTGCAACTCATGGACCAAGTTTGATTCTAGTTTATTACTAATTTATTTTAATCTTTTAGAAAAAACAATTACTAGGGTAGTAGTTTTTCTTTGTTTGCTTCAGGGCTCATTTTGATTTTATCTTCTCTAATGTTTAATTGAGATGAGTCTATTTTTTCTTTTTCATCAAGTATTTCATAAATGAGAATTGGAGGTTTTTGTATGGTTTTTTTTTTATCTTAAGTGTATGTCCAAACACTCAATAGCTCCAACATTTATTGTTGCTTCCTATTCATTAACATAAATAGGTGCTGGTTGTTTATTTTTTGGATTAGCTATTGGTTGTGCAGGCATTGAGGGTTGATTGATTTGTCCTTATTGCTGAATAACTAGGGGTGGCATAATAGTTTTCTGTTAAAGTGGTCTTCTTGGTTGGGTGAATTGTGTTTGTGGGTTCCATGGCTGATTCCATTGTTGATATGGTTGTGGTATCCATTACTACTGTGGTACCCATTATTGACGTGGTTGTGGTATCATCCATGGGGGTGTTGGCATCTAATATTGTCCTGACCATGGATTTTTGATTGATGGAATTTGGGATTGATTTCAAAAAAGTGAAGGAACTGAAATGTTCCATGGTGCCATCCATGGATTAACTAGGTTTCTTACATTAAACTATCCTTGAGGCTAGTTTTGTGGGGAAGTTTTTTATCTCTAGATATAATTTACTTCTTCAATGGACTGGACTTGTGTTTTCATTTGATTCTTTAAAACATGTAGAAGGGTGCAATGTTTGGTATCATGATCTGTTACATCATAGATCCCACATGATGAAACATTGGTTTTATCTAGGGGGTAGTCTCTAAGGGCATGTTTCTATCTGCACTTAGGATAGTAAATTACTAAGGGTTCTATTGCATTTGCCTTAGCTTGAAGGCCATCTATAGTATTATTTAGTGTAACCAAGATATCTATCTTTAGATTAGCAAATTCTTCTATTAACTTACCCAATTCACTAGATTTCCTAAACCTTCCTTTCCTAATTCTAGGTTTCATTCGAGATTAGTTGGTACAAAGCTCATAAATCTGATCAAAATCCAACTTATTTATATCTCCACCTCCCATCAGATTTAAGGCATCTCTAGTATCTTCATCCAACCCTTTTAAGAAAACCAATTTATAAACTTCTTCAGTGAGTGGAAACTTTCTTCTTTTATGAGTGAACATGAATCTATCCAAACAATCCTCTAAAGATTCATCCTCATTCTATTTGATTTTGAAGAAATCCTCTTTTCTTTCTCACACTCAATAGAAATTTTGGTATTTTTTCAAGAATTTTATTTCCATGTAATCCCATGTTCTAATAGAATTGCCAGGTAAACCCATGAACCATCTCATAACTACATATTTAAGTGTAGAGGGAAATAGTTTTAATTTTTGGCTATCGGTTGTGTAATCATAGGTTTGACATAGCACCTTAAACTCAAACATGAATTGATCAAGATCTTCTATAGATCTTCCCCAAAAATTTGGTAGATTAGTTGGTGAAATATTTTTTATGGGGGTTTAATCACTAGGATCTACAACAATAGGAAAGGAAAAAGCCTTTCCTAGTTTTACAAGTTGTTAATTTTATTAGAGAGCCATTTCTTATTCTGATAATTTTTCAAAGTTAGGATGATCTTCCCACTGAATATTTTTGGTATTAGTTATGGGTTTTTCAAAATTCTCAAAATTTTCTTCAGTTATGGATTTTTGAAATGCTTCTTATAAATCCTTGGCAACTTCTAAATAGTGTCTTCCTACAAGAGATTGATCCTAAGGAATTTGTCCTATGGGGCTTGCTTGTGGCAATGGCCTAGTTTCTATCCAAGTTTTAGAAGATTCTTGTAGCTAGGTTTCTCTTGTGACTTCTGGTTCACTACTCAGAGATGTTGAAGGAGTGTCAACTTGTGTTCTTGGTGGAAAATTTAGGATGAATCATCCTTTAGAATATCTAGGATGGTACATTAATTTATTTAATTTTTATGGGTTTTTATAATGTTTTCTATTTTTCACTCTAGACCAATAATTATTACCTTACTAACACCTTATGCTCCCCGACAATAGTACCAAAAATGATGAGTGTCATTTAACTCCTCATTTAATAAATATTCAATTGATGTCTTATCAACTAGGGCTGGTGTCCAAAGCTATCTATAGTAAGGTATAGGATGGTATATCTAGAAGGCTGCTTATGGGGGTGTTTGATTTTCCTATTCTAACTTTGACTAAAGAAATAAATGTGTCCTAAACTACTTGATTCACTCTTTTGATGAAAAGAAAGAAATCAAATCAATCCACTCTTTTGCTTGAAATTAAAAATCACACTCCTGTTTATGCTTGCATGGAAAGTAAATTCACACTCCTATTTAACAAAAGGAAATTTACTTCATATTTCTATTGTAAAATAAAACACACTTTTGCTTAGAAAGGAAATGATTTTGGAATAAGAAAATGCCTTTAAAATTGTAAATTTGTTTAATGCTTTTATGAATAAATGTAAACATTAACAAGATTCTAATTGTTATAATAATGAATTAATGAAACATAACATAAATACCATACATAGTTCTTGGTTCCAAGGAGAGTGGGCCCTTGATCCTCTCAGACTCAGGAACAAATATTAATCAATACTAGAAATTGAAGTGATAATTCATAAAATTGAAATGATTACAATCTAGCTAAAACCTATAATATGCTTGTACAAATCTTTTCCTCTCTTATCTTCTCTCTATCATATGATATCTAATATATATTATATCCTTTTCAATGATGAAAATATTACATTTTATACTAATATAATCAACTCAAAATAGGATGCAAAGAAATAGGATTCCTTGGTCAATCTTTTCATCCAAAGATAGGAGATTGGATTTCCAAGAGATCCAATTATTTTGATGAAATAGATATCCTATCCTATAATAGTCCTAAGATCCAAATATATATACAAATTTATTAAACATAAATCCTACAAAAAAATAGGTGGTTATTTTCCTTATTTTATTCTAGCTAGAATGATTGTCTCTTATCATATCTAGCTACTAGCTTCACATTTGTAGCTTCATCCTTACATAATACATGGAATTGACCTTGCAGAGTCAGGAGGAACAAGCTTATGGAGTTCATAGAAAAATGTCTACAAAGTCTATAAAAACAATCCTATGGAGTCTATAGAAACAAGCTTACAGAGTCCATAGAAACAAGCTTACAGAGTCTATAGAAATAAACTTGTAGAGTCTGTAGAAGCAAGCCTGCGGAGTCCATAGAAGCAAGCCTATGGACTCTGTAGTTCTACTAGACGGAGATTAAAATTGAATGTTCACTATACATTGCTTGTGTCTTCTTCCTGAACATTCTTCACAACAAAAAATCACTAAAACATGTTATGTATTAGACATTAATAGCAAAGTAAAGGTTTAATCTTTGGTTTAATATAAACAAGACAAATATCTATTTTCCATGTAATAGCTATCTAACAATCTAAGATTTGTATAAGATAATATCCTTTGAGAGATGAATTGAGGAAAATAACATGTCAATAATGAGACATATTCTGAGCTCATCATAAGATATCATGGAAGTCATTTTAAATTGACAGAAGTAATCACAAAATATCTCATCATGTTAATCTCCTTTTCAACCTTATTATGTAATAAAGTTCTCAAACTGAGTTTCTCTACCCCTATTGACTAAGACAACTTATAGATTCCTACCTATAAGTGTATGTGAAAAATTTAAAAATAGGATTTGATGTGAAAAGGACTCATTGAGTCCACATTGAGGTCCCACAAGATTAATTTGAACTATCATTCTTCCTTAGGGATTCCAAACACCACTTAAGCATCTATTTCTAGGTCCCTATGCCACTTTGTTATAGGTGCCTATTCAGGGGTGTGCATGGACTCGGAACAAGCTTGGGAGTCAAAACACAAAGTGACACTCTTTCATGGTGATCCTTTAGGCCATGGATTCCATTTCACCCTCTTTAATCATTCCTATTATGAAAAAAATGCATGGTTTCTCAATAAATATGTCAAAACCATCTATATCCTCACAAGCCCATAGATGTTACAATAGGTTTTCAGTGTGTCTAGAGGCCACTTTGAGACCTTAATAAAAACTTATCCCCATATCCTCTACCTTTATAAATTTATGAACTCCTTATACATATTATAGACAATAAAACCTATCAATATATATGTTTTAAAACACCTTGTAAACATGTTTTAAGGAGTCCATAAAAATCTCCTAGGCCTTTGTTTGGACAATTTAGGGAAAATGTCTCTATAACTAGTCTTAATCTTCAAATATGATTCCATGATTATTTTTAAGTTTTAGGAGCTTTACATTGGTATATAAAATATTTATTACTACCTGAAGACCTCAAGGAGGTGTAACATGGCTTATACCTTTTGTGTAACACTCCAATCCCTTGTTAAACCACTTTTAGGTGCACTTTCTGAGTGTGAGGTAGATATCTTGTCACTTGGGGTTCACTAGCACAACTTAGAGAAATACTTATTAAAATATGGTTTGGTTGATTGTTCTTATTAGATCTAAAACACATTTGAGACATTTCCATGTTCCTTATATCAGCTCCAAATTCTATGCCCACACATAGACCTGATTGTTCCCTCAACCACATTTTAGGCCTAATAGGCCATTAAGAGATTAGGCTCCCTCTAACACTTGTGTAAAATTAATTTAATTTTGCATAACACCAAAGGATTTATAATCTTGAAATAAAACTCTTCAAATGATCTCAAATGACAACATAGCTCTTTATGAAGAAAAGAACTAGTCTACAAGCACAAACAAGCCTAGAAGAGACTTTTTGAGTTTATGAAACCTCCAAATCCAATAAGACAATGGAAAACCTATTGATATGCCTTATATCACCCTAAAATACACATTAAATATTCAAACCTATAAAACCAAAGAAAAAACTTTAGAAACAAGCTCATATAGGAACCCCTCATGGATGCAAAAGCATAAAAAGCTACTTGGCTTCTTAACAATGATTCATAAAGGAGGATCCATGAAAATTAGACTTATTTAAATGTATTTAATGTTTAATAAGACACCTCTCAAGTCCCAAGATAACTCCCCCAAAATATACTTGTACGATCTACACCAAGTATCCAAAGTTGGCTATTCTTGGCTTATGAAGGCATGAAAGAAGGAAAAGAAGAAAAGTTTGATCTTTTTCACTTTTTCTCTGCACACAAAGTATAGGAAAGGATTTATAAAGCTCAGGAGGCATTATTATGACATTCTCACTTGAAGATGGACTCTCCAATTCTGTACAAGTGCCATTAAGAGCCCATATTTTAGGAGATTCCCTTATTTTAGTTCATGAAGCTAATTTATTTCTAACTCTGACCATTTCCTAACATACTTTGACCTCATAAATTATATAATCCTCCTTGGTGATAATTTTTTCCTTTAAAAAGTATGTACAAGTCATTTAATGAGTCCAAAATGTGGCCAAAAGACACTTTTAGCATATGAAACATGGCAAAGGGTTAATTAAAATTTTAGGGACACCTTATAAAAATTCAATAATACTATTAGAACATTTATAAAATAGTTTGATCCTTTGACCATGTTTGACTAGAGTTGAATTAGGTTGACTAGAGAAGTATAAGGAAACTAGGCTTGCACTAAGGCTAGAACAGGGTTAGGTGAGATGTTTAGACATATATGAGACCCTATAAGACATATAAAAACCCCTTTTTTAAATTTTTTAATATGTATGGGTTGACCCAATTCACCAAAAATTCAAATTTGGTTAACATCTTTGGTAATTCCTAGGGGTAACATGCCTACCAGGTTAAAAATCAATGGCCTTATCCTATTCATTAAGAAAAGAGAGTCAATGCACTCTAAAAATAGCAAGATCAAACCTTGAATTGACTATAATTTTGACCAACAAGACTACTGATTGACCTCAACACATGAAAATAAGACAACACAAACAAGACAAGGGAAATAAAAACACACATGTGTTAGCAAGACATTTAGGAAAAACAATAAAATAGGAAGTAAACTACTTATGTAGATCTAACTTGATAAATTCTTCTCCCTCTTGGATCAAAGGGGAAGTTTTGTAGGTCTCTTCTATGATAAGAACACTCATGATACCAAACAGGTAGTTTGTTGAAGTAGAAGCTTGATGACTCATACCTTTTAATTATCACCTTGATTGGAAGGCATCCAATTAGATCATATTCAAACATATCTCCAACATATATGTATTATTTTGTCTCTTTTATACATGTCTTATATTGATTCCTAATTCTAATAGATCTTGTCAATGTATCTATAACTATAATTTCATATTTGGTAAGCTTATTAGGCTCCTGGTCTTCTTGGTATGTGTCTTTAACAACCTCATCCTTCTCTATTTCTTCAAGAATCTTGAAAAATTGATCCCTAAATTATTCATTGATCTCTCAAGGAAGGGATGCTAATTTGATGTTTCAATTAGTATAATATTATTCAAGTTCATCTTAAAAATAATCACTTTCTTGTTCAATCTAATCATGGCCTTCTTCCTCAATATCAAAACTATACCAATTTGATTGTTCTTCTTATTGATTAAGAACCAAGACATCATCTTTCTCATGAGAATATTCTTGGAGCACCTTATCATTACCTTCCATATATTTTTTGCTATCTTCATCAAGACAAAAAAGAAGCTCATCAAGTAGAGATAGTGAAAGCTCATCATGCCTACCTGGCTCCATACCTACTACGTTTTATTTTTGGACCTAAAAAGTTTTAGCAATGTCAACATCCTCATGAGACACACTTGGAAATGTCTCCTCTTTAGATGCAAGTTATTTAAGAGTTGTGCTTCCCTCATCAACATTAAGAGCCAAAGGGGAATCAAGAGGATTAAAATTTTTAAAGTTACCATGATGCCATTGCAAGTCCTCAACCTCTACTCCATTTAGATTATCTTCCTCACCCTTGAGTTTTAAAATTTTATCCTCCAACTCACATAAGGCATGTTATCCTTTATCAAAGGAGAGGGTTAGAGGGAAAGAAAATTTCTTGACTGAATTAAAACATTTTGGAGCATCTTGATTTTTTATTTCCATCTTGCAATCACCATATCAAAACTTGGCATACTTTCATCACTTAAAACCACTTCAGATTGAGGGATAGGAGAGTGGCTTACCAAATCTGCATTTCTATTCATATGAGTCTCATCAACCTCCTCCTTAATATATTTAGGTTGTGCTTGTATTTGGATAACATCCTTCCAACATGTGAAAACCATAAGCACAACTTCTTCTTTCCTTTCTTCTTCAAGATTTTTAACTGTTGCACTCATTCAACCTATCTACCTCTATCATTTGATTCTCATACTCTAACATTATCTCTCCAACACTCATAGATTGAATATGAGAAGGAAAATTGGGAGAACTCCTTGAGGTTATTCCATGAACAACATGAGTTTTATTAAATCTAAGTGAAGGAACATAAGGTTAATACTAATAAAAAATAAGATTATACATACCAAATTTTGATTTATTGATGCATTAGTGTTGTTTAACCAACTAATTCAACTTGGAGTCACCATTGGTGTTGATTTAGATGTCTCCAACTTGGAATTTTGACATTATAGGTCTCATCTTGATGATAGGCATAAAATTCATTCACTTTCTAAAGATCTTGGGTTGTTTCATGATGGACAGTTCTCCAACTTGGGATCTTGATATCAGACTAAAGGGATTGATGAGTTTGAGGGAGACTAGGAGGAGTTTACACATGCATATGAGGAGTTTCTTGAATATGGAGGTGTTAGTTTTCATGAGGGATAGGTTGGTTTTCCTCAAAAGAAGGCTCACAATTTTGTAAATTGGAGTAACTAGTTTGGTGAGAATGTATCATTTTATAAAAGGGATTTAGGGTACAATGATTCTCACTTGGTGTAAGATAAGGTATTTTTGAAGATCCTTCTATCTTATTTTGATGGGAAATTGCCATTTGTAGGAGGTTTAGGACATAAGGTTAATACTACTAAAAAACAAGATTATACATACCAAAATCTGATTTATTGATGCATTAGGGTTGTTTTACCAACTAATTAAACTTGGAGTCACCATTTGTGTTGATTTATATGTCTCCAAAAGGTTTATTAGTTAAAGAACACACCAAGAATTCTCCAACTCCTGAAACAAATAGTCCCACTGAGCATGCCAAAAACTATTATCACTTGAACTTGCACACCTTGAGGAGATGACTAAGCTTTATTAATTCAAGTGGTACAATATAAATCCCTTAGGGTTATGGGTGACCCTATGTTGAGGTGAGTATCTAGGTTAGGGATAGTTCCCTTGATGTACCACTTCCACACTTATTGAAACATACTTTCACCTATAAGGAAAAGGGTTAGGAAGCTTAAACTAAATCTAGCTAAGGAGGTGATATACCAAATTGATTATATACTCACACCACTTGCAATACACTTAGAATCAAAGTAAAACCTACACATACACTTCATCAAACTGAAATCTCCTCTTCTACATCAATGTTTCAACATGGGGTCTTAAATAGAGTTTAGACTAGGAGGGATAGACAATGTATCTTCTAGAAACACCAACGAATATAATAATCACTATATCTACAATTCACTTTAGATACTTGTTTTTGATCTATAAAAGAGAGATTTCAAACTACACAAGGCATTTAGAAGAACAATATGCCAAGGTGAGCAAAGCATACACTTGTGTATGATCAACTACCATAGTATACACTTAGTGAAGTCATGATTGAGGTAAAAATGGAATTATCTTTAGTTCAATGCCATAAATGAACAAGGATTCACCATACTTAGGTGGAAAAATCCCTTCACAAGCTAAAAAAGCTAGTACATATAGCAATTATGAGAGAAGAGAGAGAAAGTGAAGCTAAAAAATCACATGGATACTTGTTAAGCAAGAAGGAGTTACCATAGAAATATAATTAGGCATGAGATAGGTTTTTCAAGGAAAACAAGGACAAATGTGTCTCAAATTCATCCAACTCCTCCAAATGTGGCATACATGCTTTCTTTCTTGCATATGAAACTGCCCTCATGATTTACCTTTATTAGACTATCTCATATCTAAATAGGAATAGGTCTACTAGTTGGTCTAAAAGGGATGGGTTATTGATAAGCCTCCATAGGCATTGGAGTGGTTCGTAATCATCTAGATACCTCTGATCATGAGACAACATTCCTAGTAGTTACAAAAGACTTTCTCCCATACACCCCTTACACTTGGCACTCAAAATTCTTCCAATTCCTCAACTCAATCCATGAATAAGGGGGAATGTCACCTATCAAGATCTCTCATGTCATTATAATCATCCAACAATCCTAAAAAGGCTTCCTAATTTGAGTTTTCACACCTTTACTAGGTGATCACCATGCTAAACTATGACTGGCTAAGGTGAACAAGATAATAGGCATGCTTAGGAGACTATATATACCAATTAATGAACATTAATACATATAATAAGTCTTATACTATCTTCCAAAGTTGGTTTCATCATCTAAAGCTTCTCCACACCTAAAAAACACTCAAATTTGTCAAATAAATTCCTATTGTACACCATCTATACAAGTGTAATACAACTCAAATGCATGGGGAGGATCCTTGAAGATTTCCATACAAACTAAAATTAGTTTCATGGTCACTTTATACCTTATGGATGCCACATTTTCAATATCTTCCAATTGAGTCCTTACAAGGGGTTTGTGAAGGTTTTAGACAAGCATTTATTCTTATCGATTATTCATAAAAATGACACATTTTAATTCTTCCTCAATGCCACTAATGGAATTTTAGAGACCCTCTCTAATTGTTTTGAACACCTTGAGGTTCCATGCAAAGTTTCATGGAAGATATGAACATCCTAATTTGGCCACTCAAGTCTTTTTGTGTATTCTCTAAGGTTTGAGTGCCTTCAAGCTAAGAAATGGGTTTCCCATACCATCCCATAAAAAATATGAGTCTAGACACACTTTTTGTCTATATAATAGTATGTTATAATTGGTTTTAATGGTTATAAAACTCTAAAGTGATGGTGGACTACTTCTAGGCACTAGGCCTAGACTAGGCCTTGTAGGCCTAGCTACAAAATTTTACCTTATACCCATTTGATAACTCTCCATACCTCTTAGATGGCTTAAAGACATCATTTAGGGTCCCATAAACCTATCTCCATAGGCTATAATTCACTCTTAGGTCTAGAAGTGAACTTGACCCATTTGGCTAAAACCTTGCCATTAAGGCTTGACTGTAACTCTTGGTGTGTAGGGTGACCTATTTGATTTACATATTTTTTACTTGGTTATTTATGTTTTTCTATGTGTTAAAGCTTTAATAACCTTATTTCAAGGTATAAACCCATATAAACTCCTTGACCCATCTCTTCTTTCCATAACTACCTTCTTAGGCACAAGAGAAAGTACAACCTATATATTTCATAATACTTTATAGGTGATATATGTCCCATATACAAAAATTAGATTTTTGTCTATCTATTTGACCCCATAAATGTCTCGAAATCCAAAGTAGAATAGTCATGTGATGGTTGTGTATGCTACCTTGTCTGCTACGCTTGTTGTAGGTGGGGATTTTTGTGAATTGGGACTTCAAGGAAAAGTTTAGAGTATTCATTCAATATTACATAATAAATTATCCATTGTTAAACTCACCTCTTGGGAAATTACTAAAACCATCACTTGGAAATCTCACTTCATTTCTCACCTATGACAACACATTTAATCATCATGGTTGTAGGTGCAATTATGGTCTTTGGATGGTCTATGTAGGTTTATATTTTATGGTTAAGATCTCATGGAAGTAATCATACATTTATATAAGTATTCAAAAACTATTTCATCATGTTAATCTCCTTGTCAACCCTCTTATGCAATAAAGTTCTCAAACTAAGTTTCACTACCCCTATTGACTAAGAAAACTTATAAATTCCTACCTATAAGTGTATTTGAAAACTTCAAACCTAGGATATAACATGCAAAGGATTCCTTGAGTCCACCTTGAGGTCCCACAAAATTTATTTGAACTATCATTCTTCCTCTAGGATTCTAAATACCACTTAAGCATCCATTTCTAAGTCCATGTGCCACTTTGCTATAAGTGTCTATTTAGGGGTGTGTACACACTGGAACCAACCTTAGGATTCAAAACACAAAGTACCACTCTTTAATGGTGATCCTTTAGGCCATGAATTCCATTTCACCCTCTTTAATCATTCCTATTATGAGAAAAATGCATGGTTTCTCATTAAATATGTTAAAAATATCTATATCCTCACAAGCCTATACATGTTACAATAGGTTTTTAGTGTGTTTAGAGGCCACTTTGAGAACTTAATCAAACATTATCCCCTTATCATGTTCCTCTCTAACTTTATAAACTCTTTATCCATAATAAAGACATTAAAACTACCAATCTAGATGTTTTAAAACTCCTTGTAAACATGTTGTAAGGAGTCTATAAAAATCCTTTATGCCTTTGTTTGGACAATTTAGGGAAAATGTTTCTATTACTAGTCTTGATATTCAAATAAGATTCCATTCTTATTTTTGAATTATAGGATATTTGCATTGGTATTTCAAACCTTCTTGCTATGTCAAGACCTCAAGGAGGTGTAACATGGCTTAGCCCTTCTATACAACACTCCAATCCCTTGCTAAGCCACTACCTGTAGGTGTACTTTTTAAGTGTGAGGTAGATTTCTTGTCACTTGGGTTTCCTTGTTAGTGAACCAAGCTCTGATACCACTTGTTAGTGATCTTACAACACAATTGATTACTTTTGTATGAGAAACTAAACATGGAATTAAACCAAAAATAATAAGTAACTAGAAATCAAAAACAACAAAGAATAGGAGATACAAGAAATAACCAATCTTGTATTAAACTCTTCTAGAAGGAAATACAATGAAGAAATCTCTCTCTTCTCACACCTCTCAGATGTACAGATCTCTTTCCCTCAAGAGTTCTCTCTCTCTCTCTTAATTACAACCAACTCAAATAAATGAATTGATCCACCTTACAAACTATGAGCATCTAACCCTATTATATAGTACTAGGATTCATGAGCCATGCATTCTCAACCGTTAGATGCACCTCTTAATCAAAGGTTCAAATCTATCTTGCCAAAAATAGAAAAGTGGACTCAAGACTAATAGTTAGTCTTTACATACAAACTCACTATTCTCCTCAAAATTAGAATTTTGAGAACGCACAGATGACCGATGCTAGTCTTTGTCTGTCTGCATATGACTGATGTTGACTGATCCCTAATCAACATCAGTCAGTCCTGACCAATGTCGGTGATTGTGTAACTCCAACAACCTCTGTATTTGCTCATCTGGTGAAGCTTTTAGGTTCACAACTCAACAATCTCCCACTTGGAGATAAACGACTACACCTATACCTGTATAACAACATCCTCTAGCTTGTTTCTCCATCTTCAAGTTCAATCTTGAAGACCAATAAAAGTTGAATGAAGATTCAACTTCTCCTTTATTACTAGCTTTGTTAACATATCAACAGGGTTCTTATCCATATGGATCTTTTCCAGTTTCAACTATCCATCTTCCAATACCTGTCTAATGAAGTGGTACCTAAGCTGTAAAAGTTTGGTTCTTGAATGAAAGGCTAAATTCTTTGCCAAATGAATTGCACTTTGACTATCACTGTACAATCTGCAACTCTCTTGCTCCTTTCCCAACTCTTCTATGAACTGAGTCATCCAAATCATTTCCTTGCTAGCCTCTATGACTGCAATGTCTTCTACCTCTGTAGTAGACAAGGCAACAACCTTCTATAACTTTGAAATCCAGCTAACCACCATTCCACCAATAGTGAACACATATCCTATGGTGCTTCTCCTGCCATCCAAGTCACCTACCATATCTGAATCTACATACCCATGTAGAGAAGTGTTTGACCATCCATAGCATAAATGCCTACTGCTGGTCCTTCTCAGATATCTAAGAATCCACTAAACTATTTTCCAGTGTTCCTTTCTTGGATTGGCCATAAACTTGTTGGCAACTCCCACTGCTTGGGCAATATTAGGTCTAGTACATACCATTACATACATCAAGCTCCCAACTGTTGAATCATATGGAACTCTACTCATGTACTCAACCTCATCATGTGATTTAGGACACTGTTCTTTGCTCAACTTGAAGTGTCCAGCCATAGGTGTGCTTACCAATTTTGCATCCTGCATATTGAACCTCTCCAACACCTTATTCACATAATCCTCTTGAGACAAAATCAAATTGTGATTTTTCCTATCTCTCTTAATGCTCATGCCAATGATTTTATTTGCTACTCCTAAATCTTTCATGGAAAATGTGTGAGCTAATTTTACCTTAAGCTTAGTAATTTCTTGCATGTGTGAACCTGTAATAAACATATCATCTACATACAATAACAGAATAATATAACTACCATTATCCAATCTATTAAAATAAACACAATGGTCAAATTGACATTTACTAAAGCCATGCTCTGTCATAAACCTGTCAAACCTCAAATACCATTGTCTTAGAGCTTGCTTAAGACCATATAAGGTTTTCTTTAACCTACACACAAATTTATCCTTACCTTTGACCTCAAAACCTTTCGACTATTCCATATATATCTCTTCATCCAAATCTCCATGAAGAAATGTTGTCTTAACATCAAGCTACTCATGATGCATATCCTCAATAGCAACTAAAGACAATACAGTATGAATAGAAGTCATGTTTACTACAGGGGAAAAAATTTCACCAAAATCAATACCTAATTTCTATGCAAATCCCTTTACTACCAACCTGGCCTTATGTCTCATTTGTCCATTCTCTCCTTCCTTTAACCTGTAAACCCATTTGTTTTTTAGTTCTTTCTTTCTGACTGGAAACTCAACCAAATCCCACGTATGGTTCTCTTCCAAGGAATTAATTTCCTCATTCATGCCATGCTCCCACTGTTTCTTGGATTCTACCTACATTGCCTCATTAAAACTTTTTGGTTTTACACCATCAGTGATCAACAAGTAGTATAAAGAAGGGGAATAATGAATTGTAGCTTTACTTACCCTTTTAGACCTCCTCATGGGTGTTTGAGACTCATTTACAGCTTGCTATCCACCCAAATTCCTTTCTGACAGTGATCGATCTCGGTCATCTTTGACTGATGTCGGTCTGCACTTGATCGACGTCAGTTTCACCTGACCCACATTGGTTCCTGCCTGATCAACATTGATTTTTGCATGACTGATGTCAGTTCCTACTTGACTGACATCGGTATCTATGTTTTCCTGTGAGTGATGATTTTTACCCATGAGCTCATTTTGGATCATAACCTCTTCCAAATCAAGATTGCCCTGCTCAGAATTATTTAGCCTCTTGAGCTGATCACTGTACATCACCTTCTCATTGAAAACTACATCATGACTTTTAATAATTTTTTTAGTTTCTAAATTCCACAACCAGAATTTGAAATCTCCATAACCATAACCAATGAAAGTGCACTGCATAGATTTAGCATCTAGCTTCTTTCTATTTTCTTTATCAATGTGCATAAAAGCTTCAGAACCAAAAAATCTATGAAATGAAAGATCTACTTTTTTACCTGTCCATGCCTCTTCTGGAATTCCACCATCCAGTGCAATAGAAGGTCCTCTGTTAATCAGGTAAATCATAGTATCTACAACTTTTGCCCAAAACTGTAAGGGCAAACCAACATGCAACCTCATACTCCGTGCACACTCCATTATTATTCTATTCATCCTTTCAATAACTCCATTTTGATAAGGTGTCCTTGGAACCATCCTTTCCCTATGTATTCCATTCATAGAATAGTAACTATTAAATTTATTACTGCAGTACTCACCACCATTATCAATTCTAAGGCACTTTAATCTCAAACCTATTTCATTCTCAACCAAAGCTTTCCATTTCTTAAATGTGTCAAAAACATCAGATTTCCTCTTTATGCAATAAACCCATATCTTTCTTGTAGCATCATCAATGAAAAAAACATAATACTGTGATCCTCCAATAAAAGCTACCTTAGCTGGTCCCCACATGTCTGTGTGAACAAGCTCCAACTTGTGCTTCTTCTTTGTTGACCCAATTTTTAGAAACCTCACTTTCTTCTATTTCCAAAAAATACAATGCTCATAGAAATCTATATTTATGATTTTCAAATCTAAAAGCTTACCTTTTGACTTAAGAACATTCATTCCCTTCTCACTCATGTGACCAAGCCTACAGTGCCATAACTTTGCATCTACATCTAAAGTAGATAAAATAGAAGAAGAATAATCAATAATACAAGTAGATAGATAAAGTGTACCTACTCTCTTACCTCTGGCTAATATAAGTGCACCCTTGGAAACTTTCCAAGATTCAACAATGAGAGTTACTGTGCAACCCTCATCACCCAACTTTTCTACAGAAATTAGATTCCTCTTCAGGATGGGTGCATGCATGACATCCTTCAACACCCATGTGTTTCCATTCTACAATTTCAGCTGCACTTTTCCTTTTCCAACAATTTGACAAGGCTCATCATCTCCTATATAAGCTTTTCCAAAATCTCCATGGACATAATCATTGAAAAATTCTCTATTTGGGGTTACATGGAAAGAGACACTAGAATCTAAAACCCAAGATTCTATTTTATTATCCAAAGAAAATATAAGAGCATCCTGTGCAACAATACCTATAACTTTTGCTTCTTTATTACCTTCATGCTGATTTTCTTCTTTATCCTTCAACCAACAATCTTTCTTTACATGTCCTTTCTTTCCATAATTCTAGCAGGTTATTCTTCCATTTTTGGATTTGGATCTACTTCTCATCTTTGACCTTGATCTCCTTTGCTTGCCCTTCTCTCTTTGCCTTCCCCTGCTTTCAATACTTAAAGCAATACATGATGTTTCCTCTGTGCTTTTCCTACAAATTTCTTCATTCAAGATTACACTAACAACATCATCAACTTTCAAGATATTTGAAGCAGATGCAGTATTACTAACTGCCATTACCAAACTATGCCAACTTTCAGGTAAAGAGCATAAGATTAAGCGATCCTTAATTTCATCATAAAAAACTATTTTGATTGAATTTAATTGATTTACTATTGCATGGAAATCATTAAGATGACTAGATACCAATCCACCTTCCTACATTTGCAAATTAAATAATTGTTTCATAAGATATACCTTATTCGAAGCTAAGGGATTTTCATATAAATTTGCCAAAGTATCCATTAACTCTACCATTGTCTTTGCCTATGATAAGTTGGAAATCATAGAAGATGTCAGGCTCAACCTTATAGATCCAAGAGCCTTTCTATCAAGAACATTCCATTCTTCATCTTGCATATCCATGGGCTTTCTTGAAACCCCACCCAACGGTAAGTATAGATCTTTCTAATACAGATAATCTTCTATCTGCATCCTCCATAATTGATAATTATTGCCATTGAATTTCTCCATTCTTAGTTTACTTTCTTCTGCCATTGCTTTACTCCCACTCAATCAGAAACCCATGTGAGTGAATTTTGTAATCAATAAACACTAACACACTCTGATACCACTTGTTAGTGAACCAAGCTTTGATACCACTTGTTAGTGATCTTATAGCACAATTGATTACTTTTGTATAAGCAACTAAACATGAAATTAAACCAAAAATAATAAGTAACTAGAAATTAGAAACAACAAAGAATAGAAGATACAAGAAACAACCAATCTTGTATTAAACTCTTCTAGAAGGAAATACAATGAAGAAATCTCTCTCTTTTCACACATCTCAGATGTACAGATCTCTTTCCCTCAAGAGTTCTCTCTCTCTCTCTCTTAATTACAACCAACTCAACTAAATGAATTGATCCACCTTACAAACTATGAGGATTTAACCCTATTATATAGTACTAGGATTCATGAGCCATGCATTCTCCACCGTTAGATGCACCTCTTAATCAAAGGTTCAAATCTGTCCTGCCAAAAATAGAAAAGAGAACTGAAGACTAACAGTTAGTCTTTACATACAAACTCACTATTCTCCTCAAAATTAGAATTTTAGGAATGCACAGATGACTGATGCTAGTCTCTATCTGTCTACATATGATCGATGTCGGCTGATCCCTAACCGACGTCGGTCGGTCCTGACCGATGTCAGCAACTGTGTAACTCTAGCAACCTCTACATTTGCTCATTTGGTGAAGCTTTTAGCTCCACAACTCAACATTCCCTAACACAACTTTGAGAGATACTTATTTAAATCTAGTTTGTTTGATATTTGATCTTAGATATACAACACATTTTAGACCTTTCCATTTTCTTTATAACACCTCTAAAGTCTCTACCCACACATAGACCTGATTGTTCCCTTAAGTAATTTTTAGGCCTAATAGGCCATTACGAGATTAGGCTCCCTCTAACACTTGTGTAAAATCAATTTAATTTTGAAAAACTTTAAAGGCTTCTACTCCTACAATAAAACTCTGTAAATGATATCAAAGGACAATAGAGCTCTTTTTGAAGAAAATAACTAGTCTACAAGCACAAACAAGTCTAAAAGAGACTTTTTGAGTTCATGAAACAAAAATCCAAGAATAAAATAGAAAAAATATGGATAGGACTTATAAAACCCTAATAAACACATGAAATAGTAAAACCTATCAAACCAAAGTGAAAACTTCAAAAACAAGTTCATACATGAATCCATCATGTATGCAAAAGCATAAAAAACTAATTGGATTATTAATAATGATTAATAAAGGAGGAGCCATGAAAATAAGAATTATTTCCATGGATTTTAATCTAAGACCCCTCTCAACTCTGAAGATCATTCCCCCCAAATCCACTTTTACAGTCTGCACCAAGTATCCAAAGTTAGCTCTTCTTGGCTTGTGATTGCATGAAAGAAGGAAAAGAAGAATTTTTTTATATTTTTGAATTTGTATATTCAAACAAATAATAGAAAATTATTTATTCTTTAGGAAGATCAAGAGAAACTTTATCATGTTCTCACCTAAAGATGGACTCTCCAAGTCTGTACAAGTGCCATTAAGAGCATTTTTTAGGACATTCCATTATTTTAGTGCATGAAACTAATTATTTTCTACCTTTGACCATTTATTGACATCCTCTAACCTCATAAATTCTATAATACTCCTTGGTGACTATTTTTTCCTTGAAAAAGTACATACAAGTCATTTAATAAGCCCAAAATGTGGCCAAAAGACACTTTTAGCATATGAAACATGGGAAAGGGTTAATTGAAAACTTAGGGAAACCTTATAACACTTAAATTTATCTATTATAACATTTATAAAATAATTTGAGCATTTGACCATGTTTTACTAGAGTTGACTTAGGTTGACTAGACAAGTACAAGGAAGTTAGGCTTACACCAAGGCTAAAACAAGGATAGGTGAGATGTTTAGACATACATGAGACCCTATAAGACATATGGAAACCCATTTTTTAAAAGTTTAAATATGTAGGGGTTAATCCTATTTGACTAAAATTCAAATTTGGTCAAGATATTACTCCCTTTAACCCTAGATAACCCCAATCTAGAATTTTTAGAGTTAAACAATAAGACCAAAATTTTCTTTAGGAACTTAGATGTGTGAGTATGTAATACATTTTTCTCCTCTTAATTTTATTATTCTTAAGATTCTTCCTCAACATGTTATATTATGTAAAACATTCCCATACACTTTGTGATAGCTAGAGATGGTATCATAATGCATGTAGTACAAGGTCTGTGCATTAACAACCTCAACAAACTTTCCTACTGTGTTAAAATTTCTTATAGTATTATTTATTACATGGTCATCTATGTTAAATAAGTTTTAGCTATTGAAGGACTTGAGCCTGATGCACATCCTTGAAAAATAACCTTCACTCAACCATTAGTTTTTACTTCTTTTATGACTATATCTACAATTATAGACTATGGAGTTGTGGGTATATACACTAAAAATATAACTAGAACATTGTTTTGTAGTTGGAAATTATGAACTACCTTCCAAAATAAAAATTAAATCTCCTCATATTTGTTGTATATGTCATTTATGATGTCATATAACATTGCTTTATATAAATATTCCAGTGTGACCCCAAATTTTTTTAGGTTGTATTCAACTATGATCATCAACATCTGATTATCAATGAGCCACAAGCTAGGGTTATGAGTCTTCTTCAATGGTGGTAAAGATATATGAGTAAGTGCCTTTTGCTTGGATGGGATTCGTTAAACTTGTGGTCCCCACTACATCTATGATGTTTCTTATGCTTGTGGTTGGGGTTGTACCTTTGCTTGTGTTTTTTGAAGTGGTTGTTATGCATTTAGTGGCATCTATCATAATAGTTGTCTAGACCTTGAAACCAAGTTATTATGTCTTATAAATTCCATCTTGGATATGGGAAGATCAATAAAAATGGTAGGGTAAGAACTATAAGTTTGGTAATTGGATTTATATTTTAATTCTATTATGCATTTTTTTAAATGTGGTAAAGGGTCCCAAATACTAGAGGACTTTCATAAGCACCTAGGGATGCGAGGTAACCAATCCCTAAATTTTGAACCACCATTGATTAAAACTCTCAAGTTTTTCATAAAATTTTCCATTACTTGGCCAAGTTAGGTTTGTGAAAGTGTTCAGTGGCTAGTGATCTATGTCCAATTCAACTGAGCCTTTTGTTGCTTGCCATTATGTGAATCACATAAGTCGTACCAAGAATTGATATTAGAATTACTATGATGTGTGTGTGTGTGTGTGTGTGTGTGTGTGTGTGTGTGTGTGTGTGTGTGTGTGTGTGTGTGTGTGTGTGTGTGTGTGTGTGTGTGTGTCTGTGTGTGTGTGTGTGTAAGGTCATCTCAAGCACATCACGATATTTCTAATATCAATTATTGGTATGGTTTATGTGATTCACATAATCAAAATTAATAGAATACTCAATTATATATATATATATATATATATATATATATATATATATGAAATGAGTTATGTTATAATAAACTTTGACCAATTGAAGCCCTCCTCTAACTAGATCATTTGTTATGCTATATCAATGAAGTTTTTAGTAGCTTGCATGATACTCTTGGTGGTCTATGAGTATCTATTTATTATAAACTCTGTCAACACTCAAATAGATTCATCATTCAATTGATTGATGGTAATTCTTCTTTATTATTTTGCATATGGACCTTTTATGTTTGAATGAATAGGAATACTATTAGTTTTGTATGCCATTATTTATTTTTCCATTGTTATTAATCTAGTAGCCACACCATTATGTTGGCATTGATGTATATTTTGTACCCAAACATACCCCATTTTCAAAATTTAAATAAAGAGCCATTATTTCTAAGAAATATTTATTAATGGTCCATACTAACCTTAGGAACTCTAATATTTATTTAATATACATAAGCCTAATTTTATTTTTGAAGTTTATGTACATTTTAAATTTCCAAAATAAAGAGAACCAAAGCTTGGGCATTATCCATGATTTATTTACCACTTTTGATTCCTTTTTTAATATTTTGAATGATTATTCAAAGTTGGGTTTTAATTCAATGGAATAATATTAGTAATGAAGATGTTTTAGCATATCTAAGATTTGATGTGAAACATCTTATTCTTGAGCTTCAAATATTCATTGAGTTCCCAAAATCAAGTCATCTATTGACATTCCCTTTACTCATAGTTGATCGTGGTCACATAGATAAAATATTACAATTTTCTCTAAGTATATATATTCCTTAGATATAGAACCAAAGCTTGGGCATTATCCATGATTTATTTACCACTTTTGATTCCTTTTTTAATATTTTGAATGATTATTCAAAGTTGGGTTTTAATTCAATGGAATAATATTAGTAATGAAGATGTTTTAGCATATCTAAGATTTGATGTGAAACATCTTATTCTTGAGCTTCAAATATTCATTGAGTTCCCAAAATCAAGTCATCTATTGACATTCCCTTTACTCATAGTTGATCGTGGTCACATAGATAAAATATTACAATTTTCTCTAAGTATATATATTCCTTAGATATTTCCATGTGGAAGCATATCTTTAAATTTAGGACTTCGACATTTAGAATTTTTTTGAGTTCATTAGTTAATATGAGAGAACCACCTTTCAAAATATTATTAACTTGAGACTCAATTGATCTTCACAAAATTTTTAAGTCTATGGTTTTGTTGATCATTTTTGACCTTTGGTCAAAATTGGTCAACCCTTATATTTTTTTAACTTTGTAGAAGTTCACACATGTCCTATAGGGGTGTGTTTATAGTCTAAAATATCCACTTGTCCATAGTCCACCCTTAGTCTAAAGTCTAGGCCTAGAACTAGTCAAGTCAAAGAAATTCAACTCTAGTCAAATAAAGTCAAACTTATTCAAAGGATGGAAATATCTAATTCTGGTTCTAATGTTATAACATGTTTTAATCTCTAAATATGTAATTTATTTTCATCTCCCACTTTTAATGTGAAAAAAAGAGCTTGTGGGCCCACTTTGGGCTAGATTTAGGGACTTATATGGATGGCAAGTATCATCAAGTTAGCTTTAGGTAGAGAATAAACATGGAGAAGGTCATGATAAGTTAGTGGCAGGTTTTGTGGCAGGCCAAGATTAAGTTAAAGTTATAAAGGGTACTTTTTCCTTAGTTTTAGGCCCTTTTGGGCACTTATACAGCCATCACTATTTGATCTCTAGCTAAAAACATGGATGGGGGGTCCTCTTCATCTCCCCACATCAATTTCCATTCTCATACTTGAAGGAGAATTCAAAATTTTTCTTTTACAACTCATTTTCCCATTGTCTCCTCTTGGCACACAAAGAAGGCTCAACTTCAAGCATGCTTATACAAGTGGATTTTACTCTGAATGTACTTCATTTCATAATATGAGTTTGTGTTTTGGTGCCTCCTCCTTATGAACAATCGTTAACAATCTAAGTAGACTTTTGTAGAATTGCATCTAAGAGGGGTAGAATCATGCATCTATTTTGGGTTTTTAGTGATCCTTAGAGTTGAGTGAGATTGATAATGTGTTTTTAGGTTGGAATAAGGCTCTCTTCTTAATTTTTTCAATGTCTAACACTTCATCTCTTTCTCTTTGAAGGAGTTGGCAAAAGGTGTTAGTTTCATGAGAGTTTCAAAGTTGAATGCAAGTTTTATGTTCCAAACGCTCAAAGATCTCTCTGATGGTAATGATATGTTTGATTTTCATGCATAAGGAGTCTTTAAATGTTTCCATCTAATGTAAATTTCAACTAGTACCCTTCTAAGGTCAATTTGCTCATATTATCATGGTTTACTACCCTACCAACTTCAGTCAAGCATGTGCCTATTTCATGGGAAGTGTACGGAGGTGAGAGAGAGGTGAAGAACATGGTGGAGTCCATGTCAATTTCCATAAAACCAAAGATTCATGTTTTTATTTCCTAAAGGTCCAAGATGTTACACAAGCAAACCTCACTTCAAAAGAAACCATTTCAACTTTTGGGCTCTTAGTCCTTAAATGCTGAAAATAGAGGTCCTGTGGATTTTTTGAGTTAATGTTTGAAGTGATTAATGATGCTATCTCCATTTCCATTAATTTTATCTTGTGTTCCTATATACCTAGTATAACTATGTCAAATTTTAGATCTATAATCCAAGTGGAAGATAGGTTTTGAGCTTCCCCAAAATGGAAAAGAAAAACACTAAAAGCAAGCAGTGTTATCTACAAGATTCTAAGAGAGTTTGGGTGTTTGCAATATGTGTGGAGGTCTTAGGCTTTGTCAAAAGTTTGGAAACATACCCAAATGGTTCAAATAGCATTATTTATTAGTTAGATACCATGGGGTGATAATAGCATAAAATGACCTTTTGAAGGTCATACCATGTCCGTACACTAGGAAGGGAGATAGTGAGGATCAATGTTTGAAAGATTAGCACAAAATTGTAGCTTAAGACTCATAAAGGAAAGCTAAGTATAAGTGTAAAATCCACCAAAATTGATAAAATATCAATAATCCTTGACAAGGTAAAACATGGTTCAAATGCCTCCAAGAGTAACCTACAAGCTTGGGCATACATCCACCCATAGTCATGGTATGAAGATTGTTAACAGTCAAGGTGAGATGGTGTGTAGAGTGCATATAATCATCTAAATGAGTTAGGTGAGAATGTATTTTTTTAAGGATATGTTAAAGGATCTTATGCATACATTTTAGGGGTTGTAAATCACCAAAACAACCTATAACCATGCCAAAATAGGCACCTACAACTAGCCCATTTGGAAACCAGTTTAGTCAAGGATTAATGGAGTGTTGAACTCAAAGAAAAAGCATATAAGTGAATAAGGTGATATAATAGTATGATTAAAATATAAATTAATTAATTGAATTCATATAAGGATAAAAAATCTAAAAAAAATATACCTACAACCATGGCATAAGGAGACTACCATAGTCAAGCAAGGACATGAACAAAGGAGTAGTCCATGAGGGTTTTATACTCCAAAAAGCAAGGAAAGGGTTTAGAATGTGATAATAAGGTTAAATTACATACATTTAAGATAATTAAATCCCAAAATTCATGAAAAATTCACCTAAACTCCTCCCCATATAAGCCTAACTATCTCAGTCCATACAGTTAGCATGTCAAGGCCTTGTTTCAAGGGGCTAAAAGAGGTTTTCAAATTAAAACAAGTTTTATAGAGGTTAAAAAAGCTCAAAAATATTTATTTGGATATGAGAAAAACATTTAAAGGGTATTAAACATGGAAGGATGCATGAAAATAGGAACTATAGGTTAGTTTAGGTGAGAACATGCAAAAAATAAGGTTTTTGTGGCCTTTTTTAGGAAGATTGAGTTAGTTTGGTCACCTATAATTGGAATATAATAAAAAAAAATTGGTAAAAATTACTATAATTACCTCATATAGATCAAAAAATATTCACTTTTCATGAAGGAATAGACCTGATATTCACTATTTTATCTCAGACCTACCTCAGTCCATGCACGCAAGAAAAATACCAGTTTTGGGAAATCTTGCTAATAGGAGGCTTGAACTAAGTTTGAATACTAAATGGTATGTATAAATATATGATACACCTAGGGTATCCTAAAAAAACAAATTAGAATGTCTGAAAATTAATGGTTTGGTCCACACAAGGAGCTTTGCATTAAGGTCGATTAGGAAAACATGCTTTCCCAACCCCAAGCAAGGTATCAACTAAAATTACACAATTAAAAAGGAATTATAATTATTTTTTATGTTTAAATGGTAAAATAATATGAATAAACACTCTATTATTCCATTAAAAGAGAATAATATCATCATTTGGTTCACACGGGGCAGACAGGCTGCTTGGCAAGGCATGATTCCTCTTCCAAAACAATGGAAACTTCCAATTTGGTTTCTTGGTAATCCATAAAAAGTAATAATAAAAATTAAAGGATAAATTACAGAGGTTTGGGTCATTTTTTTCATTAAAACACTAAGAGAGGTTATTTTGAGCCTCAGATGTGATAGAACCCTCAAAAAATGCAGGAATCCTATTCGAAGGTCACTTTTTTTTGCTTGTATCTTATCTAAAATCTTGCATGGGACCTGAAGAATTTTATGATAGTTGAAGGAGGTCATTTATGTGACAAAATTAAAATTTTAAGGAGTGTTAAATGCCACAATTTTATGAACAATCTTTAAGACCTAAAAACCTCTTAAACCCTCCTAAAGCCCTTAGATAGACTCGATGGTGGAAATCAAGAAAAAAGGGCACTCAAATGAAAAAAAATTGAATAGGGATATAAAAGGAAAGTTGTGTAGGACATTCCTAGGATTCCATAAATATGGATTTTTTGCATGAATCTCTATAGAATGGGGGAGAAAAGGGCTTATTTTCACCATTTTTGATGGTGTGAAAATTGTAGAAGGAGCTTAAAGATGAAATAAGTTTTGAGATAAGTATATACACTTTAGATAACTAAAAAATTTAATTAAACTCATGAAAATTATTCTAAGTGTCCTAAATAGGCCTTCAATTTTGGCCACTCTAGTAAGCCAAGCAGTGAACTTTGGGGGAAAGTGGTGAAAAGTGATCAAGGGGGATTTTTAAAGGTTTTTTTCTTGAAACTAATGATTTGGAAGGCCTTTAAACGTGTCATGCCCCATTTTTTATTAATTTTTTTCATATTTGGAAGGTTTGGAGTGACAAGTGGTAAGGGTGCATGAAAATGAGTTTTTTAAATTGCCTGATATGATTGTGCATGTCCAAACAATAGGGATGATCAGAGACCAAAAAAATGCATGGATTATGTTTTTTATAACCTATCATATCCTTTAAAGCCATTATAATTCAGTTTTTTTAGGAAAAAGAGGAGTTTTGGAAGGCTACTCAAGTAGGTAGTTTCTTGTGCCAAATTGGCAATTTTGTGCCACTTTTCACCTTCTTTGTGACCTATTTTGACAAGTGTAACTCATGAATTGACATGGATCACCTCATTCCTATTTTACATGAACATTAACTCCATTTTTCATATATACACATGTCCAAGTGACCCTTGGACTTCCTCTTGCTTGTTTTCTCTATCTAAGCTATAAATATGCATTATTTTCACTTTTTGGTAGCCTCCATTGGTTGATGGGGAAACTATGGAAAAATTTGTACATGAAAAACTCTTGAAGAAATAATACAAGTGTTAATTCCACTCATAAACTAAAATATTGTGTCATGACTTGAATCATGTTGGTCTAGTTTAGTAAAGTTATCTTTGCTAGCTTTGCACTCTTGATGGTCTACCAAGTTGCAAATAGATGGTTGTTATAGGTACTTAAGAATATTCCTTCCAAGTGTATAAATATTATAAGTGATTCATGTATTCCTTTTTTGTCATTCATTTCATTTATAAGAGTCATTCACCGTGTTGAATCTAGTTTGTGAAACATTGATGCAATGATAGTTCTAAGGTTGTGAGTCTTGTGTAAAAATCACATTGTTCATCTTCAAGTAGTATTTTCAGTAAAGTGTGAGGAAAATTTACATTGGTGTATCACCTCTTATTTATTTTATCTATTTTCCCTAAACTCTTTTCATTACCAAGTTGTTAGAGTAGTTTAAGAGCAGTATAAGGAAAATATAGGGAGCTATCCCTTATAATACTAGAGATTAATATCTTCCATAGGTTACCACAAGATTAAGAGATGATTCCATGTTGCATCAAATTTTAGGAGAAGAATCAATTATCTTAGGGTGTACAATTTGATGCTAATAAGATTAATAATATTTTTCCATGTGAAATAATATTTTTCACTCATACCCTATTAATTGAAAGAATAATGCCAAAATTTACAAAGTCTCTATGTTAACAAGAGTAATTCATGTGGCACGATATTATTCAATAAAACCCTATAAATTAAAGGTATAATTCTAGTGTTTCATTTCTCCAAAGTCCCAAGGAGCATCTACGTATCACCATCTCAAGACCTTGAGGAATTTTCAAGACTAAAGTAAAAGAATAACATAAAATAGTCTCCAAAGAGCCAAGAGTTATCCATGTGTCATCTTCTCGAAAGGTCAAAGTTTATCATTTATAAATATAACGTTAAAGTTTTGGGAACCATAGAGCCTCAATATAACTCCACATGGTACCATTATGCATGAAAAACACTCACTTAGATTAGTACATAGCTTTAATTTTGAAGAGTCTTAGAGCCCCAAAATTATTCCAAGTAGAAAAATCTCATTAATTTACACCCCATTGAGCATACAAAGTAACATTGTGAAAAGATGAAAACCCAAAATAAGTGACATAAAAATAAGTGTCGCAATCTTAGAGATGTATACCAGAATTAAAATGTAAAGTTTGATAGCTAGACACAAGTCAAGTACATGGGAAATGGACACTTGGACAATAAATATGACTAAGCATTCATGACGAATGCAAATCTTCTGCATGATAAAATATACTTTCCAAAGCTGACTCATAATTTCAAATAAAAAAAGGAAGTAGTGATAAAATATGTTATTTCATTAAATTCACAGAAATTGGGCATTCAATTATCAATATTTAAGTGATATAAGCAAAATCTTGAGAGCATCATATCACTTTGACATTAATAAATGAGATATGAACTATGAATTTGAGCCATCAAACTATCCAAATACCTAATTTTCATGCTAAGCGAATTTATTAATTAACCCATTCTATTTACAAGAAATTATAAAGCATAATAATGGTTCTTTCATCCATAACTAATAATTAGTGTCCCTCTCAATATTCTATCACTGGGGTAACTGAATGCTCGGACACAACATTTGATAAATAAGTAATACCGTTCCCTCATTACTCTACTCAGTAGGCTGATATAGATAAAATTAAATCATATTTAGCCCATGATTAATTGGATGAGGACAAGATAAGATATGTATATGATTTGTTACCAATCAAAGCAGTGGGTTTACATAATATAGAAGTGAAATATGAGGTAATGTTATGTATAAACTTACTTCAAGATCTATTTATTAATGACACCATTACTAAAGACTTATTACACTTTAGGCTTGATAAGAATGTGGTGGCCAACATTTCTAGAGAGGCCTTTAAAAATTATTTTCACCAAATAGTGCCTATAATTTATAACCATGTCATAACCAATTATTGGTTGGATCATAACATAGTAGAAGGTAAGATCAAGTAGTGGTTGGATAAAGGTGAAAAATTGAATATTTGAGGAGCCATTTTCTTAGTTCACATTACCAAATTTAGGCCATGTATTAAAACATCCATGGTGTTGTTGAATAGGTTGTATGGATTTTATAATATCACTTATGTACACAAGTCATGGGTAATTTATGCACCACAAATTTACATAATGTGACTCTTCCAATAAAAATTTAATAATGATGTAATGATCTCATGTTTCATGCTCCATAACAAATTCTTTAGCTCTATTCCTTCCCCGTGTCTCCCTATTCCTCCCTTGATTACTTTTGGTCCCCTTGATTTTGACTTTCCAAGTTATTACCACCTTATTTTAAAAACCAACCATAGATGACAAAAATGTAGCTCATGAAACTACCCTTATTTGTTACAAAACCATCCCTTATTTTACATAATCATTGTGAAAATTATATAAATTAGGTGATGTTTTTAATGATAATGGGTAGTTTTATATTAAAACCATGTAGGTCTTGTGATGTTAAATGGGTTGATTCCCACCTATGTTATATAAAGTATCAATACTCAGTCAAACAAGGATAGCTCATTAGCTGCCATAAGTGCTAAGACTTAAGGGATATATTCCTACTCCCAAAATCTCCTCCATCAAATATATCCCCCCTAAAATAAGCAAAGAGACCATAAGTCAGTTTTATAAATCAACTCAACCTTTTATACAAAAAAAAAAATCTTCACATTCTCTCAATATAGAAAACCACCCTAGCTCCTAGGTGATGGTTACAAAACTACCTTGAGGTGGTAATATAACTACACTAGGTAGTTTCAGAACTAATCTAATATGGTGATATCATAACTAACTCATGACATTTACATCACTACCATAATAGTTACATAATTTCCACCCTACAAAGGGTAGCAATTATGTAACTCAAATGATGGTTTTATCAGCCACCCATAGACTCCCTTAAAATATCCTAAAACTTAATAAAATCCACCTAAAACCTAAAAAATTCCTAAAATCCCTAATATACCCCCCTCAACAATGACCAGAAAGCATTTTTTTTTAATTTTGTTAAATTTTAACAAACTTTTGATGGATATTTAAAATTTGGACAAAAGCAAAAACATTAGTAAAAACGAATCTAGTTATGCCTAACCACACCTCCCACTGGTTTGTTTTCTATCCTCTCATCACCCTCATTCTATTGATTGCTTATGTGCTTAAAATGGTCACTAGTAATCTAGAGATCAAAAATATCTCTCAAGACAAATGAACAGTTTTTGGCAAGTTTTTGAATATACTGGGTACCAAACTAGTCATTTTGATTCAAAAGTTTTCCATTTTTAGCATGACCTTTTGTTTAATGTTTTTTCTCAAGTATATGAGTAATCTTTCTTAGATCTTGAAAATACTATTTTATCACTAATGTTTTAAATTTTTTTTTGTTCTATTGTAGCAAGTTTTATAGTTTTCTAGGTACACATAGCTTGGCACCAAGTTCAATCCCCTGATAAGATGGTCTAGGTAGTATGATTAACCATGCACATATGCTATGTATTCTTTCCATGTTTGATTACATGGTTTATTTTTCACTTTTATTTAAAATTACACTTGAATCTCATCTTTTATTTGTAGATTGCACAAAGTCTTAATAGGTTTCATTTCTATTTGGGCATGTAAGGTAGGTATTTATAACTTATCATTTCCTTTTTGTATGCTTTACTCAAGACTACACCTTGCCAACTCATGATAAGGTCTCTCCCAAGGGTAAATATGTATGTACCCAAAATTTACATAGTGTGACACTTCTGACATAAATTTGATGATGATGTAATGAATTCCTATTTTTTGTTCTATAAGGAACTCTCTATCTATATTCCTTTTCTATGTCTCCCTATTCATCCCTTGAACCCTTTTGGTCCCCTTGATTCTAAATTTCCTTGTTATTCCCACCTTGTTTTAAAAATGTACAATAGATGATAGCACTGTCACTCTAGGTAATGAAACCACCCTTTTTCATTAAAAAATCAACCCTTATTTTACATAACCATTATGGTGGTTATGTAAATTAGGTTATAATTTTGATGCTAAGGGGTAGTTTTGTATTAAAATTATGATGGTCTTGTGATGTTAAGTGGTATTTTTTTAGATTAAGTGGTGATTATACAACTACTTCTACATAATATGGAAGTTCTATCATAGTTGAAATGTCTTCTAAAATTATCTCCCGTGACTCTAGTTTTCACATATTTTACATAAATAAAATTATATTTATTATTTATATCACCTTGTGTTCACCTCCAATCAAGCCCAATTGACTATCTCTTCAAGTTTTATTCCTCTTTAGTTCCTTTCAAGTTTAACTCATTATCACACCTAGTTAAACTCTCCCTGTTTCGCTAAATTTTGTCTATTTCAAGTCTAAAGAAAAATAAAAAAGAATGTTAGGGATAAGTGATTAGAATGAATGTGGATTGGTTTTATGTACTGTATCTAGACATTTTGAGCACTCTTCTTTAGTTGGGGAGGACTATCTATAAGTAAAAAAGCACTACCAAAAGATGTTTGTTAGTAGATAAATGAGTGGGTTGCCAAGTTATGCACTTATTCCAGGAAGTGTGAAACTTCCTTAGAGATGACAATCCACTTTTTAGAGACAAAAGAGTAATATATAACTAAAAGAGAGGTAAAGAGAGAGTGAAAGAGAGATAATACTACCCTTATTAGCAACCTAAATGCAATAGACAACAATAAACTATAGGTGGTATATTTTCTTTGTGTTTTGGAAGTTGTTTGGGTAAGTTTTAAAAAAGTTAGGGAATCCATAGTCACCAATGTCAGTAGGGGAGTGATCGATATCAATTAAACTGCTAAGGTCAGTGGTTAAGGTGACTGATGTCAGTTAGGCTATCAAGGTCAGTAGGGGAAAAAATTGCCTAGGAAATTGTAGAAGGCTATTTCAGGTTTGGGAAATGGTTTTTATCAAGTTTGGGAGGTTGGGGAGAGTTATGAGAGAGAGTATGGTTTGGATAGATTTGGTCAGAGGTTTGGTGTGTCAGGTTAAGGGGAAATAAGTAAGGAATCTTTATAAATCCCTCATAGGGGTTCTGTTAGGAGTATGTAAAGTAATGGACATTAGATATAAAGTGATAGTTAAATGCTTAAAAGACCTATAGAATAAGTGATGCACTTAGCTATAGTGGTCACTAAAAGATAAGTGCCAGATTAATGGTCCCTATCAAGTACTTCAAACAACAAAGAGAACAAATAGGTGTTGTTGGTCCTCAAGAGCTTAGTTTTTTTTTATCATGATTGACTTATGTAAGATGACAGTAAGCTAGGATGTTAAAAGTTGACTGCTAAGAGCTTGAATGCAAGTAAGAATGAATTTTCTTAATTTTTGTTGAGCTGAACTTCAGGTTGGAGTTTGGATTATATCATTGACATTGATGATCCCACTGACATCAACCATGGGTTGACCAATGTCAATGGACCTAGAATAGGTAAAGCTTACTATTTTTGGCCTATTTTTTACTACTCTTCATGCCAAGTGTGGCACCTATTACAAAATGGTAAAAATAATAGGTTAAGAAGGAGGTAGTTGATTAGGAATTTAGTTTTGAAGTCAGAATAAGTCATGGGTAATAGGATGAGGGGACCAAGTCTTGATGTGACTCATTAGGTGAGAATTAGTCATAGGGTGAGGTGACTAGGTAAGGTGGCAAAAGGGGTTTTTAATTAACTTAATTAATTATTTTAAATTAATTAAATGTGTGAGGGGTAAAATCATGGGTTAGGTAGGCTAATTGTTATTATTGAAAAATGGGCTAAAATGGGTTTTGACATAGGGAGTTACACGTGTGTGTGATGTAATTTTGGTGTCTACATTTTCCCCTTTCTATCTTGTAATTTATACTGACAAGTTTTCAAGATAAAAATAGGAGTTAGATGCTCCAAGTATTGGATGAGGTATCCCCCCTCAAAATGGGAATCGATGGAGGAGAAACCAGAATCAAGTACTAATTTGATAAAAAGGTAATTGGGTGAGTAGTGGAGAATTGAGTATCACTTTCTATGTGTATACTAATATGAGATATAGTTGATAAAGTCAAGAAGAGGCAAGGTTGAGGAGGACTTAGATATAAATAACCAAAGCACAGCTTGTAAGTGATAGCTGATAGGTTAAAACAATCAAAGTTATAGCTCCAATGGTCAATGTATCCTAGGTATCTAAGGTAGGAAGTGCCCTTGGGAAATAAAAAAGGTTGAAGGTGATAGGATAGGCTTGGTTACCATCTAAAACACCTAATATAAATGCATGTGCATAATATCCAACTATAGTGAAATAGTATAATTGGTCAAGACAAGCAATGCAAAGGTGGTGTAAAAGGGTTAATGAGGGAGGAGATATTCATGATCTCCAAGAAAAGTCATCATGGGTAAATATTTAAGTGATCTCCAATGGCATTTGTAATGGTTTGGGAGATATATGTGATCTCTAATTTAGCCCAAAGTATGGTAAAGTCCAAAAAGTTGGGGTCATTTTTTGGGTAAAACATTATTGCAATGGTACTAATGTCAGTGACATTGTTGATATTAGTAATAAATAGTGCTGATGTTGGCATATTAGGGTAATGTTGCTGATGTCAATTGGCATAAGCATTGACACTAGTAACTTAGGTCAAGCATGCCAATGTTGGTGGCCAACCAAACTTGATAAAAGGGGGTTTGGCAGCTAACCAAACTCATTTACAACTTGTGATTAGAGAAAAAAATAGAGTTGTGAGAGTGACTGAGATGGTAAAACAAGGAGGGGACCCAGTAAGAGGTACAACACCACAAGAGCTAGTTATGCTAGCTTAGAGGAGTTAGAGAGATGAGGTAAGATCCTCTACTAGTTGTTTTAAAACTTGATTTGGTTATTTGGAGTTTTAAAGCTAATTTAGAGGTAGGGGTATAGAAAATGTTAATATAGGGGTAGGAAATAGGGTAGGGTAGTTTTAGGATTATTTGGGGGAAATTTGGGGTAGGTTTTTAGGTTAAAATTATAGTTTTAGGTTTGGATCAATTAGCCTTAGGGTTGAACTAGTCATCAACATTGGTGAAGTCCACTGACATCAGTTGACATGGTACTAAGGTTGACAAGTGTCTATCAATGTCAGTTGACACTTATGCCTACAAAGCATTGATGTCAGCATTAAAGTTGATGTTGATGACTATGAAGAACTAGTAAAATATGAGAAAAGGTTAGTTTTGATTCGTAGTGGAAGTAGTCAACTAGCTTAATGGCCGAGCTAACCTCAAAAGACCCTATATGGACCAAGTGTTACCTACATAGCTTGATTTAGGGCCTTAGGCCAATGTAGCTCTCCCAAAGCCTAGGAAAAAGATTTAAGGTGTGGCTAAAATGTGTGTTAGGGGAAATGGGTGAAAAGGTAGGTTGAGATAGGTTAAGAGACCTAGGGCTTAAAAGGCATGGCATAGTGTCAAAGGTTAGGGATATAGGCCATGATGCCTAGATTTGTGATAGGTAGGTAGGACTAGGGTGGAGAGAGAGAAGAGGCAGTAAAAATTAGGGTAGAGAGAGAGGTAGTAAAGCCTAGGGTAGGGAGAAAAGAGGTAGTAAAGCCTAGGGTAAAGAGAGAGGTAGTGAAGCCTAGGGTAGAGAGAAAAGAGTAATGTAATTAGTTAGGTTGGTATATGGCCGAACTAACCTCAGAAGACACCATGTCGACTAAGTGCTACCTATATAGCCTAATTTAAGGCCTCAAATAAATGTAGTTATCCCAAAGAAAAGGAAAAAAAGGTGGTGATAGAGTATATTAAAAGGTATGTGACTTGAGTTATGTGTATGGATGTAGGCGAGGATGGATCTGACATTATAGGATCATCTATTAAGGATTTTGATACATATGAGGATGAATATCACTCTAGATGAGTGGGAGCACATGGAAACCATGGGGTTAGGAATATTATAATGGTATTGTCAAGTCACCTAAGATATGAGCCTTATAATAACATTGATCAAGAGGTTGGATCATACCACTAACTCCTTCCATCTATTGATTAGAGAGTTGATAGTGACCTAGGAGGATGTCTAGAGGATTTTATGACTACCAATCTAGGGTGAGGAAATCTTCACATGCTCAAGAGATGAGCATGAAATCCACATGGTGGCATTATATAGCAAGAATGTTAGTGAGGTGACTTATCATTCTATGAGTTTCACCTATGATCCACTATATATGGTCGATGAAGAGTAGCATTGATTGATCATCTTAATGATGATCGTGATCATGGTGTATGCATTACCAAATGCAGATAGTGGTATATTTTTGATTGAATTGATAGGTGTGCTTTCATATATGGTTAAGTAGTAGACTATTTTTAAATGGGGTCCAATATTTTTAGCATAATTATATAGAGAGCTGTGGGGTTTGAGACTACAATGGAGATATAGTTTGTGTCAGCCATCTAATACACTACTGGGCATATGAGCACACCATGGTGACATGACCATTGGGGTTACCTACCATAATTCTATCTGGCTTTAGGGTTAGTTTTAGATGGTGGAGAGAGGGCATGGCATAGACTTCAATGGATGGCATATTGAGTGAAATTGCCTATTATAGGCACATGATTGAGGTTTTGATCCTTAGAGATATTATTTGGAAACATTACCTATCATACCTGATATTTAGAGGATAGGCACAATAGCTTATTAGTTTGTAGATCTCACTATGGATCAGGGGGATTTGAGCTGGTGAGTTTGAGATGGTACCTGTGACACAGGTCAAGAGGTAGTTCAATCTACTATAAGACATACTCTCTACCTTCCCTTGATATAAGTGGGATGACATAAAGGCACCCCTACCATTACCACAAGAGATATATGGGCTAGATTTTGAGGAGCTACCAATAGGGCCAAGTTTTCGAGATCCAAGGTGCATAGTAGCATATACAACTTGGTGTGTAGGTTTACATCTCATGGTAGAGGTTAAGAGGCCACCACTAGATTTACAAGGTTGGTAAGAGAGAGGGATACATCCTTACAAGCATGAGATGAAGCTATACAAGTTAGAGATACAACATAAAAATAGGTATTAGCCTTATAGGGGTAGGTTTTGATGCTATAAGGCTAGGTTGGGGTATTAAAAGGCTAGGTTACAACACTACAGGGCCAAGTCAGAGTGTTATAGGGTTAGGTGACTACAATGATAGTAGAGAGGGATAGCCTGAGAGTAGTAGGTCAGGTTGCTCTTTCTCCTCCACCCCAAGGACCAGTATAAATTGGACCATTAGTAGGTATTATGGGACCACCATAAAATGTATCTCTAGTGAGATATACTACTACCCTTGATGAGATTGCCTATTATGAGAGGGCCATTAGGGAGTTTCCATAGATTTAGAGGTACTTTGAGTTTAGAGACCAGGAGAGATCAGTGACATGGGCCATGGTTTCTAGCTCACATAAACATAGACAATTAGAGAGTGATGATGACATTAATTCTTCATGACCACATGGAGAGCCTTGAGGATTCTGAGTGCTAGAGTTTGTGTTTTTGTTACATAGGTTATATATATGCTAGCCTATGAGCCGAAGATGTGAGATGTATATTTTGAGAGAGAAATGATATTATGATGATGTATTTATGGACATGTTATTGAACTTATATATATATATATATATATATATATATATATATATGAGATGTAATTTTTTTGTGATTTTGAGATGCGGTTATTATGATTATGATCATGTTGATGTTGATTATTTAATTTTATGTTTAATTTTGATGTTAATGTTGATCATGTTAGTTGAGTTATACTAGCCTTTCCCATGTATGTGATGGTATATGCATATTTGATTTATTAGTTTCATCTTAGCACTTTTACATATTTTATGATGGTGTATGCTTAAAATGAATAAGTTGGTTATGTTAGTTTATTTCAACATTTGTCCATATTTATGATGGTGTATGCGTAAAATAAATTGAGTAGGCTTTGATAGTGTTGGTATGACATTATTTTTCATCTCAATAGAGAGATATACATGTGGTTTGGATGGGAAAATAAAGAGGTAGAATACTCATGTACTAGAAAATACCATTAACCAAAACATAAATAGGCTTAGGAAAATGAGCCTTTTTCATTCCTTATATATTTGAACCATTGTGTTTGTTAGATAAGTGTCATGTTACCTTATGTTAAGTGAGCTTCATATTCCTTTGAAATATTATGAGGGAAAAAGGGTAAAATGAAGGAAAATGTTTGGGTAGCATAACCTACAAAGTGGGGATGATATGTCCTTATTGTGGGTGACCCAAGGGCTATTATAGGCAAATCCATGACTTAAAGCCTTTTTTTTATGTAAGTTGATCAATGTGGGAATCCTACAATGGGATTTCTTATGGGTTAAGGTCATATAAATTTGATCAATGTGAGAAGCCTATAATGGGATTTTATATGGGTTAAGGTCATATAAGTTGATTAATGTGAAAATATTTTTTTATTTATATTTCCCTTTGATAAAAAATCTTGGCTTAGCCATCCTTCAAATGAGTGGTATAAGCATTCATTTTTAAGTTTAAATAGCTATCCTTCAAGGGATCAGTCTATTGATAGTAGCAAAGATAAGTTATGTAGCTATCCTTCAAGGGAGCAGTCTACATTCAGAAGCATGACTTGAGAGTTTATAACTTGTCACATATCCAATTTTTTTATTTTTTATTTTGTTTTTAGATTTTAGTCATGGACAAGACTATAGAGGCTTGGGCTTTTTCCACGTTAAGGTCAAAACCATACCACTACACAAGTTAACTAGGTGTATAGGAGTAAGGATGAAGAGGAAGGGAAATGAATGTAATAGGGATGCTCAAGGGATGAGCTCAAGTTAAACACAAGGTGAAGTGATGATTGGTTAAAAAAATTAATGGTTATAGGTGTAAGTCATTTAAAGGCTTGGGTTCTGGCCTTCCTTTAAGAGAAGATAAGTGATAAGTTCCTAAGCCGTACTTATGAGTTATGATATAAGGTCCAAGCTAATTAGAAGTAAACTTACCCTATTTGATTTTCACCATGTTCATCACATGTTGATTTTATTTTAAGATAAGATATCCTATATTGAAATCTTGCTCTTTAAGGTTTTTATTATAAGCGTGTTTGATACATTCTTGATAGATTTGGAGGTGTTTGAGGGTTATGAGATGGTGCTTATCAAGTAATTCAAGTTGAGCCAAATGTTATTCGTGAAATTCATCATTAGTAAGTATGTCTTATAGAGAAATGTGAATATAAGGAATTTGGACATCCAGAGACAAAACAACCTCCATCCCATATACCAAAGAAAAAGGTGTAGCACCCCTAGGGGTTTAAATGTTAGTGCGGTAAGCATATAAAGCAAAAGGAATTATGTGTGCCAGTCCTTGCCTATATCATTGACTACCTTCATGATAATTTTGGTCAATGTTTTGTTAGAAACTTTTGCCTATCCATTTGATTTTAAATAGTATAGTGATGAGAAGCTTAATTTTATTCCAAATGTATCACAAAGACTTTGAACAGTCTTATTTTTAAAAGATTTTCCATTATCTATTATAATTTTATGATGGACACCAAAATGATAGACGATGTGATGGTTGATGAAGTCAATAATTTTGTTAGCTTTAGTGGAGATGAGAGGGATGGCCTTGACCCACTTGGTGAAGTATTTAGTGGAAGTAATGATAGAATGATGATAGAGGGATGAATGAGGGTTAATCTCCCTGATTAAATCTAAGCCCCATTGGGAGAAGGGCCAAAATTATTTGGTGAATTGTAATGCAGGAATTGGAACATGAAGGAGGTTAACATGTTGTTGATACTTGATGTAATTCCAAACATAATCAACACAGTCTTGATGAAGTGTGGGCCAATAATAGCCAAGTCAAAGGATATGCTTAGAAACTACATGACCATTGAAATGCCCACCATAAATACTATCATGAAATTATTTAATGGTGAAGGGAGTCTCAGTACTAATGAGGCATATAATAAAAACACCATCAAAACCTCACTTGTAGAGAAGTCCCCCTAGTATAGTGTAATGAGTGGCACATTTTATGAAGGCACGTCTCCCATTATTAGAGAGATTAGAAAGGGTAATAGAGAAGGAAAGATAATTTGTGAGTTGCTTGTAACTTAAGTCATGTGGGTTGGATGTTAAATTTTTGATAAAGAGGATGTTATCTAATACATAGGAGGGTAATGCTAAGTAATACATGGTGACATAGATTCTTGAAAAAGAGGATGAAGAGGGTATGTGTGAATCAAGTGAAGCCATCATGTCAGAAAACTTGTTTGTAGATTGAGGAATAATTTGTAGGAGATAAGAGTCAAATGATCCTAATAACATATCTACATGATGTTTATACCACTGTAGAATCTCATTTTTGTATAAGTAGGAACCATTAACCTAGTTAACCACTAGTTGAGAATCACCAAAAATGGTTATAGATTTGATACCCAAAAAGAGAGCTATTTGATGTCCTAATATCAAAGCCTCATATTCAACCATATTGTTAGTGCATTCAAAATCTAGTTTAAATGATAAAGGCATAAGCTATCCATCTAGAGGAATAAGAATGACCCCCACACCCCCACTATATTGACATATAGATCTATCAAAGAACATCATCATTTGATAGGATATGTCATTGTTAGAGAGCATTGTAATAGATTCATCAAGGAATTCAAGGTTTCAAGGTTGGTTGTCAGGCAAAGGGGTGGCAGCTAACTAGTAAGTGATTATTTGTCCCTTAATAGAATTTTTTTGAATGAATTCTAAGTCAAATTTGGTAAGAAGCATGAGCCACCGAGCTACATTTTGGTTGTGATATGGCTTGGAATTAATGTATTTGAGGGGATCAATATGGGTGACCATATAGGTTTTGTGATTTAGGAGATAATGGTGAAACTTGGAGGTAGAAAAGATCAACACAAGGCAAAGTTTTTTAGTATGGGTATATTGAGTCTCATAATCAGTAAGTGTGCAACTTATGTAGTAAACAAAATGCTCTTGATGTTGGTCTTCTCGATGGGCAATCATAACACCTAGAGAATGTTCTATTTTGGAGATGTATAGGTAGAAAGGCTAATTTTCCTTAGGTGGAATAAGAACTAGTGGGGGAAGGAGATATTGTTTAAGTGCATCAAAAACTTCCTAGAAATATGTATTCCAATGGAAGGAGACATCATTTTTGAAGAGATGGTGAAAGGGTTGGCAATGATCTGACAACTGGGAGATGAATCAGTAGATTGATTAAAGTTTGCCTTGTAGGTTACAGAGTTTTTTGATATTATTAGGTGGAGGCATCTCTAGTATTTCTGTAACCTTAGTAGGATTGACTTCAATACCATGAAGAGAAATAATAAAACCTAGAATTTTATCAAAAAGAACACCAAAGACACATTTATTTGGGTTTAATCAAACATTATATTGGAGGAGACAAGTAAATATGGTTTAGAGAATTATCAAATGGTCTTGATGAAGTTTAGACTTGTTGAGTAAGTCATCCATGTAATCTTCCATAATTTTGTGTAGGAGACCATAAAAGATGTAGGTCATAACCTATTGGTAGATCACACCAGCATTCTTCAAGCTAAAAGGCATGACCTAATAGTAGAAAGTCCCCCATGGGGTAATGAATGTTGTCTTATGTTGATCCTCAAGAGTGACCAAGATTTGATTATATCTAGAGAACCCATCCATAAGTGATAACATCTCATAGCTAGATGTTAGATAACAAGTTGGTCGATACTTGGCAATGGGAAGTCATCATTTGGATAAGTGAGGTTTAAATCATGATAATAGGTGTAAATGTAGATTCCCCTAGTCACTTTTGTGATAGTAACAATATTAGAAATCCATTACAGGTAGTCGATGGTTTGGATAAATTTAACAGAAAGGAGGCATTGGAGCTCTTCTTTGACAAGGAGAGAAATATGAGGATACATCTTTTGAAGCTTCTACTTAACATGTTTAGCATCTTGATTGGTGACAATGTTATTGGTGATGATAGAGGGGTCAATACTAGGCATGTCATTATAAGACCAAGTGAAGGATTTGCTATGGTCATTAAGAAATGTGGCATAATTATCTTTCTCAAAGGAATCCAAAGATTGGTCAATCTTGAGGACATGAGGGTTATCATGAGAGGGAAGATTAATGTCAATAGTTGATTCATTTAACATAGCTTGTGTTTCATATGGGAGTGACCGTTGGTTATAAGAATCATCTATACCTATGTAGGTGAGAATTGCACCATCATCCTGACATTAGACAATGTTAATAGTGGTAGAGTCTTCATCAATTATTTCAAGATGAATTAGATGAAGGGACCTTGTTTCCTTACCTTGGTGATAGGTAAGATGCCCTAAATGTATGGCATTTATTGAAAAAAAAATTTAGGAGGTATAGATACCTCTGATTCAGTAGGTGATGGTGGAGAAAGAGAGACTGGTTCTTCACCAATTAGTTCATGGTATGTTTTAGTGAGTTTAGTTGTTTCATCATATCCCACTCCATGTCTCTTTGTGGCATTTTTAATGGTATTGCTATTAGGATATTCAATAGGCATATGGACACCCTATTTTTAATGACTCAAACCAAATCCTTCTAGGCACACTGATAGAGATAGGTGTGTGTGAAACTAGGGTTTATTAGGAAAGAGAATTCATAGGTAAATGGTCATGATGAAGAATATGGATTTCCAATAGTGGGAGCTTGATCAATTCCCCCATATGTGAAATTGGTTCAAATGTTAGGGGGTCCATAATGGATGACCATCCTAATGCAGGGATCATAATCTAGGTGCATGTGAAGATTTACATACTCTTATAGAGTATAGAACATGTCAAGTGTCAACAAACTATATTCAATGAGTGATAAACATTGAAAAGTCTCCTCCATGGGATCCTTATTAGGAATTTATGTTGTCAATATCTATGTAACTAGGGGAGTGGATCTTGTGGAATCTTTACAAGTATCATGTCGGGAAGATGATGTTTTCAATGGAATGAGAACATCATTACGACTATAAGTCATGTTACATATTTTAAATGAAGGTGGGTCAGCAAGTATAACATGTACTTTTCCATCATGTTCAAACTTGACACAATAGTGCAAAGTTGAGGGTACACATGCCATAACACATATCCAAGGTTGCCCAAGTAGTATGTTATATTAGAACTCTCCCTCCACAACATAGAAGAGCTCAATAATAGTGCAGTGACTGACATGGATATGTAAGACAATAGTGCCCACCATAGTAGCTATGGTATCATTAAAGGAGTGAAGTACCACATTGGTTTGAGACATGTAATTATCAAGAAGGGCTAGCTATTTGTAGGCATGAGTGGAAATAATATTAATAATATCTCCCCCATCAATCATGACACTCTTGATATGAGTTTGATCAATTTATGTGATAATAAAAAGGGTAGAATCCTAATCTTTAGGGTGTTGAAGTGGAATTTTTGAATCATTGAAAGGAATCAAGAAGATGGAATTAAGGGAGATGACCAAAGTTATAAGAGGTTAGGGATCATCTAATTATGCATCAATCACTTTCAAGGCACTAATAAAAGCATGAAGGTGTTGGGATGAGTTTTAGATTGACTCATATAAAGACATTTTCATAAAAGTTTGGTGAATCTATTTCACCATTGAGCTTTGAATAATGTTCGAAGATGTTGTTTTAGGAACACCCAAGATGGAAATCTTAGGATTAAGAAGAGGAGTGTATTTAGTGAAGGGATGAGCCCAAGGAGCAATGACCTTTTCCTTATCTTTATCTTTTTGGTTTTGTGACCATGTGGCCACATTAACTATGTTGATTTGAAATGTAGGTGAAGGAGGTGGTAAAGGGGTTATAACCACATATTTGGGTTTGAATTTAGGTGGAATAGTAGGAGGCACTATGGATTCCAAAGGTGGAATAATAGGAAGGTTAATGTGAGTATCATTAAAGAGAGTCTCTACATCAAAGTGTTACCAAATGATTGATATGAGGGATTTAAAACTCTTAGTATCATGTCCAGGTGAAGATGATATAAACACACTTGTGTATCATTAAACCAAGATGGATTCATTCCAAGAGGATTATAATGCTTAATGGGAGGAAGAGTTATTAAATAATATTGCAATAATTGATGTAGGAAAAATCTCTGAAAGCCTATAAGTGGGCTCTCACTTGTGATAATAGGATTGGAAGCCTTTTATTTTGATGTTAAAAAGGTAATTTTATGTGGTGCTTTATTTGGTGATAATAGAGTTATGTGTTTTTTTGTCACTTTATCAATGTTAGATGTGAAAGGCCTACTAAATGACAAAGGCAGGAGTGGAGGTAACTTAACCTTTTATTTTGCTTGGGTTAGCAATATTGCAACTAAAGTAGAGGGGTGTGGTCTAAAATGGATGGTAAAATTGAGGGTTGAAGAAGGGATCAATGAGATCTAGGAAGCTTAACATTTTTCTATAATTTAGGCCATAAAACTCCAACTTGTGGTTGAGGATTTAAATGTAATTTCACTTATGGATGAATTAAATTAGAGATAGGGCATACACCTAAGGGCCTTATCTAATTTCAAGTGGTATATTCTTGTGAGGGTGAGGGTTCTGACATAGATGGCTGAACTTTAGGTGCTTTTGGTGAAGAATCTCTAGCTTTGCCAAAGACCTTGGGGTAAATGGTAGTGAGAGGTTTGGTGGTAAAGGTTGACATTCATTATGTTGGATAAGGAGTTTTAAGATGGCCCCAAAATGCTACATAATCTAGCTTCATGGAGTCAAGAAATTATAAACTTTTCACCAAATGTGAGAAGGGTTTATATGAAGTTGATGTAGGCCTTACAATTGTGTCTTTAGAAGGTTGAGGTGTTTTGGAAAGAGGGAAATTGTTGGTTTATGCTAATTTGGGCCAAAGATGAGAAAGAACTGTAATGGGATCCTCTTTGATAGAGACATGAGATGAGACATGGTCTATCATGGGTGGAGGAGAGGTAGGTGAAAAAGGTTCCTCAAGAGGGTAAATCATAGGTATTATGGCTCCCTCAAAATGTGGATGAGGCATAGGTAAAGTATGATCATCCATAGGTAAAAGAAGGGTTAAGAGTGGTAAAATTGGAGTAGGCACAATAGGTCTCTCATTTGTTATGGGAGTAGATAATAATGACTCCTCTAAGTGCAAAGGTGGAGTGGATGGGGTATTACTATCTATAGGTGGAGGAGAGGTAGGTGAAGAAGGTTCCTCAAGAGGGTATAATATAGGAATGATGTTCCCTTCAACATGTGGTTAAGGAATGGGTAGGGTGTGGTCTTCAAGTGCTAAGAGGATAGGTAATATTGGTGCAAAAGGAATTGGCATTACAGGCTCCTTTGGTGGCAAAAGAAGTGGTAAAAGAGGCTCTTCCTCACAAGGGAGTGGAACAAGTGAAATAGGCTCTTCTAATTGAGGAGGAAGAATAGGAAAAATGAATTCCACTGACTGTGGGGGAGGAGTCGATGAAATGGGTGTCTCTTATTGAAGGGGAGGTAGAACTAGAGGTAAAAGAAAAACCATATAACCGTATGGATATTATGATCCCTTGAGTTAGTTGTGGTATGAAATATATTTTGATTGGGTGAATGGTTAGGAAAAGGGTCTTTGAACACATCCATACTTTGATTAGGGGGTGCATTAGGATTATTCAAGATGATATCACCTCTATCAAGCATGTCCTAAACAATGTTCTTGAATGTATTATAGTTATTAAAATTGTGGTCTTTAACTTAGTGGTAGCCACAAAACTCATCCTCCTTGTACCAAGTTGGAATAGGATGGAAGGGGTCAAACTATATAGGAGGTTTTATTTGAGGAAGGGTTATGACACCTTGTTGTAATAGTTTTTCCAAAACAGATGTATATGACTCCCCAATGGGAGTGTATTTCCTTTGTTCATATCATTATTGGAATTGCTTGGTCAGATTTTGGGAGGTTGATTGGTTTGTGGTCATAGAAGAGGTTGACTTAACAACCATCATTTTGGTGGAGCCTTTAGATTTTTGGTTAGAAGGATAATTTTTAGAAGAGGATGAGTCATTCAATTTGGAATTGGGGTCCTTACTATGCAATTTGACTCTGCCTTCATCCATATCCCAAATATTGAGTTTCCATGCCATTGTAAAGGTCTCATCAAATGTGCAAAAAGTTTATACCTAGAGTGTGGATGAGATGTACTTATTGCATGCCATTGAGAAGAGATTTATAAGCTTAGGTTGGGGTAACGATAAGGAGAGATGATTAATCAAGCCTCTCCAGTGAGCAACAAAATCTATGATAGATTCATCATCAAATTGTCTAATAGAATAAAGGTCTATAATATAAACATTTTTAGAAATGTTAATAGAGAAATGGTCTAACAATATTTGTGTGAGTTGGGTAAACAAGAAGAGGGAGTGCTAAGTTGTAGAGCTATACCAATGCAAGGCAACATCTGAAAGAGACATAGGGAAAGTGTGAAGTAGTAACGCATCACCGTGCCCCATTAAATAATAGGGATGCATAAATTCTCACAAGTGCTATTATAGGTCCTCTTTACTCTAGAAATGAGTAAATTTAGGGAGTTCCCATTGGCTTAGATAAGGGTGAATAGGCATAAAATGATGGATGGGTTCATTGCATATTTGATCATAAGATAATACATTCTTTGAACTAGAAATGGATGTCTTTAGATTAGACATCTTGTCCATCAACATATTAATGAGGTCTAGAGGGGGATTAGTTTGGGGGATACCTCCTAAATTATAAGAAACCTGATAGGAAGTAGAGGGAGCATATGACATAGCTTTTTGAGGTTGTGTTGGGGTAATATAGGGATAATGAGTCATAGACTGGGGTGTGGAAAGAAAAGGGGCTTGTCTTATTGGGTTAGAGACTATGCTTTGGTTGGTTGTTATTATAGGTTAAAATATTAGCATGGTTAGATTGGATGAAGAGTGAGTCATAACTTAGGTAATTATAGGCATGAGGGTATATGGAATAGGTACCACTAAATTCTAAAATGGGGTAAGACTTGATTGAACTGGTTGTGGTTGTGAAAGTAGGGAAGTCACACCAGGGTTTAGATGGGATTAGGCCATTGGCGATGCTAAACTCTGGACATTGTTTATAGTTATGTTAATTCTTGAAGTGGTGGTTTGAGAAACCATAGGGAAAATAGTGGAGGTAGCTAAAACTGAAGCTATTTCCATTAGAGAGGTTGGCATACCATAAATTGGGTCACCCAAAGAATTATAGGTTCAACTCATAGCAAGGTAATGTTGAAGGGCTGCAATATTATGATCAATAAATTTAGAAAAATCTTGATCTCCCTCAAGCACAATGGGAATTTGGTTGGCGCTAAGAGTATGCTCCATAATAGACTCGATAATAAGAGGGGAAGGTGGAAGTGGTTGCTCGCTTACATAATTGACATAAATTTTTGCTTGAGCTCATGTCAATACCATGCAAGAAGAAGTATAAATAATCTTATTACTCTATATTAGTGATAGAATAAGGGAAAATTAGGTTTGAGTGTAGGTAAGTGTGTTGTTTCAGCTTGTTATTTTGAGCCAATGTAAATTACACAGTCACTGATGTCAGTAAGTTAACCGATGCTAGTAGAAAAAGTTTACTAAAGTCGGTGAATCAACCGATGTCAGTAGATAAAATATATTGATATTAGTATAGTTAATCAATGTTGGTTACTATAATATCCTAAGAGATAAAATATCTGATGATTTAGAAACCTAGAAGTAGAAACTAGGTAAAATGGTGGATGCAAGAGATCTATGTAAGAAAGAACACTTATAAACTTGATATGATAGGTTATACAAATTGAGTATTATAAATAGTATTAATTTTGTAAATTAATAGGAAAAAATCCCTACCAACTCCAAAATATAGAAGGTAATAGAAAATCAAATTTGAGTAGAAAAAGAACATAGAACTAGTATCTATTAAGTCCCAGAGATTAATTTTTAGTCTCATGTTGGCTTATGCCTTAATCAGATAGTGAAAAGAGAATTTGGTTATCGAAGGTACTAGAAAGCAATCTAGAGCTAGTTTTAGGTTGGTTTTAGTGCTCAAGAGGAAATTTGTGTTAGACTAGGTACATGGATTATTATAGGAGCTTGCTCTCTACACTTCATGGACCTAGAGCCAAGCCAAGCTACTTAGCCAAAAATACCTTCTATTTAGAGTTTATACTCCACAAGAGAATGGAGTGGGTTCTCCCCTAAGTGGTGAAATCCAAGTAGGATAGCTGGGTAGGGTAAGGTTATCCACCATGTGATGAAATCTTGATGGGCCTTTTCTCAAGTGAGTTTAGATGTTTGTTTGTGTGAATGTGATTTGTTTTTTTAACATAGATGCACTACAATTTATTTATAATGCTTGTAATTAACTAGTGAGCTAATATGAAGTAAACAAACAATGAAATACAATAAGTTTTAAACCCAAATTTGAAATGTTTATATTAGAATGAAAATAAAGATGAAATAAGAGTAGAGAATGAAATTCACTACCCTAATGTGCAAGCAAGAAGAAGTAAAGAAGAGAATCTTTTCAACTTGTAAGAAAAAATAATGATAAATTGCTTTTAGAGGTAAAAAGAAGATAAATAAAATTTTAGTTTAATGCTTTTAAATAGAAAATAAAATGTTGAATTTTTGATTTTAAGAGAGAAGAGAAGAGGAAAGTGAAATAAATGAAATTTTCACTATAATGCACCTATATGAATGCTTAAAACAATAAAATAACCCAAGGAAAACTCTAAGGTTCCACTAGGAGTGCCAAAAATGTTTCGCTAAATTTTGTCTATTTCAAGTCTAAAGAAAAATAGAAAAGAATGTTAGGGATAAGTGATTAGAATGAACCTATATTGGTTTTGTGCATCATATCTAGATGTTGTGAACACTCCTCTCTGGCTAGGGAGGACTACGTACAAGTAAGAAAGCACTACCACAAGATGTTTGTTAGTGAATAAATGAGTGGGATACCAAGTTACGCACTTGTTCTAGGAAGTGTGAAACTTCATTAGAGATGATAGTCCACTTTTGAGAGACAAAAATAGTAATAAATAACTAAAATAGAGGTAAAGAGAGAGTGAATAGAGATGATATTACCATTATTAGCAACCTAAATGCAACAAAAAGTAATAGACTATAGGTGGTATATTTTGTTTATGTTTTGGAAGTTGTTTGGGTAGGTTTTGGAAAGGTTAGGGAATCCACAGTCATTGATGTCAGTAGGAGAGTGACTAATGTTGATTATACTATCGAGGTTGGTGGTAAAGTTGACCAATGTTGGTTAGACTACCGAGGTTAGTAGGGGTAATAATTGCCTAAGAGCCTACAAAAGGCTTTTCTAGGTCTATAAAATGGTTTTGATCAGCTCTGGGAGGTTGGAGAGAGTTATGAGAGAGAAAGTATGGTTTGGATAGATTTGGTTAGAGGTTTGGTGTGTCAGGTCAAGGGAAAACAATTAAGGAAGCTTTGTAACTCCCTCACGGGGGTTTGGTTAGGAGTGTGTAAAGTAATGCATAGTAGATATAAAGTGATATCAAAATAAATGCTTAAAAGACCTATAAAATAAGTGATGTACTTAGCTATAGTGGTCATTGAATGATAAGTACCAGATTGCTAGTCCTTATTAGGTAGTCCGAACTGATATCCTAAATAGAGAGAACAAGTGGGTACTATTGATCCTGAAGATCTTAGTTCCTAATCATGATTGACTTACATAAGATGATAGTAAGCCATGATGTTGAAAGTTGAATATTAAGAGATTGAATGAAAGTAAAAATGAATTTTATTAATTTTTACTGACCTAAAATTTAGATTGGAGTTTGGCTTATATCATCGATGTCAACAATCCCATCGATGTCAGCTATGGATTGACGAATGTTGGTGTCCATAGAATAAGTAAAGCTTACTATTTTTGGCCTTAGTTGATTAGGAATTTAGTTTTCAAGTGAAAAGAAGTCTTGGGTAGTTAGGATGAGGGGACCAGGTCTTAAGGTGACTCATCAGGTGAGAATTAGTCATAGGGTGAGGTGGCTAGGTAAGGTGGCAAAAGGGGTTTTTAATTAACTTAATTAAGTATTTTAAATTAATTAAATTTGTGAGGGGTAAAAGCATGGGATAGGGAGGCTAATTATTATTATTGAAAAATGGGCTAAAAGGGGTTTTGACATAGGGAGTTACACACACATGTGTGATGTAATTTTGGTGTCTACACTTCCATGCAAGCTCTTATATTTTCCTACAAGAAGTCCAATTTTGACATTTTAGATCAAAATATTACCATTAGAATTTGTTATTGAGAATATTTTGTAGCCACAACCTTATTACAATTTTTATAAGATTTAACCTTTATTTTTATCAAGTCTATTACACAATTATAAGTGAAGAAGTGCTTTTGGTGAAAGCAACTCAGACTTTACAAGCTAAGAAATTAGCTAACTTAGTTCAATTTATCTATATTTTTGGATTATGTCTCCCCCTTTTCCATATTGTCCTATAGCTTGTGCATCCTCAATATAGATAGTTTCCATAATTTATATAAGAGAATGCATAGCTAGCATACTGAAGATTCTCCTATCAACACACCACATGCACTTTAGTAGATTTATGATAGAATTAGGTTGGAGTTATCTTGAATTTTAGTACTTGTTTAGTTTATTAGATCAGATTTAGTATAGATTTTTTTTTTTGTTATATTATTTTTCCATATTCAAAAAAAGAATCAAATTTTCTAGTGAAAGAGATATATCCCTTTTCATTTGTCTTTGCTACAAAAAATAGCTAGTTATGATTTATGATTGCATCTTAGTAGATTATTTTACTTTCAAATTTGAAATACCTTTTATCAAACATCCTAAAAAATATCTTAGAAATTATTTAGATTATTTACATACAATATAATTTTTTTCTTTCAAGATCTAAATGAGTCCCTTTCACTCCAAACAATTACCTAGTTAATCATAGAAATGTAGACAACTATAGGTGCATACACAACGGTAGTATATTAATGATATTATTTGTTAATTAAATGGTAAAATAAATATGATTTTTCTATTTCAAAATATAAAAAATAGAATTTTCATCTCTATTTTTCATCTTAGCAATCCATTACAAAGAAAAGGGTTTTCTTTATAACCAATTAGAAAGGTTGAAAAGCTAGTTTGTTTTATTTGTAAATAAGAAAATAAATATAAAGTGTTTCATTAATGATATTTTAAATCAAATTATCTTATCACATTACTTACATGCATATATTCAATTTATACATTTAGTTCATTCCATAAAAAAAATTCAAAACAAACAAAAACATCTCATCTAGTTTTCACACAAGTAGAGATAGGAAAAATTAGCATCTTGCATAATAAACATAGGTTACTTCTCTCCTTCTTTACATATATTACAAAAATTAAAAAAGAATATATATATATATATATATATATATAATTTACTTTTAGCTTTGTTATTATTTTACTCTCAACACTTCATTTTTAAGAAACAAGCATTTACTTTTATAAAACCAAGAAAAGTAAAAAAATAAAAACAAACAAACCAAACTAGTGTTAAAAACCTTGTTAATACATTCAATCCATATCAAAAGACTCACCAATATGTGCAAATAGACACATCCCATATAAGCCTTGCCCATCTATACAAGAACCATACATCAAACCTTGCTTTAACATTATAGAAAACACACTTTAAAAGCCATTATCTAAACAAGCTCATACACTTTTCCCTAGCTTTCACCTAGTCTTCTTTGGATGACCTTCCCAGAGACACTAGATCTTGTTTGAAATGGTCTATTCCCTAGAGTTAGATTACCTAGTCCTACCATCTTCACATAATCCAACATTAACATTGAATTAAGATGTGAGGTCCTTCAATCCACTCCCATTCCTCACCTCATCATAGATTCTTTAGCCACATTAGAAGAACAAAAATGTATCCTTGATCTATCTATCATTATCCTCCCTTATAATAGAAGACATCAACACAACATTATCTAGGTCTAGTCTTTCATCCATACCTCCTTATTTTTATTGGGTGTAGCCTTATCTTATATCATTAAAATTTAGTGTATTACATTGATCAGGTAGAGTTAACCAAATAGAGTGGACCTTTCTCATGAGTCATCCAACTTGATCACCCTTCTTTCCCCAAACCTATAATTGATAAATAAATTTGCCTTCTTGTGATATCAAAGATCAAAGGACCTTGGAGCTCTATTCATTCATATATTAACACTCTTAACGAGCATTGATATGTTGTTAAGGTCTTTTGGTTCCATCAAAAGAATCCATTGCTATCCCATATCCCAAATCCCATTCCACAAAATAATCAACTAAATCCTTATCCCATCTATTATGTTGATTACCTTGGCTAGACCTCAAGGAGTCAAGTGCATATTTTAACATGTGTTAATTCACATGAATACAAATTGGTGAACCTAATGTGAATGACTTCATCCTTTACATACATCTTTCTTCATCTTATCTTTTCCTATCTCCATCTTTCCTCCTTGTATTTATTCTATGGGTATCCATATAGCCCTAGAATATGTATGGATAGGATATTGGTGGATCTCTTGGCCTAACATATATACTTACTCATGGGGTCCCCAACCTTGATGTCTTAAAGACATATTTGTCTTATCAAGTACCTATTCAAAATCTAGTAGGGAGTGTATACATGTACTATTCACCATTATAGAATTATGTAATAAAAAACAACCTATTATTATCCACACCTCCAAGATAGGTGCCTACCATATAATATTCTCTCTTGTAGATAGGCTATGTCCTACCTCATATGGAATTAGGTTACATACAAACTACACATACCTTACCAAAGTAAATCAACAACCCTCCTATGTCCAATAACCTCACTTATTACTTCCACATGTACTCAAAGTCCACCCATCTAGATAACTACGTTCTAGACTATTCCACTTTTCCCTATCAAGCTTCCTCTTTTCCCTCTAAAAAATATTAGAACCACCCCTGTGCAGCTCTCCCTTTTAACCCTAGTCACATTGTAAGCATGATGGAATTTAGAAACATGGGGACCTATGAAAAATATCTCAAAGAAATCTAGAGACCAACATATAGGGGGTTTTTCTTCCAAGCCACTTGCTTGATCCTCTTAAATTCAAAAGTGAAGTGGGTCCCAATGCACACATAAAATCCTATGCTAACACCATTAGGGAACTTTTATCTTGGGATTGGGTTATAAAAAATATATTTTAAAATAATCTTGAGGGTATAACACTTGATTGGTACTAATACCTCCTTGAGGGCTCCATACACTCTTTCTACAAACTTATGGTTGGGTTCATCAAAGATTTTGACATGAACAAACTTCTGAAGACTAGCATATGTGATTTGTTTCATATCAAGAAAGAAAACAATAAATCCTCTACCCATTTCATCATGAGATGATACCAAGTCCTATACTCATCTGCTAATGCACCCAACATAGACTGACAAGAATATGTAATCTTTTCCTTCATTCCCTCAATAAGGAAATAATGGAAGACATCTAGAATTTCTTATATAGATCATATGAAAAAGCCCTTGAGAGTGTATTGTGAATTTAATAGGTAACCATCAATAGTGAAAATGAACTTATGGGACCAATGGGCACATCATCAACCCCAAACAAAAAAATGGGGGATCTCAAAATGCAAACCTAAACAATGTAAATAACTAAGGTTACAAAATCCTAAATCTCCATATAAATTCTACCACTAATGGAATCTTTGATCAAACCAAGGAATACAACCCCATAAATAATAGTTAATATATATCTACAAATAACACTATAAATACTTATAATATATGGGTTGAGAATCAAATCCCCCTTCCCACTATTCATGCAATTGATTTCAATAGATCACTACCTCATAATATGCAATACCAAAATCATAACCAAAACTAGTACCAATCAAATGAATAATATCTCCAATTCCAAAACTAAAACTACTACTCACATAATAACCAATAGGGGTTTAGATAGAAAGGAAAAAAACATAATACTTAGGGACTATGACCCCAATGTCTATTTCTTCTTCCATAAAGTCATGGGTCATGATACTCAAAGTTATAGAGAGTCTAACAAGTTGATACAAAGGATCCTAGAGACCAAAGTCAAACATTCATGGATATGTTCCTAAAAAACACTAATGCAAATACCCAAACCACTTCAAGTGGTCTCATTTATCCTCATAACTCAAACTTAAGAATTTATCAAAACCCTTTCCCAAGCTAAAAAACACACCTTACTCAAAGTTAAAAATAGAGTAACCTGTAAGGTCATCCTATTCAACACAACCAATCTATAGTGGCATACACTCACAATGATAAAGCTTCCACCTTGGGGACTATAAGTCCTAATGTGGATCCTTAGTTGGGAGTATAAGATAAAACCAATATGATAGGATTCATAGAGTTAGAAGTTTAAGAGGAAGACAATAATGTAACTCACACTAGAGAGTATCAACCTATGGCCCTCCACCCCTCAAACATATAGAAATAGAGATAATTCTATGGCTTGTGGGAGATTATGACCTAATCCCTGACCTGACCAAAACATTCTCTCACGTCTCATTTCTATACCTATTCAAGAACTCTCCTACTAATTGATCTAACTTACTTCATGCCCTAAGAATGGGACACATATCTAATATCACTCTTCACCCTTAAACTTAGATTAAACACATTGATCTAGACATGTTCCCACTTGGTAAGAAGTCACACGATGGTGGCTACTTCTTTGATCTAAGAATCCTCACACCTAACTCTAAACTATCAAGGAGAGGAGATCCAACCTTGTTCTTAAAACTATGGATCTATAATAACTTGTGAAGAGAGCCATAGTTGATGATGGGGTAACTATGAACATCATCCCCTTCTATTTCCTAAAAAATCTTGGTTATATGGAAACTAATTATTCTACAATGTGTAACACTCTATGGGATTATGATAGTCTCAATTCTACTTTAATTGGGTCTATCATACTCTTAATCCCATGTGTCCCAAGAGAGTATTAATGCAGTTATATGGTATAGACAATGACACCAATTAGAAAATGATCTTGAGAAGGCCCTAGATATATCAAATGAATGTTATTCCTTCAACCTTCTTCCAATAAGTCTAATTATTACACCTAGGGAGGAATTTTTTAGTTTAAGGGGATCCTAAATCCTTTGATATGTTACAAGCTACCATGCATAAACAACCTAGGTTACACATCAATATCACTTACCTACGAATGGGGTCATGAATCCCTTGTAATTGATCAATGTTACCAGATCCTCAAAGTCTAAGGTGGTCATCCTAAAGAAAGGGGTGGAAATACCCAAAGCCTTATTGAAATATAAAATGAAATAAAAAGACATAACCACACCTAAATTTTTTTTTGACATAGAATCAGTGACCTGTGCATCCATCATGTCTACCACTAAAATCATCAACATCTTTATAAGGACACTCCTTTAAATCTCCCATTTGATGTATGAGGAGTAAGGACCTATAAAATTTTTGGGCCTCAAGGTCATGATCCCTAAGAGGGGATAACTAGCCTAGTACATATTTGTATGGTATATGTGTCTAGGGATGAGGAAAATTCCATCAATAATGACTATCTCAATACTCATCACCAAGGCTAGTTGAGGGCCAACCATAGGGAAACAAGTTGTAACCCATGCCCTACTCTTGTTACTTTTGAATGAAAGTATGTTGCTAGACCCCACCATGATAGGATCATACTAAGTTTCCAAGGTCCTTAACATGTCTAAGTTACTCCCTCTAGAGATGTCAGTTGTCCTCCTTTGACTCATACTTAGTATCATTTCTTATCACACTCAGAACCCACCAATGGTCAAATAAGTCATTCCCCTTCCCTAGGTCATCTCAGTATTTAAGGAGGAGTATTACACCATGGCTATCATATATATATATATATATATATATATATATGTAAACATTAGGACCCAAGATTACTTATGGATTATTGGGGAAAAACCTCTTTTATCCACCACAAAGGAGGACCCTAAAAAGTCACTCATTTAATTATTAAAAGCTTTCCTCCATATAACAATAGGGAAAATAATGTTACCCATGTCTTATCCATAGTATTTCAAGTTAAATGACTATACCCATGTGTCTCTTCCACCAAAGAAAAATATTAACTATATGGGCATACTCCTTATGCCCAAATAGAACCCTAACTATGTCAGCATATTCTCCACCCCCTCAAAAAGCTAAAAAAATAGTCTTTTGATTTTCTATAAATCTAAACCTATCTCGACCCAAATATTATAAGATAACCTTTCAAGTCCCCAAAATTTAGCCACTTCCTTCACCCACAACATGAGAGCATGTTATCCACACCCCCATAGGCCTTCCCTTTCACCCCACATAGGGAACATGTTCATCATCTTCCCATGTTTAAAAGTTAAGAACCCTAAGGGGGATTCCCTAACACCCTCAATATTTATATGGTTGAAATATCTATGAACCAAGAATTCCTACTTGATGATTACCTAATATCTATCCATGATCAATGGGTTCTACACTATGATGGGGCAAGTGTCTCCTAGGCACTAGGGCATGAATCATCCTCATTTACCCTAAAGTATGAGTTATGATTTTTGAGTTAAATTTAAAATTCGAATGTAAAAATAATGGAGCCAAGTATGAGGACTTATTACTTGGTATAATCATTATGAAACACCTAGGTGTCAAAAATTTAAGAATCTAGTGAGATCCATAACTAGTTACAAACCAAGTGTCTGAACTTTATCAAACCAAATATAAGCACCTTTAATTATATAAAAAATTTATCTACAAGGTCACCAAGGAATTTTATTTCATTTATATCAAAGAAATCCATAGAGAAATAAACCAACTAGCCAACTCTATATATGCCTCATATTTATATTTCATTCCCCATCTAATGATCTCAAAATCTGATTTTATAGTCTCAATCAAGGTAGAGCCCCTCATAAGTAAGACTCATAATGATTAAATAGTCACCCATTTTAGATTAAATGAGGAGACTCATATATTAGATCTAGATGAAATGATGAGGCCATCCTTGAATTCCTTTAGGCTTATAATGACCTTACCTCACTCCATCATAAGAAGGATTCTCATTTACCTATTATCTTAACTTAGCACTTGGAATTGAGTTTGACAAGTAATTATTAGGTGGAGGATTACCTATCCTATGATGATGAACAAAATGTATTCAACACTATAGGTAAAGACCCTAACCTTCCCCCATCCTTTTATGTATTCAAGGATGAAAATACATACCTTATTAAGGAAACTATTGATATTAATATCAAAATATTGAGTAGAACCTAGATTCCTCAAGATAGGATCTTCACTATCTAAATAAGAGGTGGAATACCACAAGAAAATCCTCATAGATATTTCCAAATCTATCATTTTTTACTACACTAACATGATAGGCATCAATCCTGATGTAGTTTTCCAAACTCTAGTTATAACACCTAATGCAAAAACCACCATGAAAAACTTTAGATCCATCAAACCTAAGGTCAAATTGATGGTAAAGGAGGAATTCATCAATCTCTTAAAAATTGGCTTCATTAATCCCATTGATTACTACAAATGGATGTCTAACAGCATAAATGTTATAAAAAAGAATGGTAAGATTAGAATATGCATAGAATTATAGGATATTAACAAGGCAAGTCTAAAGGATGATTTCTTCTCTCATCTATTGACATTATTGTTGATACTAACACAAGACACAATATGCTATCACTCATGGATGGATTTTTTATGATACAAAAAAATTCACATCTTTGATGAAGATCAAAGAAAAACTTTGTTCAAAACACCTTGGGGAACATTTTTCTATATGGTAATGCCCTTTGGCCTAAAAATTTAGGGGGAATGCATCAAAGGGATATGACCTGCATCTTTCATGACCTCACCCATAAAATAGTGGAGGTTTACATAGATGACTTGATTATAAAATCAAGGTGATATGAGGACTATATACACATAATATATTAAAATTTTATCAATTTATGATGCTTTCTCTCTTATATTAACCCATCGAGTCTCAATATCTTTAAGTTTAGCCTTAAAGGGTTCATCAGGAAAGGGGTGGGTAGACCATTTGTGATTTCCATAATTGTTATCCCCTATACCACCACATGTTATCTATGCAAATTTCTCATATACACTTCCCTATGCTTTGCCTCCTCCCTTACACACTCTTCCAAGAAATTCACCACCTTACATATTCCCTTCCTATCCTCCTCAAAGGATAGTTACTAAAATACTTGTCCTCTAATATTTGCATGTTACTCCTTGTAAATAATATTTCTAACTATTATTAGTATAAATAATAATATTTTTTAATATGCACATACAAGTAAAATGTTATCTATTCATTGGTATAAACATAACTAATTCATATTCTTACATTTGCATTTCTTTAATACCAAAAAAATAAATATAAATATAAAATATTTAATTATTAAATAAAAAATACACCATATATATATATATATATATATAAAGTTAATAAAAAAGCATGAGCCTCACGATGTATAAATACAAGGTAACTGGATATTTGTTACCTTTGGAGTCACCCTTATTCAAATTTTCATGAATTTTTCCATAAAATAAGTCCATCTGTTTACCACTTTTTGTGTGTAAACTCTTAAAGAATTGAACATTTGAACTTGAACCTTTCTCAGAGTTCAAAAGTTTAATAAGTTCAACGGTTCAAGAGTTCAATGGTTCAAAGTTTCTCAAAGTGAACTATTTGTCCTTACGTGTTTTTCAAGTATATATTTGAACATTTTAGTCAAACTTGAACCTTTCTCAGAGTTAATTGGTTCAAAGGTTAAAGAGTTTAAAGGTTCAAGAGTTAAATGGTTCAAGAATTCAATATCGATGTTTTGAAAAGAGTCATGTTCACTCAGTTCCTTTGTATAAATTAATGTATAGTTAAACCTTTTGCTTGAACCTATCATTGAACCTACCATTTGAACCTTTCTTGGAGTTCAAAAGTTCAATATTTCAATGTCTTAAAGTTTGAAGTTTCTGGAAAGATCATGTGACTATGGTCAATATGTGTATTTCTTTTCATATTATTGAACCCCAAAATTGAACCACAATTTTCAAAAGTTGAATGGTTCAATGGTTCAATGACTATACTCTCCTCTCACCCCAAGGCTTTCTCTAAGTTAAAATTAGTGGGATTTTTAGAGGAGAATATATCTGAAACTCAATATAAAGCAAAAAAAATTGAATTTTCACGAGGTTACAGATAATCATTACTCATCAAAACCGTGCATAAAAAAATGCTTGCCATTAATGCATATGTTAGAATGCATGTCTTATCAAGCATGTTTAGCATGTATTGTTTTGGTTTAATTATTTGATTTGGTTAATATCTGTATCAAGAGACAACAATTCAATTTTAGCAAACAAGTATACTGGGTGATACAAAGGAGAACATCAAAGGTGGTATAAGATATTTGATTGCTCAAATTTGCAATGATTTTAGGAAAATGTAAAGGTGAGTTTCACTCTTAATGCAAGATGGTTCCTTTAATTGGTTGGAAAGAAATATCCTTTTGAGTTTTCAACATTATTTAAAAATTCAAAGCTTTCTCTTTTCATTATATTCTCTGACCTGTAGCCATGAAATCCTCTTGTCTTGATTACAAGCATGGTCCTGGTCTCATATGTTCTCCTCCTAAAATTGGGTACACCTCTTTATTCCAATATGATTTGGAAAATTTTAGGGAAAGGGATAGAAATCCTCTATCAAATCCTATGATGCAATAAATTGTAGAAAGTGGTTTGGTTGAAGCTGTGGCCTTTCTCATGGCTATCCAATACCCTGAATTAATCCTTGAATTCATGAATAGATATGAACCTCAAAACAAGTGCATTAGGACTACAGATGGTAATGTTCTAATACATATCAATAGACAAACCCTAATGTCTGTGATGAGAATACCTCCCAAGGAACCATACTCTGACCTTAGTATTACCTCTTCCTATGGTTACTTTTTGATAAAGAAAATAATTTACAAGAGCGTGATTGCTAGAAATTCACTTCTGAAATTCCCAAAAGGAGGTTCAAGATTACCTAGACCATTAACCAGAAATCAGATGATTCCAGAAGTACAAGATATCATAGTATTACTACACAAGATAAAGGGTAATGCTCATGCATATTATTGGGAAGACTGGATGTACTTCTTCATATAGGTGATCCTCCAAGGAGAATAATATTTGGATTGGGTGGAAATTGTAGCTAAATGTTTGCATCAAGGTTTAATTAATTATTTGGGAAATAGAAAATTTTATATGTCTTCATATCTCCTATATTACTTGGCTTCTACAAGACAATGGGTAGGGTTACTTCATGCACCCTTGGCTGAAGACATTAAAATTTATGATTATTACTTACAATTACAAATGCATAATTGCTATGAGGATTACAATAGAATTAATGATGTTTTTAATATAAGAATGACTTTTGAATTGGCAAATAACATTGATAAGAGGTTGTCTAATGAATCTATGTAGTTAATTAATATCTATGGTAGTTTCTTAATTTAGTTTTCTAAGTTCACTTATATTAGAGTTAGGGGTTTTGATGGTGAACCCTTGAGGTTACCTAGGTATGTCTTTGATAGATTTGTGCTAATAAAAGTCTGCAGGCAATTAACACATGTAGATAAAAAATTCCTAATGAAGAATAAATCTTGTATATCTTTCCCTATTAAACTTGGACATTATTCATGCAAGAAAACATCTGACACTTTGAATTTAGAATTGGATCTTAAGAAATTCAATTTTTAGTGCTTCATAGCCAGAGCCCAATTTAACAGCAAAGATTTTGTTAGAGATAACTTGGATCTTAGAACATGATTTTCACATATTCCTCAATTAGAGCATTATTGGGAGGATTGTTTAGATGATTTTGAAGTCAGAAGAAGAACATGGTCCATGTTTTCCGTAGGGAAAATAATTGCCCTTAAAGTAAACATGGACATTTCTAGAATTGTTGACAATGATGAATAGGTGACTGATCCATAATTTGAGCAAATAAAATAATCACCTATTCCAAAAATTGACTAGGAGAAAAGTGAGGAAGATAGAATTGAGGTCAAGACCCTTCTAGTGACAATGAGAATTGAAAAATGGCTGAGAGAGCAAAAAATGGAAGGAGCTCAAAACATAGTCTCCCAGTAATGTAAAACAATAATTGAATCTCCATTCCTAATAAACTCATCTAACCAGCCTATTGATATCTATGATGCAGGTACTTCCAAGTCAAAAATTGGAAGGGACCCTATCATCAAAGAATCTAAGAAGGCCCTTATAACTACCCTACCTTCTCGTGCCACCAGGTCAAGGACTTAAAGCAAGAAGAAAAATCAAATTTCTAAAAAAGTGATTGTGGATTTGAATTCTGAAGAGGATTTAGGAGAAGTCAAAGGTGATAAAGAATTTGATTCACTAATGGTGGAAGAGTTTAGTACAAATCAATAGATAGTGATTCCTTCTGATTCTACCAAATTGATGATTATTTCAACTATATCTTCTGATCAACTGAATCCTAATTGAAAAGCTTTAGCTTTTTCACCTAAATGGTTGGAAAGTTCAATTAGTTATAAAAGGAAAGTAGTTCCATTTTATTTACCCTTAGAAGATATGGTGAGTAAGTGTTTATGGAAAGCTCTTAAATCCAAAAATTAAAAAAAAAACATCTAGAGTAGATGTTGACCCAAACACAAGGAACTAGAATGCAGAGATAGCCCAGCCAAAAACCAATGAAGAAATTCAAGATCCTACAGTACAAGATTTTATAGTTGAAAAGGTAGACCTTGGGACTACATCATGTGCCACTGATGTGCATCATTTAGAAGCATCTACTAAAAGGATAGTCAATAGAACTTGGAAGGATGAAAATGATAAAAGAGAGTTTAAAAAGACTATGTGGTCAATGGCAAACTATATTGACACCATTCATAGTTCAGATCTACAACCAATTTCCCAAATACCCATGCCTTTTGATCTAAAATCTCCTATCAATCAAAGGATGCTAGATCAAATACACATAGGCAAAATGATTACCAGAGTATTTGATATTTGGTTGGATGGCATCATCTTAAAAGGTACAAAATATATTCATAAATTGAAGAATGTATATGATCTGACCATAATCACTCTTGAATATTTGAAGACTTAGAATGCTTTGTGGATAAAAGAAGAAGGAAAATGGATGAGCGTGATAAATCAAATTGACAAAGTGAAAAAATATGGGATAACAAAGTTTTTGTCTGAAAACAACTTGACAAGACTAGATGAAGATATATTATATGCAAGTAAGAAAAATGTTGAATGGATAAATTTAGTATCTAGACAAGGATGATTTAAAATCACAAAAATGATCAAAGAAATAACTAAATTTATTTAGTCATTACATCATGATCTATAGAGCATTGATATCAATTACATAAAAGATGATGGAAAACCAAAGAAGGACATCAATGCTATGATTTAGTCCTTTAGGGAAAAGATTAACTTCATTAAAGAAAGTGACAAATTATCAACTAAAAAATTCTCTCAGATTTCAAAGATAGAATCACTTCTTTGTCACTACATTGACACACTCTTAGAGCACACAAAAAATATGGGGAAAGTTTAGAGGGAAGAAAACATCTAGAAATCAAGGATAAAACATGTTAGTATTCCCAATCTTTCCAAAATTTAGGAGTTCATTACATCATTTCAGGAGTGGAAAGCTCAATGTGTTTACCCCACCAAACACAACAAATTTGGAGATTCTAGTCCATCACTTCAACAATTATTTTACTTACATAGTCTCTTTTATTTAGTTATTCAGTTACTTTTCTATTCAAAACTTGATCTTTATTGAATTTGTAACAACTAAATCCCGTATGGGTCAGGGTTACTTTAACTCTGGTTTAGTTTAAAAGATGGATGAGTTAAGGTAATTATATATATATATATATATATATATATATATATATATATATATATATATATATGGTTGTAAAAAGCCAGTGGGAACTAGTCTTCATAAGTTCACCCATTTGTTGGTTAGCTTATTTGTTCTTGAGAGAAGGGTATGGAGTCAAAATAAAATATTTTTATATAAGGACAAATATGTTAGCCAAAAATATTAAAATTATTGATACATTAAATTATTTAAATTAATTAACACATGCAATTCTAAAGGTTCCAAAAAAAAAAAAAACTAATTCATATTATTGAAAGAGTAGTCCCATTGACATGAACAAATAACTTAGGTTAGGCACTTAGTCAAATAATACATTGGATTTCATGGAAGATGGAATGCTTTTATAATTTTCATTTCTCATCTTCACATATTATTTAATGTTTTGTTAAATCCTTTTTTAAAAACATGTGAACCCATTGAATAAAAAATACGACAGTTATTATCAAACTTTATATTAAGGATAATATGTGACATCACAATGGAATAACTTATATAACCCTAAAATGTACAAATAGAATGAATTATATTAAATCAAAATATAGTTTAGTAAATAATAAATAAACATGACGTCATTTTCACCCCATAAGTCTATTTGAAAGATAATAATTTATTGATGGAAACTATAATATATGAGTGATGATTAATGGAGTGTATTAAACTATTACTAAATCATCAATAAGCCACCACTATTTTATATTCACATGTTGTATTTAAGATATGTGACACAACCATTAGATACCATTTTTAAATTTGTAGGGAGGTAATAAGGAATATATATTATACTGGAAACATTTCACATCAACAAAAGCTTAAAAATATTCAAAGTATGATTTTTGTTATACATATTTTTAAATTAGAAAAAGATAAACTTTATAAATTAAAATTATTTTATTTAAATGATAATAATTTTATAAATTTTAGTGCAATGTTTAAAGAAGACCATTTCTAGATCATATGGATCCTTGAATATTTTTACTAAATGAAAATGAAACTAAAAAAGAAAAAAATATTTACACTTTCTATTAAAAAATATGGGATAAAACAAGTAGGGTCATCTTATCCAAAGTGAGTTAATTTACAAGATTTAGTAAATTTTATATAATAAAAAAATGATTATATATTTATTTTATATGAGGTCATCCCAGAGGATGATGTCATGTTTCAAATGACTTAGATTGTTTTCATATGTCATTATTCACATTTTGGGGATTCTCTTAGAAGGTCCATTTTACATTTAAATTTTCCCTAATGAATGGAGACAAATGCTTTATGACATGTGAAGAAGTGTGATTCTTATCAATGTCACAATGATTTGATAGATGCTCCTTCCTTGTCACTCCATCTGATCACAACACCATGTTTGTTTTCTAATTAGAGACTCAATCTTGTAGGGAAAGTGAACCCAACTTCCTCACATGGCCACACACACATACTAATTACCACATATTACTTTAATTAATGGATAGAATCCATTCCTCTCACATATATAACTAGTGAGTAGATTACCAATTTTACTCATTACCATATCATCTGTACTGTGACATTCCCTCCACCATTACCATTAACAATGGTGGCCCATTAAATAATAAACATGTCAAGGCCTTGTATTCCAAATTCCAAATCAAACATAAAAATTTCATGACATTTTATCCTCAAGGTAATGGCCAAGACAAAGCATCCAAATGGACCATCATTAAAATCCTGAAGAACATTGTTAATGATGTTTGTCATGATTGGAATCTATAATTACTCCTAACCTTATGGGCTTTTCATACCAATACCCAAACACCTACAAGTTCTACTCCTTGTTCCATATTTTTTATCTCTAAGTCCATTATTCCTATCACAATCAAGTTTCCATCTCTATGCATTTATCTATAAAATATAATTGATGATAAGGAGTATAGAGTGGTCAGATTATAAGAGTTGGAGCTATTAGATGAGAAATGGAAAACTACATTAGACAAAATTGAGAGCATACTAAAATCACCTTCACCATAATTATAACAAGCATATTCTCCCTCGAGAATTTAATATTGGTGATTTGGTATTAGAAGAGAATCAAAAGAATACTAATGTCAAATGCAAGAAGAAGGGTACGTTTAAAGCCCATTTGCTTTGGCCCTTTGTTGTGATTATAAATTATGATTCTAGGTCACATATATTGGCTTCTTTATATGGGAAAGAGCTCAAAGAACCCATGAACATAATGCATTTGAAATAATACTATGCTTAATTGAAAATTAACCATTTTTATAAGACCTCTCATTTTGGGGCACCCATTTCACATTTGAAATTATTTCCTATATCGATCCTTAAACCATTCTAATTACCTATCCCTAGACTATTCTTATTACTATACCCTAGACCATTCTTATTACTATTATTGTACCATTCCTTAAACCATTATTTATTCATTCTTTATGCAATTCATATTACTGATCATGATATTAATTATGAATAGGTGTCACAAGTAGATTTAATAACTATTGTTCCATATGCACTTCATAATGATCAACATTAGTAGCTTCTTTGCAGACAAGTGTTTTAGGGTATGTCAACAAGGGTGTTAGTTGATTGATAGTACCTTGAAAACTTCCTCTAATTGAATCTCCTAACATTTTCCCCCTTTGTGTGCCATTTAAGTTATAATATTTTTGTTACATGATATCCCCTAATAACTCATGTTCTACTATTGGTTCATGGTAGGTATTGTTTCAACTAGTTTAACTATTGTTTGAGCCTATACTTAAGGACAAATTTACTTTTATAGATGGTTCACTTTACATTTGAACATAATACCTTGATTTCCTTATTCCAAAAAACCCAAAAACAAAAAAAACCAAGGAAAACCCCTAAAAGTCACAAAATAATGAAAAATAACTTAGGATTTCCACATAAGATATAAATCCCCCAAAATTTTCTAGGATCGGACCTTTTATCTACCCCACTTCATTTTATATCCACATTACCATTACCATAATATTATCCTCCCATTTGTGGTATAACTACATCAGCCTAAGGTCCACATGGACTATGTAGGTAGATCTTAGATGGATGGGGCATCTCGAGTTAGCTCAACCAATATCATTCTTCATTTTTCATTACCTCACACTCTTTCCATTTTATGGGACATATTTGTGAGCATTTAAATTTATAATTGATGCACAAATAAACACTCTTCACTTTTGAACATTTAAATGCTCTCATCATTTTGTGAGTAATCATTATCTGACTAGTGGGCATTGTGCATTTAAAATTGGTGCACTCCACTTTCCATTCCCTTATGCTATCATCATTTTGTGAGTAACCGTTATCTTACACTCTCACCATTTTACAAGCAATATTATCCTAAATTATCTAACCATTTTATGAGTAAGCCTTTTCTATTTCTTATCTTTTATCATATACCTACTCATCATCACTTTTCTTTTATTCCATATCCTTAGGAGAACTAAATTTGGCATAAAGTTGATAAGACTATGTCGACAACATGCACTTGAATTTGGGAATTTGTAATTAGCTCATCCACCCCTTTACTCTTATTCTATTCCACCTATTAATATAACCAAATCATTATCCCCTTAGACTAGGGGAACAACATCTAAATGTAACACCTCATTTATTACACACACAATTTTGGTTGATTACACTATGTTATTTATCTTCATTACATTATGTTTTGTGTGTTTCACTTATTAATTTTATCGATCATTTATTTTGAGTGTTGTGTGTCTAAGTATAACTAGTTTACGCTTGAGTTTTACCTCTACTTGGGCTTGAGTTGCTTACTTTTTTATTTGGATTGTTTTTGCTTGTTTGTGTTTGGTGCATCTTGTTAACACTTGAGTCTCGATCATTCATATCTTGATTGCAAGTGGTTTATAATTTGTGCTTGCATTGTTTATATTGTTTATTTATTTGTGTTGTTTTTTTATATTATTTGATTATTTATTTATTTTATTGATTGCTTATTTTTGATATATTTTGTATTATACTTGAGTCTTGATATTTTATATCTCGATTCTAAGTTGTTTGAATGTTGTATTTAACTATTTTATTTAAGTATTGTGTTTGAATATAATTTATTTAAACTTGAGTCTTGCATCTAATCAGGCTTGTTTAAATTGTTTATAGTGTTTGTTTATGTTGTTTGTTTATTTATGTTATTTATACATATATTGCTTGATTATTTATTTTATTTATTTATTTTATTGATTTTTTATGTTTGATACATTTTGTATTGCAACTGAGTATTGATACTTATATCTCAATTCTAAGTTGTTTGCACTTTGTATTTAACTATTTTATTTAAGTGTTATGTTTGAATACAATTTGTTTACACATGAGTCTTGCCTCTACTTGGGCTTGAGTCATTTACTTTTATATTTAAACTGTTTATAGTGTTTGTTTATTTTGTTTAATTGTGTTTATTTTGTTTGTTTATATTATTAGATTATTTATTTGTTTTATTGATGGTTTATGTTTTATAAATTTTGTATTACACTTAAGTCTTGATTTTTTATATTTTGATTCTAAGGTGTTTGCACTTTGTACTTAACTATTTTATTGAAGTGTCCTATTTAAATAAAAATTCTATAGACTTGAGTCTTTTCTCTACTTGGGCTTGAGTCATTTAATTTTGTACTTAAATTATTTATATTGTTTGTTTATGTTGTTTAAATGTGTTTATTTTTTTTGTTTGTTTATTTTTGTTAAGTCCATTTTGTTTCTATTTAGGTCTAGATGATTAATATATTGATTTTAATTTGGTCACACTTTGGATTTATCCTATTTTTTGTTTGTTATACATTGTGTTTTACATTTAATTATTGATATTTTATATCTCCCATTTAAGTCTTTTCCATCTTGTATTTAATCACTTTTATTTTTTTGTTTTGTGTTTGTTGTTTAAACTATGTTATGTTTTTAACTTAGTTTTTTGATATTTTATCATTATCTTAAGTTGTAAATACTCAAATTTAAATTGTTCCATGTGAAATTGATATACAAATATTATTATAAGCTATTCATATTTATCATGCATCATTTCATTTGTAAAATTAAAAAAACCAAGTGCTCAAGATCGTACATAGCAATTACAAATTGTAATACATTTCTGAAAGCACTATCCACTTGTCAAATACATAGTTACAATGACATCCCATAAACATAACATGTATATCCCTATGATAATTAAGGATGTTCATATCCTAAAGTAGCATCTACCATATACTCATAGTGCATGTACATCCATTGGATAAACATGAGTGAAAAATGAACTAGGAATACAAAAGACAATAGAATCATGGAAAACAAATATACATCAACATCCATGTTCTAATCAACATCTAACATCTAACATTGCAGTGATACTAAAATAAATAACACCACAAAAGAATATTAAGAGTCCATATATAATAACCCATGAGCCAAAATTAATGTCATATATATCTCAAAATAAATAAATTTTATACATTGAGAGAATATGTACATCTCATATACATAATAAAAATATGGAGGTACAAAATACAAATTAGATCTAGATCACCCTATCTCTAGGGGGAATATAATCAAAACTTTATCATGTTCTTAGTGCTAGTGATTGTGGTGGTCATGATGATGGTGGACCCATCACTACCTGCTATAGACTTGGTTGTGATACTAAGTTCTCATACACAATAATATGTCGAGACCTAAAGGCTCATCTAATCCATCAAATTTATGAATACTTTATAAGTATGTACCCTATCCCCTACTAGAATCATTGTCTTATACAAATTGTGGTAGTAGGAAATATCATCTATCACATGTAGGACATCATCCTTCATGTGTAAGGTATCAAACTTGACCACAATCACATTAACCAATGTTCTAGACACACCACTATATGATACAAGCTACCAAACCTCATCCAAATCCCCATAGAGCTTCTACACATCTACCTGAGCTATACCATGTTTGCTTATGACTATTAATAACTTTACATTCTCCACCAAAAATTATTGTTGAGTCCTAGTTAACTAATATTATACCCCTATTAACTAATCCACCTACCCTCTCAAACAGTAATCTTTGAATATCAAACTATGATAATACCCTGTAGCCTAGTGGTCTTTCCCTAGGTTATGACTAACTCAGGTCATAACCTAAACATACCTTGATCTAGGTTTATAATATTTGATAAACATGTAATTATCTCATGTAATAAGAGCTTGATCATCAACATATCTCCATGAGCTAGAGGGCCTAGCCTCTCCTATACCTATACTTGTATTAATATCCATCCCTAAAATGGAGATCCCAACTTCTCCTATCTTTATATCAATACCTGTGTTAGAGGCCCCATCCTTTCTTATCCTTGTACCATGTATTGAGTCCCATTTATTACCTTAACCATATATATATCTATTAGAGTAATATGTCCCACATCCCCATCTCTGTATCCATCTCCATTACCACCTTGTATAAATGGTATATGTGTATGATATTGTGCCATATGTTGAACAAGGATCTATCAAACCTAATACATAAGATACACCATTGTAACTTAAATAATATGTAGGGGATCACTAAATGAATAATAACCTATCCTTGTATATGTACATGTACTTGATCCCATCCCTCTTCTACTTAACTCTCATATGTTTCCCTAGCTATTAGGTCTGAGGTCTGGTCAATTAGAGAGGTCAAAAACCTATCCACTATGTTGTATAGGCATCTTTCATGATGACATCCACAACCCCACCTATATAATCCCACACTATGGGCTATACCATATCCAAATATATAATGGATTGGGCCTTTAGTACTAGTATCCCCTACTCTCTCATCTCCCATGTAACATGTACAAAAAAGTGGGACCCATCTAACACATCATGCTAAAAGTTGAACTACCCTACACATGATCTAGCCTATATCTTTCCATGATGAACTTGTGGTGACACATGATGTATCAAAGAATCAACATATGATGAAATATAAAACTATCCTCTATCTAATCAAATTACATTGCTAATTATGATTAGTTGATAAAATCACCATCTACCATCTTGTTGATGGCTTGCATGTAAAAGTACAAATCACCTTAGTGGCCGCATATGCCTACTCCCATAAAGACCCAAACATATGCCATTGGATCCTTAGATCCATATTGAAATTTATGTCCAACATGTCACTCTATAGTAATGTGTTACTAGGCCTAGCCTTGGAATAGAGTGTTATGTCTAATGTTTCACCTTCTCTGATTTGTGATCATGTGTAAATATTTGTATAGTTGACCCAATATAATTGAGAACCATGTAAATCATGTAGTGAAATTTAACATATCTGACACTACTCTAATTAGGCCAATATGAAAATTTTTTACTCTTTTTAATAATTAGGAGGCCATTGATAAGAGCTATCAAAATTAGTACCTCCTTGATCTAGGCAAAGATTTAGGTGATAATTCAGGTGATGGTTCTACACCAATTGACGATGAAACTTTTGAGAACCATAAATTTTACACCATAGCTCCAATTGACTACCCATTTGAACCTTTTGAAAGATAAAAATGAGGATAATGTGGTGATATGGCATAGATATCCACTTGAAGGGTTTTGAGCCCTAAAAACCCAGTAGAAGTGCCCTAAATTTTGATTTTAGTAGTGTAATCTAAAAATAGTAAGTTTCTAATAATAATAATTCCTCAAATTCTATATTGTTATTAATCATGGAAGTCAAAACACTTAATCTCCCTCAATATTGGTGACCTTCCACATCCTCCTCCTACCTTCAAAATGTGTATAAATGAATATGTAACCCAAAATGGAAATCAAACATCTCTTCCCAGAGATAAGCATATGTTTTTATTTACAATCTTGAGTAACAAAACATCTCTTCTCAGAGAAATAATTGTTACTATGTTATTTTTGTGTTTCTTGAAATATATTTCAATAAAAACTTATGAGTTTTAGATCAATGGTATTAGAGTGGTTTGTCTTGAGAATATATGATCCTGAGGATGAGGTCACACTACAAGAAGCTTGGGTGGAAAATAACATATCTTCTGAACTATCCACCTATTCACTCCAAATGACCTCAAATGGTGGATGGAACCAAGACATCTAATCCCTTCAAGGAAATGGTGAATGAAGCCCTCCAATGGAAACAAGTGTAGATGCTACAACAATTTTCCTAAATTCTCTAACAAATTTTGATGGGAAATTCTAGCTGCTCATCTGCACTTTTTGGCTCCTCATCCATGGAATGTCCTTTCAGTACCCTAACACTATTCAAGGTTTAGGTGAATTTTGATATCCCTACATTTGAAGGTAAAATAAATGCTGATGTAGTATAAAATTGGTTGGATCAATTATCTTCCTACTTTTCTATAAATAAATTCATCGATGGAGAAAAGATCACTTTTACTCTTTTGAAAGCATCATTGCCTATGAAAAAATGGTGGGAACAGTATAAAAAGAGGTTTAATATAGATGACATTATCCTTGAGGTGGAATATACCTAGGATGATTTTATGGAAGTGGTAAAGGAAAAATACTATCCCATTAGAGCATATGATGATCTGTATATATAGTGGCAATAACTTCACCAAAGGACTAATATATTTAAGATTACACCAAAATTTGTCATTCTTTATCTACAAGATTAGGAATCCAATAAAGTGAGAAACATAAGACTCTAAAATATCATGGTGGACTACAGTGGTACATATGGGGGGAAATGAAACTCTTCAATTTGGAAACCCTTAGTGAGGCATACAAGTTTGTAGTGAATATTGTGTAGAAAAATGAAAGAAAGAATATGAAGAGTCAGCCTTTAGAATGGAAAAGTAATAAGGAAGGTCAAACCTAAGGCCAAAATTAGAAGCAAAAGGAGTTCTAAGATAAGAAACCCCAGAAGGGAAAGACTGGGAAATGGTGTGATTACTACAAAACTAGAACTCACTCCAAAGAAGAATCTCAAGCCATCAAGTCACTAATTTTTGAGTCATAATACTTGACATCCACTACTCTACCTCATACACATCTTGTAGCCAAAGAGGAAAAAGAAGAGATTATCGATGTTAAGCCTAATACCATCATTACTTCATCATAGACCTATAAGGAAAGCCCAGATGATAAGGAAAGGTTGTTTCACTTTAAATTATGGGTAAAAGTTAAGCCTCTGCATTTCATTATTAATAGTGGGATTCAAAAGAATTTAATCTCTGTTAAATTTATGAAAAGTCTAAATCTATCCATGAAGCCTCACCCAAAGCCATATAGTATTAGATGGTTGAGCCCAGGGAGAGACATTTGTGTCACCCATTAGTGTCTTCTTTGATATGAAATAAAAACTTTCCAAGATGAAGTCTTATGTGATGTGGTCAATCTACATGCTTGTGATGTAATCATTGGTTATCCATTCATGTATGATCAACATGGAATCTATGAATCACAAACCTAAATAATCACCCTCACTCTTGGAATGTGGTGATACATGGTACCAGAGGTACCACCTTCTACATCTATCTCCCTGATTAGTGCTAAGAAATATAAGAGATTGGTGGAGAAGACAAATCAATTCATTCTCATGGTGGTCAAACCATAGAAATCCAAGAAGGTCGATGTTGCAGTCTTGACTATAAAATCAACACAACAACAAAAGTAGATGAAATAAATCATGGGATAATATGATGACTTATTCAAGTCACCCATGAGAGTTCCACTTCACTACCAGGTAAAACATTCTATTGATTTGATCTCAGGATCACCTTTTTATAATAGTCTTATGTATCATAGATCATTTTTGGATAATGATGAGATAAAAAGGTAGATTTAGGAATTGATTCAAAAGGGTCACATTAGGCCAAGGTCTTCATCCTATGACAACCCAATTATCTTGGCACCAAATAAAGATGGAACATGGAGGCTTTTCATTAACTATCTAGCCCTAAATAGAATGACTGTGAAGAATCACTACCCCCTCCTTAGGATTGATGACCTACTGGACCAACTCCATGGTGTGAAGTTTTTCACCAAAATTGATCTTAAATCTAGCTATCACCAAATTCCCATCAATCCCACTAATGTTTAGAAGACTGCATTCAAATTTAAAGAGTGGCTCTTTGAATGGTTGGTTATGCCTTTTAGACTAACTAATGCACCTATAACCCTCATGACGATGATGGATGAGATCTTTCAACCCTTCACCAGCCAATTCATGGTTGTCTACCTAGATGACATACTCATCTATAGTAGAACATGGGAAGAACATATGCAATGTGTTTGTAAGGTGCTTCAAACTCTTTGGGAGCACAAGTTGTAAACAAATCTTGATAAATGCATATTTGAGATGAAAATAATTTAGTACTTGGGGTACATTTTAAATGAGGAAGGGGTCCATGTAGATATAGAGAAGATTTGGGTTATTTAAGAATGACCTACACTAAAGACCCTCACAAAACTTTATAGCTTCTTAGGTCTTAAATTTTTTTATCATAGGTTTGTTCTTGGATTCTCACATGTTGCTTGGCTAATAACCCAAGTGACTTAAATAAGAACTAAAGATGCATTTTAGTGAGGTGAAATACAACAAAGGGAATTTGAGAATTTGAAGAATAGACTCTGTTCAACCCCTATTCTCACCTTATCATACTTTCATCAACCATTTGAGTTGATGATAGATGCATCTAAATATGCCATGGGAGTTGTCATCATGCAACATGGACATCCTATTATATATCATAGTGAAACTTTCAGTGGTACAGTCATGAAATACTCAACATATGACAAGGAGCTCTATGCCATTATGCAAGCCTACAAACAATGGAAACACTACATCTTGGGGAAAGAGATGATCATCAACATTGACCACAAACTATTGGAATTCATGCAAATGAAGAGAAAACTATGAAATTAGAGGAACCAAAAGTAGGCCACATATATATAAAAATTCCATTTTATAATCAAAAACAAAAAGGGGAGCTCAAATACAACCACAAATTTTCTGATCCACCCACCAATTTAATGCACTCACAATAGTTCCTAACCTATATGGACATGAGACTACCACTTGGGGTGCTCTGCATGAAGCAGATCCTACCTTTGCTAATACATATCAAGTACTTTGAGAAGTTAAACATGTTTTCAATTTCTATTTGCAAGATAATTTCCTCTATCACATGGGTCATGTCTATGTTGTAGTTGCAAAGCAATAGAAGATGATATGGGAATCACATTTCAATAGGACAACTAGAAACTTTGGTGTAGAGAAAACATTGGTAATTCTTTAAAAACACTTCTACTAGCCCCATATGTGGAAGGATGTGGAAAGGTACTTCAAATATTGCACCCCATGTGTGATATCCAAGTCAATAAATAAGAATCAAGGATTGTACATGCCATTGCTAGAACCAACTAGCTTTAGGAATCTATCTCAATGGATTTTTTCTCAGGTTTGCCCACTTCAAAACATGGCAAGGATTGTATTTTTGTTGTAGTTGATCATTTTTCAAAAATGGCTATCATGATTACTTATAAGAAAAATCTATCTACTAAAGAAATTTCTCAACTATATTTTAGTCATGTATGGCTCCATTTTGGTCTCCCCAAGTCCATTATCTTAGATAGAGATAACAAGTTCCTAAGCATCTTTGAGTCCACTCTAAGGAATATGATAGATACCAAGCTGATGAAGTCCATAGGCTTCCATCTATAGAATGATGGTTAGATAAAAGTGGTGAACCACCTAATTATTCACATGATTTAGATGTATCACTCCAAACATTCATGCACATGGGATGAGGGGCTTCTTTTCATATAACATGGATATAATTGAGCCCTACATAGCTCAACCAAGCACATTCTATTCCAAGTATGCTTTGGGTTTCAACCAATGGCACCAATTGATATAGCCATTCCATTCTCCACCATGGAATCCATACCTCATGGGAGATCTAAGGCAATAAAAGCAACAAATTTCATTGAACAAATGTAACACATCTAGTAATAGGCTCATGACATCTTGGAGAAGATGAATCATAAGAATAAGAAACACCATGACAAATATAGGATTACACACCATTTTACTTTGGGTGTCAAGGTTTGGTTGCAACTTCAAAAGGAATGACTTGCAAGCCCACATAGAAAAATTTAGTCTCTACGATATGGTCCCTAACTATCACCAAAAAAGTTGGAGAAAATGCTTTTGAGTTGAACCTACTAGCCTACCTTGGTTTGCATCCAATATTCAATGTGGATCTCCTCAAACCATATCATCCACCTCTATTGGAAACTTCAGTCATAGTAAGAGAATTAGACATTGATGAGCTTGATCCATAGAGTTTTCCTCTAGTGGAGGAGGATCAGATTGTGGACACCTAGATGTAGACAACAAGAGGACACCCTATTCTACTTTATCGGGTTGTCAAAAGGGGCCATATTAGCCACCAAGGTGAGTGGCTCATAGAGAATAAAATTAAGACACAAATACCACACTTGATGAGTAATATTTATGTAATGGAGAGAATTTCTTCTCAAGGAGGGATGAATGATCTAGGCAACAATTCAGGTGACAATTCGGGTGATGGTTCTACCCCAATTGATGACAAAACTTTTGAGAGCCATAACTTTTGCACCATAGCTCTAATTGACTCCTCATTTAAACCATTAGAAAGCTAAGAATGAATAGAAGTTCTCTAATTGACTCCACTCAATGGGTTTTGACCTTTTAAAACCCAATAGAAGTTCTCTAAATTTCAATTTTAGTAGTGCAATCTAAAAATAGTAATTGCTTAAGTTTTGTATTATTGTAAATCATGGAAGTCAAACCACTTAATCTCCCTCAAGATTGATGACCTTCCACATCCTCCTCCTACCTTCAAAATGTGTATAAATGAAGATGTAACCAAAAATAGAAATCAAACATCTCTTCTTAAAGATAAACATATGTTTGTATTTGCAATCTTGAGTACTAAAACATCTCTTCTCAAAGAAATAATTATTACTATGTTATTTTCATGTTAATTGAAATATATTTCAATTAAAAATTCTAAATTTTAGATCAGTGGTATCAGATTAGTTCATCTTGAGACTGTATGATCTCGAGGATGAGGTTAGGCTACAAGAAGCTTGGGTGGAAAATAATAGAGCTTCCAAACTATCCACCTATTTAATCCAAATGACCTCAAATGGTAGATGACACTGAGACACCCTATACTTTCAAGGAAATGGTGAATGAGTCCCTCTAATGACAAAAAGCATAGATCCTAAAATAATTTAGCCAAATTCTCCAACAAATCTTGATGGGAAATTTTGCCTCCTCATCTATGGAACATCCTTTTAGTGCCCCAACACCCTTCAAGGTTTAGGTGAATTTTGATATCCATAGATTTTAAGGCAAAATAAATGCTTATGTAGTATAAAATTGGTTGGATCAATTGTCTTCCTACTTTCCTATAAATAAATTCATCGATGGAGAAAATATCACTTTTGCTCTTTTGAAAGCATCATTTCCTATGAAAAATTGGTGGGAAGTTTATAAAAAGAGGTTCATTATAGATGACATTATCCTTGAGGTAAAACCTACTTGGGATGATTTCATGGAAGTAGTAAAGGAAGAATAATATCCCATTAGAGCATATGATGATCTGTACATATAGTGGCAACAACTTCACAAAGGTAAGGACCAATCTATTCAAGATTACACTAACATTTTTCATTCTCTATCTATGAGATTGAGCATTCAAAAAAGTGAGAAACATAAGACTCTAAAATATCATGGTGGACTACAAAGGTACATATGGGGGGAAATGGAACTCTTCAATTTGGAAACCCTCAGTGAGGCATACAAGTTTGTAATGAAGATTGAGAATAAGCATGGAAAAAAGAATATGAAGAGTCAACCTTTGAAAAGGAAAAGTGACAAGGAAGGTCAAACATGAGGCCAAAATTTAAATAAAAAGGAGTTCCAAGATAATAAAACCCAAAAGGGGAAGAATGGGAATTGGAGTGATTACTACAAAATTTTAACTCACTCTAGAGAATAATGTTAGCCATTAAGTCACTATTTTCTAAGTCACAATACTCAACATCCACTGCTCTACCTCATACACACCCTATAGTCTAAGAGGATGAATAAGAGATTTTATATGTTGAGCTTGATACCATCATTGCTTCATCATAGACCCATAAGAAAAGGACAAATGACAAGGAAATGTTATTTCACTCTAAATTATGGGTAAAAAGTAAGTCTTTGCATTTCATTCTTGATAGTGGGAGTCAAAATAATTTAATCTCTTCTAAAGTTGTGAAAAGTCTAAATCTATCTTGAATCCTTACCCAAAGCCATATAGTATTGGATGGTTAATCCCAAGAATAGACCTTTGTGTCACCCATCAGTGTCTTCTTTCATATGAAATAAAACCTTTCTAAGATGAAGTCTTTTGTGATGTGGTCAATCTAGATGTTTTTGATGTACTCCTTGGTCAACCATTCATGTATGATTGACATGGAATCTATGAATCACAAACCTAAAGAATCACCTTCACTCTTGGAACATGACACTACAAGGTGCTAAAGGTACCCCCTCTGACATCTATATCCCTAATTAGTGCCAAAAAATGTAAGAGATTGGTGGAGAAGATAAAGCAATTCATTCTCATGGTGATAAAACCACATAAATCCAAGAAGGCTAATGTTGTAGTCTTGACTACATAATCCACACAAAAACAAAAGTAGATGAGACAAATCATGGGATAATATGATGACTTATTTAAGTCACCCATGGGAGTTCTACTTCATTGCCAAGTAAAACATTCTATTGATTTGATCCCAAGATCACTTTTGCCTAATATTCATGTGTATTATAGATCAATTTTGGAAAATGATGAGATAAAAAGGTAGATTATGTAATTGATTCAAAAGAGTCACATCAAGCCAAGCTCTTCCCCCTATGGTAGCCTGATTGTCTTAGCACCAAAGAAAAATGGAATATGGAGGATTTGTATAGACTATCGAGCCTTAAATAAAATCACTGTAAAGAATCACTACCCTTTCCCTAGGATTGATGACTTAATGGACCAAATCCATGGTGTGAATTTTTCACTAAAATTGATCTCAAATCTAGCTATCACTAAATTCCCATTGATCCCATTGATGCTTAGAAGACTACATTCAAATCTAAGGAAGGGATCTTTGAATGGTTGGTTATGCCTTTTGGATTGACTAACAAACTTGAAACCTTCATGAAGATGATGGATGATATCCTACAACCCTTCACCAACTCATTCATGGTTGTCTACTTGGATGATATACTCATCTATAGTAGAACATGGTAGGAACATTTGTAACATGTTCCTAAGGTGATTCAAACTCTTTGAGAGCACAAGTTGTATGCAAATCTTGACAAATACACATTTGAGATGAAAATAATTTAGTACCTGGTGTATGTTATGAATGATGAAGGGGTTCATGTCAATCTAGAGAATATTCAAGTTTTTCAAGAATGGCATACAGCAAGGACCCTCATAGAAATTCATAGCTTATTGGGTCTTGCAAATTTCTATCATAGGTTTTTTCTTATATTCTCACATGTTGCTTGGCTACTAACCAAAGTGACTAAAGGAGGAGCTAAATCTAAATTTTAGTGGGGTGAAATACAACAAAGGGTATTTGATAATTTTAAGAACAAACTCTACTCGAACCCTATTCTTGCCTTACCAAACTTGCATCAACCTTTTGAGTTGATGATAGATGCATCTAAATATGCCATAGCTCATCATGCACCATGGTAATCCTATTGCATATCACACTAAAACTTTCAATGATATAGTCAAGAAATACATGACATATGATAAGGAGATCTATGCCATTTTGCAAGCATGTAAACAATGGAAACACTACATCTTGGGGAAAGAGACAATCATCCATACTAACCATAGACCATTGGAATTCATCCAACCATAGAGCAAACTATGAAATGAGAAGCACTAAAAGTGGGCCATATATTTATAGTAATTCCATTTGATAATCAAACACAAGAATGGGAGCTCAAATATGGCCATAGATTATCTAAGCCACCCACCAATTATTTCCCTCATAACAGTTCTTGACTTGTGAGGACATAAGACTACCACTTAGGGAGCTCTCTATGAAGCAGATCCTACCTTTACTGATACATATCAAGTGCTTCAAGAAGGTAAACATGTTTCTAATTTCTATTTTTAAGATAATGTCCTTTGTCACATGGGGCATGTTTGTGTTTTAGCTATAGAGAAATAGAAGATGATATGGGAAGCACATTTCACTAGGATAACTAGACACTTTGGTATATAAAAGACATTGATAGTTTTTCAAAAATACTTCTACTTGCCCCATATGTAGAAGGATGTGGAAAGGTACCTCAAATCTTGTACCCCATGTGTGATAGCCAAGCTAACAAATAAGAAGAAAGGATTATACATGCCATTGCTAGAACCAAACAGGCCTTAGGAATCTATCTCAATGGATTTTCTCTTAGGTTTTCCCACTTCAAAACATGGTAAGGACTATATTTTTGTTGTAGTTGATCATTTTTCAAAAATGGCTATCATGATTACTTGTAATAAAAATATATCTACTAAAGAAACTACTCAACTATATTTTAGTCATGTATGGCTCCATTTTGGTCTCCCCAAGTCCATTGTCATAGATAGAGATAGCAGGTTCTTGAGCATCTTTTGGTCCACTCTATGGAAGATGATAGATACCAAGCTGATGAAGTCCATAACCTTCTATCCATAGACTGATGGTCAAATAGAAGTGGTGAATCACTTTATTATTCACATGATTCACATGTATCACTCCAAAAATCTATGCACATGGGATGAGGGGCTTCATTTCAGATAACATGGATATAATCAAGCCATACACAACTTGACCAAGCATATTCCATTTCAAGTATGGTTTAGGTTTTAACCCATGGCACCAATTGATATAGTCATTCCATTCTACAATATGGAATACACACCTCATGGGAGATCTAAGGCAGTAAAAGCAACAAAGTTCATTGAACAAATGCAACACATCCAACAATAGGTTCATGACATCTTAGAGAAGATGAATCAAAAGTATAATCAATGCCATGATAAATATATGATTGCACACCATTTTATTGTGGGTGACAAGGTTTGGTGGTAGCTTCAAAAGGAATGACTTGCAGGCCCACATAAAAAAATTGGCCTCTATGATATGGTCCCTACACCATCACCAAAAAAGTTAGAGAAAATGATTTTGAGTTAAACCTACTAGCCTACCTTGGTCTGCATCCAATATTCAACATGGAGCTCCTAAAATAATATCATCCACCTTTATTAGAAACTTAAGTCATAGTATAATAATTAGACATTGATGAGCTTGATTCTATAGTTTTTCTTTAGTTGAAGAAGATCAGATTTTGGACACCTGGATGAAGACAACAAGAGGATTCTCTATTCTGCTTTATCGAGTGGTCAAAAGGGGCTAGCTTAGCCACCAAGGTGAGTGGCTCATAGAAAATCAAATTAAGACAAAAATACCACACTTGATGAATAATATTGATGTAATGGGGACCATTGATTCTCAAGGAGGGAGGAATGATCTAGGAAACAATCTAGATTAAAATTTTGGGTGATGGTTCTACCCTAATTGATGACAAAACTTCTAGGAGCCATAACTCTTGCACCATAGCTCTGATTGACTCCCAGTTTAAACCATTGGAAAGATAAGAATGAGGAGACCATAGTGAGATGGCATGGAGATCTAATTAGTGGGTTTTAACCATCAAAACCCCAATGGAAGTTCTCTAAATTTTAATTTTAGTAGTGCAGTCTAAAAATAGTAAGTTTCTAAAAATAGTAATTCCTTGAATTTTGTATTGTTTTAAATAATGGAAGTTGAACCACTTAATCTCCATTGAGATTGGTGACATCCTACCTTAAAAATGTGTATAAATGAAGATGTAACACAAAATGGAAATAAGATATCTCTTCCTAGAGATAAGCATATGTTTGTATTTGCAATCTTGAGTAATAAAACATCTTTTCTCAGAGAAATCATTATTACTATGTTATTTTTATGTTTCTTGAAATATATTTCAGTCAAAAATTATGAGTTTTGGATCAATCCTAGGGTAGCAAACCCTATGGATGAGGTGATGCCACTCCTAGAATAATAATTGAAGGCCAAACTAGGTCCTCTAATGCATAAATGTTAATGACCCCATCTGTAATAACTAAGTCTGCCACTCCAATCAAATCCTCCAATACCATAATCTTACCCTCTAAAATTAAATAGATTCATTGACCCCAAATTGGCACTAGTAAAATACTATGTACAACCTTAAGGGTCATGGTGGACTCTCTTGTAAGCAGTAGAAATTATAACTCTATGAATGCTAGCACTCTACTAGTGTTGATGAGTTTGTATAATGATTTCACCTTTTATCTAGTGACTTCATCATTTGACTGGTGATATCACTATTTGAATAATGAACTAATATTTTTCCCAGCAATCCTACCATTTTTTTTATTGATGTTAGAATATATGATATTGTTGATATGAAGATATTCATTTATTTAATTGATTTCACTATTTATGGTTCAAGTTCAAACTCAATATATGCATCGGTGACCACCATTTTCCCTCTTTAAATTTTTTTGAATTCACTAAAATTTGATTTTATACCTAGCATTAAATGTAATCAATGACCAATTAAAAATAAAAAGGTACCTACTAATGCCCCACTCCCTAGTGGTTCTTGTTACTCTTTAACATGCTTTCCAAGGTGTCTTTGGTGTGGGATATTAGTCATTTGTTTTGTCTGTCTCATGCACAAGTACTATAGCTTTGAATTATAATATTGAAGAGTAAAAATGAATAGTTTTCACCCCTAGGGGTGAATATATGGTTAAAATTTTGAATTTTTATCCTTGGCCTATTTGTGATCTTTATTTCTTCTTAAGAGGCTCAATTTTACCTTGTTTTCCTATTTTTTTAGCAATTTTCTTCTAATTAACTCAATTTTTAGCCTTATCTCCTAAAACACTTGTTTATTTCTTATACTAATGGACCCATCCATTAAAAATATATTCTCCACTCTCCCCTGATTTGTCTCTTGAATAATGTTTGGGGTTTTTTCATTTCTCTCTATGCATTTTTTGAAGCAATCAGACACTCTATGTTATATTTTCAATTTATGTCTATGTGTTTCATTAAAAACTTATTTGGTTCTTTTTCTATTGTTGCCTTGACTCAGTCAATGATGTTGGTAGGGGAATCATCATGGTACTTCCTATTATGTAGTCATACTTGATTATATCTATTGGTACACACCAATATTCTCATCATGGTTTTTTATCATTGGTGCAATGTTGTCATTTATCTAACAAATTAGGGGCTGATCTTTATGCATGTTATAGTTTGTTTATCATCATCATTTATACCATGTTGCATACCATTTTGGTGTTATATCAAAAATTTAGATGTGGGAAGTCTAATAAAAAATGATGCAACAAGATGATCTCCTTGTATACTATCCCCCAACTAAGTCATCACATACCTCACCATCATTTCTCCAAATTCAAATCAACCCTACTGGGGTAAAACTTTTGGACTGATCAAGGATCAAATATATCCTTTAAGGGTACCTTATTATCTATCAAACATGAATGCCCTTTTTGAAGCCAATTTATTTCTACTTATCTCATATTTTTTTGAGATCCTATGTTAGTATTTCAACCTTGCCTTCCCTTTTGAGTGGGTATCAAGGGTCACTGATTGTTTCTTCAGCCAAAATTTTCAAATTCTTCTTAAATGAATTTTTCATTCTTTGGAAATAAATTATTATGCTTAATTTCTCATAACACCTTCTCAAATAGTGGAAAAATTTAGACATCCAATTCTCATCACTATCATGTCAAAATTGTTAGTCTAAATGACTTCATGTAATGATGCACAAATTGGAATAAAACACTAAAATGTTGTGATTCATCTACACACCTCACATTTAATTCTTGATTCACATTAATATATTTATAATTAGTTCATTAGCTTGTATATAATTATACCTTATTCTAATTCATCTCTAGTAAAATTGTGACCTAGAAAATTGATGCTTTCAACTAATAGTGCATGGAAATTAATTAAATTCTAAGAATTGTAAAAATCCTAATCAATTTCAATTAACTAAATATAATTAAATTATTAAGTGAAAAATCCATATCAAATTAGCTAATATCTAATTCTGGAAAATGAAACTTAATAAAAAATGACATCATCATGACATAAGTAGTCACAAATTAAAAAATGCAAGCCATGATTAATTAGTGCAACAAATATATGATTTATGAAAGTCATGCCTATCAATTGTTCCATTCTTCCAAATATTAATTTGAATATTAATTTCATTTTGTCTTCAAAGTTGAATCATTTTTGGGCCACACATCATGGTCTTGAAATGGATGGTCCATATTGTTTATGTGGGTTTTATACAAATGCTCAGAGTTCCTTACAAGTTTGCCTTTAACATTTTAGGATTAGTGAATATAAACACACCAAGGTATGAGTTGAAATGTATTAAATTTTATAACAACCCATTGGTGAAAAGTGGTTGAGTGACATATATTGTTTACCATGGGTGAGTTAGCCATAGGTGAACTTAAATCTACTTGGAGTGGGTGGAAGGATGATGGTTTCTAACTAAGGTGGAAAGGACTGTAAAATATACATAAAAGGAGGAAAAGTAAGGGAAAAAGGGAAGGTCTATGGAGTTTCAAGGATAAAGCCTTTTGAGAATAATATTTGATCTCAATTTGGATAGGGTATCTAGACCAATACTTGTAAGTTATTTTAGAACATAAAACAATTGAATATAGTTAAAGAGTTAAATGAAACAAAACACTATATACTCAAACATTCGTAATTCAAAAGTTTCCTAATTCCCAGATTGCTATTGCATATCTACAATAGGATTATGATAAGCATGCAAGAGTTTCTCAAATCAGCTATTACTAAAAATGAAAGACTATATTCAAAAATAAATACCTCATACATAATTTTAAGCACTAATATATCAAAATCATGGAACCTCCAAGTAATCCAATGAATTAGAGAAGAATATATATTTGCACAACAAGACCAAATCAAGAAGAACTTCTTTGACTTTATTTTTAATCTTAATAGCCAAAATTCTCCTTCCTTTATAACTATGATGTTACATGTACATATAAGATTGGGATGGGGAAGGCCTCATCTCTTCAAGCTTCACCCAATTTTAAAAGTCTAAAAATAGAACCTTAATTTAAAATTTTGTACAATAATGCATGTTACAATGATAATAGTCAAAAGTAAAATTTCCAACTAAAAATTATGCATGCATAATAATATATAGGGTACCAAAGTCCCACTTTGATTAGAATCATGAAAATACATTATTTTTTTTTAAATTAGAATATTGATGCCATGATACTTAAATTCACTGATGTGGATACTATAGTTACAATTTTGGTGTAGACTGAGAGTTTTTTGAGGTTAGGAGCACTAGCTACTAGTTTCATGCATTGCGGTTTTGGAAGCTACCTCCTTCACCTTAAACGCTTCACCCAATGCATATGCATTATCAATCAATGGCCTCAAAATTCAAAAGTGAGGGGTTCAAAATCTTAATAGCTTTTACCATTAACCTATCTTACTTTGCCCCTAAGATTTTAAACTGAACCACTAAGGCTTCAGCTATTATGACCTTATATTTAGCAAAAGTAACCAATTATATTAATTATTCATTGATATTATATACTACACCTTCCATTTCTTGTTTGAAATATTTTGTAGTTAAGTGGAGTAGGTTGTCAAAATTGGGTCAATTCACTAACTCCCCTACTTTGGTGATCACCCTAGTTACCTTCATATCAAAATAAATTTACAATTCTTTTGTTTCATGACTTAAAAAAACACCCAATAACTTCTTCATTGATTTATTCTAGTTTAGTGAGGTATCCCTTTTTGCAATCACATATTTGAGGCACCAAGAAGAATCCATGATGGTCATCTAATTTTTATTATCAAAGGCACTTATTTTAGAGCATTGGACCAAGAATTTAAAACTTATTTTCTTGTCCTTAATCTTATTTCATAGTGTGACTATCTCTATTATATGGGCCTGACTAGATACCCTTGATATTCTAATGTTAAGAAAGATTTCATACAACTATATAACTACACTTTGTACCTCAGTTATTACTTCTAAAGGAGTCTATCTAATGTTCATCTATTCCCATCTCTTGAAGGCCTCCTTAGTAATTTGGTTTATTTCCTTCAATGCTGACCCAATAGAATCAACAAGAGCATTAAAGTACTCAATGTAATCCATAAGGTCATTGGGGTTGTTCTTTGGTATTTTGGCTATTAAAACACATTCTCCCTCTTCTCAAGCTCTATCTTCACCTTTGTACTCATAATTATTATTTTCATATTCCTCACTCTTTGTATGATCCCAATCTCTTTATCAAACCTTGTAAAAAATGTAGGGAGCTTAGCCATAACTAGATTTTGCCTTTGATCTTATAGATTTTGTATCTCCTTTATGCATTGAATAATTTTTAGTTCATATGTACCTTCTCATTGGGTAATTTCTAAGAATGCAAAGGAATGAGAGGTTATAATAAGGGAAGTATTTATTAGAAGAGACACTTTTAGAATTTAATCACTTATTTGTATGGGCACTTGTGGAAGCTTCTAGCTTACTACTCTCCATGGAGAGGCTTCCTTTTTTGGTGTAACCTTGGCCACGAATTTTTTTTAAACCAAATGTTAGTTTCACAGTCATAGTTTCTTTTTGCAATGCCTATGACTAGGGCATGGGAAGCTCAAGCTAGGTAAAATTTATTCTAAGGACTTGGGTTTATTGAAAAGGGATGTAGTAACCAAATTCTCAAAATGGGCCATTTTAGGAGCCCTTATTAAAATAATGTCATAATCTATACTAGTAACTTGAGAAGTGGAATATGTAATAGAAGGCATTATTGGGAGAAAAATTACAATTAAAATTTGTAAAATACACATAGAATAATCAATAGAAGAAACTACCTTAGATATCTTTTGTATTTGTTTTGAGGTAATCCCAGTCAAAATTTATCCTTCTTTTAATGTGCCTAGACTTAAAGCTTTTGAATTCTAAATGTCTACTTCATCATTTGGATAGAATTTTCCTTTATTCATTTCTTATTATTATGATGTGTAATCAATTAGAGATATTAATTACTCTATTTCATCATCTTCTTCTAAATCCTTTGTATCCTTTATGTCCTTTTATTATTCCTCAATAGCTTCTTCAATAATAAAGAGGCCAAGAGATGACCTCTCTTCCAAATTTATACCTTGGGAAGATTCAAGGGAATCCTTGGGCTTCCTATGATAGGTGAAGATAGGTGGAGTGGAGGGTGGATAATAAGGTGCGAGGGTTATGGTAATAATTGTGGTAGGATGTGGAGAGGTATGTGATGAATTAGAGTGTGTGTAAAATTGAGGGGTTTCCTAAGGAGACCTAGGGGAGTTAGAATTGAATAAAAATAAGACTAAAAGAACTCAAGTAAACTTACTTATGTAACCATGGAAATTGGAGGCAAAGGAGTCATTGTAAAGATGATCTTCCTTGATTGGGTAGAGTAATTTTTTATTTTTAAAAATTTATAGTTGCTCTTAGGACTTTTCACCTTAAGTTGTGGAAGTAATTTGAGGACTAGGAAGTCCTATAAAATTTTCCTTTATTATCCAAGGATTTGACTCCCTTTGACTTACAAGATGATCTACCTCTTATTCTATGGCTTGATCTTCCAGAGATGGAGGTTGTTTTGGTTGATGAGAATCTCTAGGTGATGATGGAGGCCATTATTATATCCATGTATTTTGGGTTTCTTCCTCTCTGGTCTTAGGATTATATTGCAACATTTGAGCCAATATCATTAATTTCTTCTTATCCTTCATCCCGATCCATACTTGAAAGTCATCTGAGGCTTTTAAGAAAACATAGTCATGGTCATAGGTTTGATGACCATACGACATGAACCTTCTTCTTCTCAAGGATGGTATTCAAATAATCCCTTATCCTTTTTAGGGTGCCATTCTTTAAATGGTGCTAGATGAAAATTATAAGTTGCCATGAGCTTACTATCTACTATAAAATATGACCTAATAATATATTGGTTCTACCCAATGTTTTATGATATTTTGAAGCAATAGTCTGAGTGTTTTTGACTGAGTTATTCATCAATATTATTAAAAACCTATCAATATATCTCTTGTTCTAAAATGTGGTCATGAACATGGTGAGGTATCAATAAAGGGGAATTTATTATTCCCTCTACTTATATGATAGTCAAATTTGGGTAGAGCCCATAGTCACCTATCTTGGTGAGTGTCCTTGTGATATTCTTAGACATTATAAGCATTATTGTGACCTTTATGTTTTAGTATATGTCAGGGTATACCTCATTTATTATTATCTTGATGTTATTTATATATCTATGAATAAGTATGAATGAGAAGTCTTCTCCAACCCTATTCCCAAGATACTTTGTTCATGATTACCATTCTTGGCCAAAGGTCTTGTACATAGTTACCATGACTGTATATAGTAGATAAGACATCATATAAAAGTTCCCATACTTAGGTCTCATGTTAGGGTAGAGAGTTTTATATTTTAATATTGTGCTTATAATATCCCCAAAGGCTACCAATTGGTTAGTGGTTAAAAAAATGTCTAGTAAGGGTACCCATTCAACTAGGATATATGCAATGCTCAATAATCCATATAATTTGTTTAATTGTTGCATTGAAATGGAAATTACAAGTAAAACCTTGATAATTTAGTTAGTTTAAATTAATCTTTTTTAATTCAATCTTTTCCCCTTTGTTAGCCACTACTTCAGTTTCCCTTACACTATATTGTGCTCATGCCACACATTGGTCATGACTTGATTATATTCAATTTCAGGGATAGGGAACCTAAGATATTATTTAAATGACATCCCTAAGATGTAGTCAAATGTTATTCAATCCTTCCTCACATGAATAATATCAACCATAATGGTTTCATTGATGAAAAAAACCTTTGATAAGTCAATACATGGTATTACATATAGTTTAGCTGCAACCTAGTGGAGGGCATGTTATTTGATGGGGAACAAGCGATCTATGTATTTTATGGCTTTAGGGGAGAGTTTGTCCTTAGAATATGCCTAAATTGACTTGACCTCTTCCTAGAGTGCCTAGTAGTGTGGGAATTTAAAATTCAAAGCACTCCTTTCAAACTTTGTATTTTTATATTCTATTGATCCCAAAAATAAAAATGGGGATAGGATTAAGATCTTACCTTGTTTTTATGCCAAGGCCATTGATAAAAAGTAATTTTTGTAATTTTTATAAAGTTAGAGACTAGTTTATTTGGTACTTTCTAAATGAATAAATTTAGAGCTCACTAGACACTTAGGAAACTCGAGAATGCAAATGATTAATGATCAAAGGCATATCAAGGTGAATGTAATGTTTGAATATTATATATATCATTTTAAAGATTATGTATTGATTAAATTTCTATACTTTGAATGTTGATAATGAACTCTCAATTTTAATGCCTATTTTGAATTGAATATGCTAGTTAGCTTTAGTGTGTGCTCTTTATTTGCCAAATGGTAGTCTCTTATTAATTATTCATGTCCAATCATCACTTTGAGATAACTTCTAACCATTAATTGATTTACTTCTTTACCATGTTGTTTCACCTTTATTCTTATGTTTTGTCTTTACTTTTTGTAGATAGTGCCATTTGTCATGCTATCATTAAATCAACTATTTAGATTTATTAATTATATTTAGGAGGTAACATAGTGATAATTTAACATGATTGAGCCATGTGGTGTGATCTTAGATCACTGGAAACATAGAATCTTAGGGCATTAAATGGGTATTGCTTTCGATGATGAGCTCTACATGGTTATAGGTCAATATGATCAAGAATGTGGCATGATCTCAAGAAGATTAAAGACTTAAGAATTTAGAGCATTATATAGGAAACAAATAGACTATTTAACTTCTTGACCATGTAGATTAATTTAAATATACCATGTGTCATTTGCTTAGGGCCCTAGAATCTTAGAAGCTCAGGATATTAGACTTTGGACTAAAGAACCATTTAATCTTCCTATGATAATGAGTTTAAATGATCAAGACATGTGGAATGATATTGAAAGCTCAAATACTCAATAACATGGAAGGTTGAAGTCTCATGGAACATAAAACTATCAAGTTTGTTGATGTGGCATGTTTATAGAGCTCGGGAGACCTAGAAGACTTGAAAGACTTAATATTTTGTAAAATTCCAAAATTCTAAATGGTGTGAGAGAAACACATGTCACAACTATGTGAGATATTTATTATGGGCTAGATTTAAAGGAAATCAATGGTCTTCAACTATTAATCCTATGATCAACATGTACATATTAGGACAAGAAAAATTAGATTTTTACTCTAAACATTACATTAAAGTAAAAAAGTGATAGACAATCCAAGGTTCAAGATGACTTAAGATACCAATTTAAGCTTAGATTTTTATGAATTTTACTTTTGAAATGTTGGATTTTTAAGAAATAACCCTTATGGTAAATTCATTATACCCTAATCATTGATCTTTAGGCTCATAGTTTTTTAGGTATGGATTTTTTAACAATGGGTCATTGTTTTCAAAATTAAGAAAATGGGGTGTGTGTTAGGACACAAAAAATGGTAACTCACAAGGGAAAATAGTCCCAAGTATTTTGAGAACCCATAATTTCAAAACCATATTATAACATAATTTAAATTTTAATTAAGACAAAATAAGGAAATCCAACTTATAGAACAAAAAATCTTACTTCCTCATGGAACATACTAATAATCCTAGTCTTCAAATAATTGTGTGATATTTTTAAATTAATTTCCATTTGGCATGAATATTTTGACAAAAGATCGAATAAAAATTATAGGTTTTACCTTGACTTTAAATTTGTAACTGATGAAAAAATAAATCTTGGGCATTGCTCTGATGTCATCTAGGCATCAATAGTCCAGATAGAGATACCTCTAATTCCACTCAAAGCCTTGTTCTACTGCCACCTAGGAATTTGTAGCCCCAATAGAGTTTAATTGATTCACTATTCATCCACCATTTGTTTTAGATAGAGGAAGGTTGGGAACTACTTTTCATTAGATGTGTGAAAAAACTTATTCATTAACATGTCCTTATCAGTGTATATTTTGCCCTAGGTTTATCATCTTATATCCATATTTTAACATATGTGAGTGTAGTGTATCTTTGTAAATGATAATATTTTATTTAATTTTCATGAGTATATTAGATCAAGTGCTAAAAGATGAGTAGGTTTATTTAATCTTAATCAAAGCTAAAATTTAGTCTTAATACATACCTCAACTCCAAAAGGTCTAGTACTTGTCATAATATATTTTCCTAAGTACCCACTATGTTCACTTTCAATATCATCTCCTTTTCATTTAGAATTTTCTCTTGGATTTAGTTTAGGAATTTTTTTGAGATAGTTATATGAAATTTAAGAAGCTAATCTAGAAAGCATGAAACTAAGCTATCAAAAGAAAAAAAAATTCTAAAGGAAAAAAATATAGGAAACAAGACATTTAATTTAGAAATTAATAAATCTAATCTAGAAAGTATGAAATATAATCTACAAAGCATGAAACTAAGATATCAAAAGTAATAAAACTATTCTAAAGGAAAATAAAATAACAAAATAAAAAATCTGATCTAAAAAGTAGGAAATCTAATCTAGAAAGCATCAAATCTAATCTAGTCCTACTCTAAATATATATTCATAGTTCAATTTGATGAATTCCTAGTTGGAGTAACCATGAATTAATGTTTAGAAAATTGTCCATTGATTGGAAATGTGAGGTCCTTACCTTGGAGTCTCTTAACCTAAAGGCATTATTTACTAAGATTCAAATAATAGGTAGGGTCCAATCCATAATGGAGTGAACTTGTCATGTTTCCCTTTATTTTCATGTGCTTTATCCCAAAGAAGAACTAGGTCTAAAATCATTAAATCCTTGAGCTTAGAATTTTTATCAAACCAATGTTTGATAATATCTTGTTATTTGTTGAAGTCATGTAGTGCATCAGTTCTTATATCTTCTAATTTGACTATCTCAAGTAGTATATAAATTATTCTCTCATCTTTGTCCATATACTCTTGCATAAATTGGTAATTCAGAAGCTTAAGAGTGATAGGGAAGACTGGATATCATACATACACTAAAAGAAAAGCTAAAACCTTGATAACTTTCTTGTGCCTTGTTTGGTCTACCTATAGTGCATACTTTAATAAGACATGTCATTATCTTGGTTCATTCTATGTAGATTTATTTATGGCATCCATTAGATTCTTATTAGTTGACTCAACTACACCATTTCTTTATGGATAATAGTTTAAAGAGAACTTGAGGGTGATCTAATTATGTTAGGCCCATTCTGTGAATTCAACAAATTAGAATGCTATACCTTTACCACACACTGATGAAATGGGTGTGCCAAATCAGGTGACTATACTTCCCTCTAAGAAATCAATGGCATCTATGGCTTATGAAATCTTTGAAGCAATATCCTCTATCCACCTAGTATAATAATTAGTAGTTGTGAAGATGAACTTGTGTCTTATTGAAGAATTTTGATATATTACCCCTAAAAAGTCTAGGCCCCATTAATAAAATATGAATCCTTTAATGTTTATATGTAAAGGCATGGTAGCATTTACTTATCTCTTTATAAAAAATTGGCACTCATAACAAATTATGATGTGGTTATGGGCATCTTTGAAGATTGTAGGCTAGTAGTAACCCATCCTTAGAATCTTATGGGTTATAGTATTGCTAGAGGGGTCCTCACTACCAACCTTCTGATGTAGGTTATCTAGGATGTCCTTAGATTCATATTTAAAAATTCACCTCAGTTAGATGCCTTAATAGTTATTTATGTAAAAGAATCCTTGATTGATCATGTAGGGATTCAATTTGATCCCAAGGGCATGTTTGTCCTCTCTCTTCAACTCTGGTGGGCATGTCCCTATAATTAAGTAATGAATGATATGTGAATACCACTCTCCTCTTAGTACTTGGGCTTTATTGATTTATTCATTATGGATGCATGGGTTATTTTGAGTCATTAGATGGATCAGGACCTATCCTCTTACCATTTTAGTTGGCATAATTTCAAGGTAAAAATCCTAAAGTTTGGCCATACATTTTCCTTTTTTTTTCTCCCATCTCATTCTAGTTGAGAATGAGTTTGATGGCTAGGTCAAGAATAATGGCACATGTATTATTTTGTAAAATATAATGTCTAAATTTTGTGATGGCCTTGATTAAGGCATATATATAATTATCAATCATGAATTAATTTAGTTTTGTATCCTTCAAGTTGGTACTCATGAAGGAAATGGGGTGCTCATTATCTTCTACCTTTTGCATCAATATCATAGTAATGGTATGTTTTGAAGCGAACAAATAAATATAAAAATCTTTATTGAAATCTAGGATGATTAGGACTAGGGCTTGAGCAATCACCATTTTAATATCCTAGAATAATTTCTTGGATTTTTTCATCCACTCAATATTTACATCTTACTTTAGCATAGAATTTAATGGTTTGACAATTTCTACACAACCAAAAATGAACTTTCTCACAAAGTTGATCTTACCAAAGAAGGACTTTAGCTCTTTGTTGTTAGGGGGGTTTATCTTGGATATGGCCTAGACATAGTTTGAGTTAATGGAGATCCCTTATTTATAAATAATATCGCCCAAAAGTTTTCTTTTAGTCACCCTTAAAATTTATTTCTTAGGGTTCAAAGAAAATCTATATCTCCTCCATGTGTCTAGGACTTTCTGTACATGGCTTACATGGTCATCCTTGTTCTTGGAATATCTCATAAGATCATCCATGCAGATGATGATACACTTCCACTCCTATCCCTAAAAGGTAAAATCCATAACTCTTTGAAAGTGACCCCTAAGTTGATTATGTCGAATGACATCCTTTTATTCAAAGGTCCCATATTTGGTGCTGAAAATAGTCTTCATCCTATATTTTGCCTTAACTAGTACTTGGTTTTATCCTGATAATCCATCAAAAACAAACATCATCTATGAGACACCTACCATTTGTATTACTTTTTCCAATGAAGGTATAGGGTAATTATCCTTTTATAAGGCTCTGTTTATGTTCTTGAAATCCACACACAACTTGATTTTTCATTCTTTTTCCTAATTGGCACTAAATTCATTACCTAGGTCAAGTGCATAATTAAGAATACAATTTTAGCATCCAAGAGATTATATACCTTAATCTCTATGATTGGTTCTAAGACAAAATTTACTATTCTCTTCCTCTACTTGAATGACTTATGTTATATTTTTAAAGGGATGGTATGGGTAATGAACCTAGGATCAAAGATCTTCAGGTCATCATATTTCCAAGCAATGACATCCTTATAATTTGTAAGTAGTCACTGCACCTTACATTTTTTTTTCTTTAGTATAGCTTAAACCTGTATTCACCAATTGGTGAACTTGGTTAATACCCAAGTTCTCCTTGGTGAAGGCAAATTTAGTGGCTTTGAGCTGCTTCTACTTCTAAGCATGTAGGTTGATGTGAAAATATCTTTATAAAGAAACCATACCCAAGGTATTTGAGTTTTATTTCAATTGTAGAACATATTATTTACCCATATATTCAATCTACATAGGTTAGATACTCCCTTCATATATTATCTAGACTTCAAAATCTCTTGACCTATTTAGGAACTATATGATTTATTGATCATCATCAAACACCTAGAAGTTGTCCACATTATCAAGGAAAGAAGGGCATAAAACTAATTCCAATGATAATTTATAAATTTTTGAGTCTTGAAGTGGTGCTAAAATAGTGATGGAGGCTACCAATAAATCAGATATCTAATTATCCTCTCTTGAAATGGCCTTGATGTTGAATGCTTCAAAGGATTTGATCAAGTCCCAAGCTCAGTGCTTGTATTTGTTTAGGTAGTTAAGATTGAACTGGTACTTATTCCTAATATGGTTTATAATTATCTCTAAATCATTGAACACTAGTAAGTGTTTAGCATTTTGATTTAACATGAACTGTAGGACTAAGATTAGGGCTTCATATTCAATTTGATTGTTGGTGCAGGAGAAAAAAAACCTATTAAAAATTCTCAGGATCCCTGCTCTTTAAGAGCACACTTGATTACCTTTGTATAAGAAACTAAACATGGAATTTAACCAGAAGTAATATGTAACTAGAATTCAGAAATAGCACAGAATATGAGAGACAATACAATCTTGTATTAACACTCTTCCAAAAGGAAATACAATGAAGAAATCACACTCTTCCCACACCTCTTGGGCGTACCAATAATTATCCCTCAAGAGTTCTCTCTCTCAATTACAAAAAAAATCAACTCAGACACAAATTTGTTGTTTCAACCAGTCGATAACAATACTGCCAGTACCACCACCGAGTACACCACGTACTCCAAGTAGATCTCCCTGATCTTGCTCATTATTGTGTTAAAGATCTCCTTTGACCTTACTACCCCATAGATCTCCTTTGACCTTACACACACACACACACACCTATAGATCAACTAATCTTACTTACCATGTAGATATTCTACCTAATCTTGCACAACCTGCAGATCAACCTGGTCTTGCACACCTACAAACCTAGATCTTACACTTGAGAAGAACCCTTGTCCTTGCCTTTCCAAGTCCTTATGATTCTCCAACTTACAATACAGCACCATGGGTCTCTTAAATAGATCCCATACAAATAATAATTAGACTTTCCAATTACAATAATTAGAAACACAGACTCAAGACTAAAATTAGTCTTTACATGCAAACTGACTGTCTGTCTAAAATTAGACCAGTTCTAGAACACACAGATGACTGACATTGGTCACTGTCTATCTGGAGATGACTAACATCAGCTAATCCATGACCAATGTTGATAGCTTCTTGTCTACTCCTGACTGATGTTAGTTGGCCTGATCGACATCAGTTACTGTGACACTCAGCAACCTCCTCCATGTTTGCATTAGTGAATCTTTTAGCTCCACAACCTAACAATCTCCCACTTAGAGATAAATAACTGCACCTATACCTATACTTGTACATCATCTAATTTTGTTTCTTGGCTTGTATCCCTCTTTAACTTTAGTCTTGAAGACCAACCACCACAAATCTTGTGGTGCTTCTCCTATCATCTAAGTAACCTGCCATATCCAAATCTACATACCCATGTAGAGAAGTGCCTGACCCTGTATAGCATGAATCCCTGCTATAGGTCCCTCTTAGATACCTAAGAATCCATTGAACTACTTTCCAATGCTCCTTTGCTGAATTGGCCATAAACTTGCTAACAACTCCCACTGCTTGGGTAATATAAGGTATAGTACACATGTACTCAACCTCATGATGTGATTTGGGACACTATTCTATGAACTGTCCATCCATAGGTGTGCTAACCAATTTTGCATCCTACATATTGAACCTCTCCACTACCTTATTCTCATAATCATCCAGAGATAACATCAACTTGTGATCTTCCCTGTCTCTAGAAATACTCATGCCAAGGATTTTTGCTCCTCCTAAATCCTTCTTGGCACACCTCTAAACTAATTTTACCCTTAGCTCAACAAATCCCTGCATGTATGAACCTGTAATAAGCATATCATCTACATACAGTAACAGGATAATGTCACAACTATTATCCAACCTGGTAAAATAAACATAATGGTTACATTGACACTGACTAAAGCCATGCTTTGTCATACACCTGTCAAACTTGTACCACTATCCTAGAGCTTGCTCAAGACCATATACCCTGGCCTTCTATCTCACATGTCCATTCTCTCCTTTCTTTAACCTAGGAATCCATTTGTCTTTCAGTGCTTTCATCCCAGCTGGCAACTCTACCAAATCTCTCGTTTAGTTCTTTCCTAAGGAATCAACATCCTCATTCATGCCATGCTCCCACTGTTTCCTAGATTCTACCTACATTGCCTCTTCAAAACTTGTTGGTTCTTGACCATCAGTGAGCAACAAGTTCAAGTAGTATAAAGAAGGGGAATAATAAATTTGAGGCTTACTTACCCTTTCAGTCTTCCATATGGGCATTTGAGACTCCTTGACAGCTTGCTGTCTGCCCAAAATCTAATATCTAGTTGACCCTGGTCTACACCCGACTGATGTCAATTCCACTTGATCATCGATGCTAGTTCCCTAACCAACATCGGTGTCCACCTGGTTGCCAATGTCAGTTCCCTGACTGACGTTAGTCTCCACTTGCCTGACAACACCGACTCTAGTCTGCACATGACCGACATCGGTACCTACTTGTTCGACATCGATTGTCACCTGATTGATGTTGGTAACTATGTTTTCCTATGAGTGATGACTTTTACCTATGAGCTCACTTTGGATCATAACCTTGTCCAAACTGCCCTACTCAGAATTATTTAGCCCCTTGAGCTGATCTCTATCCATCATCTCCTCCATGAAAACCAAGGCTTTCTAGTTCTTAAGTTTTTCAAAGACATTAGACTTCATCTTAAGAACATGCATCCCTTTCTTATTCATGTGACCAAGCCTACAGAGCCACATCTTCAAATCTACATCTAAAGAAGATAAACTAGAAGGAGAATCAATAATACAAGTAGATAGATAAAGAGTACCTACTTTCTTACCACATGATAATTCAAGTGCACTCTTGGAAACTTTCCAAGATTCCACTGTGAGAGTAACTGTGCAACCCTCATCACCCAACTTTCCTATAGAAATTAGACTCCTCTTCAGGACTGGGACATGCATGACCTCCTTCAACACCCATGTGTTGCCCATCTACATTTTTAGTCACACTTCCCCTTTGCCAACAATTTGACAAGGCTCACCAACCCCTAAATAAATCTTTTTAAAGTCTCCATGGACATAATCAAAGAAAAATACTCTATTTGGGGTTGCATGGAAAGAGGCAACAGAATCTAAAACCCAAAATTCTACTTTATTCAAGGAACATATAAGAGCATCTTGTGTAACAATACTTGCAACATCTGCTTCTTCATTTCCTTCATGCTGATCCTCTATCAACCAACAATCTTTCTTTACTTGCTCTTTCTTTCCATAATTCCATAATTGATCATTCTTGCCATTGCATTTTTCCATTCTTAGTGTACTTTCTTCTACCATTGCTTTACTCCCACTCAATCAAAAACTCCTGAGAGTGACTTGTAATCAACAAACACTAACCTGCTCTAAACCAGGCTCTGATACCACTTGTTAGGATCTAGGCTCAAACACAGCTTTGATACCACTCGATAGGATCTAGGCTCACAAAGCTCTGTTGCCAACTGTCAGTGGTATCACTTGGTGATCCTAGCTCTGATACCAATTGTCAATGGATCTACTTGGTGATCCTAGCTCTAATACCAATTGTCAAGATCCATGCTCCTTAAGAGCACACTTGATTACCTTTGTATAAGCAACTAAACATAGAATTTAACCAGAAGTAATATGTCACTAGAATTTATAAATAACATAGAATATGAGAGACAATACAATCTTGTATTAAAACTCTTCTAGAAGGAAATATAATGAAGAAATCACACTCTTCCCACACCTCTTACAAGTACCAGTAATTCTCCATCAAGAGTTCTCTCTCTCAATTACAAACAAAATCAACTCAGACACAGAGTTGTTGTTTCAACTAGTCAGTAACAATACTACAAATACCACCACCGAGTACACCACATACTCCAAGTAGATCTCTCTGATCTTGCTCATTATTGTGTTGTAGATCTCCTTTGACCTTGCTACCCCACAGATCTCCCTTGACCTTGCACACACACACACACACCTATAGATCAATTGATCTTACTTACCATGTAGATCTTCTACCTGATCTTGCACAACATGTAGATCAACTTGGTCTTGCACACCTACAAACCTAGATCTTACACTCAGGAAGAACCCTTGTCCTTGCCTTTCCAAGTCCTTATGGTTCTCTAACTTATAATACAACCCCATGGGTCTATTAAATAGATCCCATACAAATAATAATTAGACTTTCTAATTATAATAATTAGAAATGTAGACTCAAGACTAAAATTAGTCTTTACATGCAAATTGACTATCCATCTAAAATTAGACTAGTTTTAGAATGCACAGATGACCAACGTTGGTCACTGTTTGAATGGAGATGACCGACATTGGCTGATCCATGACTGATGTCGACAGCTTCCTGTCTACTCTTGACTAACATCAGTTGGCCTGACTGACGTTAGTTATTATGACACTCAATAACCTCCTCTATGTTTGCATCATTGAAGCTTTTAGCTCCATAACCTAACAATCTCCCACTTGGAGATAAATAGCTGCACCTGTACCTGTACCTATACATCATCTAATTTTGTTTCTTGGCTTGTATCCCTCTTCAAGTTCAATCTTGAAGACCAACCACCACAAATCCTGTGGTGCTTCTCCTATCATCCAAGTAACCTGTCATATCTAAATCTACATACCCATGTAGAGAAGTGCCTGACCCTGCATAGCATGAATCCCTACTGTTGGTCCCTCTCAGATACTTGAGAATCCACTGATCTACTTTCCAATGGTCCTTTCCCAAATTGGCCATAAACTTGCTGACAACTCCCACTACTTGGGTAATATCAGGTCTAGTACACATGTACTCAACCTCATCATGTGATTTGGGACACTATTCTATGAACTGTCCATCCATATGTGTGTTAGCCAATTTTTCATCTTGCATATTGAACCTCTCCACTACCTTATTCACATAATCATCTTGAGACAACATCAACTTGTGATCTTCCCTCTCTCTAGAAATACTCATGCCAAGGATTTTTGCTCCTCCTAAATCCTTCCTGGCACACCTCTAAACTAATTTTACCCTTAGCTCAGCAAATCCTTCCATGTATGAACCTGCAACAAGCATATCATCTACATACAATAACAGGATAATGTCATGACCATTATCCAACCTCATAAAATAAACACAATGGTTACATTGACATTGACTAAATCCATGCTTTGTCATACGCCTGTCAAACCTATACCACTGTCCTGGAGCTTGCTCAAGACCATATACCCTGGCCTTTTGTCTCACATGTCCATTCTCTCCTTTCTTTAACCTAGGAATCTATTCATCTTTCAGTGCTTTCATCCCAGCTGGCAACTCTACCAAATCTCTTATTTGATTCTTTCCCAAGGAATTAACTTCCTCATTCATGCCATGCTCCCACTGTTTCTTGCATTCTACCTACATTGCCTCTTCAAAAATTCCTGGTTCTTAACCATCAATGAGCAACAAGTTCAAGTAGTATAAAGAAGGGGAATAACAAATTTGAGGCTTACTTACCCTTTCAGTCCTCCATATGGGCATTTGAGACTCCTTTTTAGGTTGTTGTCCACCCAAAATCCATTCTCTAGTCGACCCTAGTCTGCACTTGATCGATGTCGATTCCACTTGATCATCGATGCTAGTTCCCTGACCGACATCAGTGTCCACCTAGTTGCCAATGTTGGTTCCCTAACCGATGTTGGTCTCCACCTGCTTGACACCACCAACTCTGGTCTGCACATGACCGACGTTGGTACCTACCTATTCAATGTCAATTCTCACTTGACCAACATTGGTAACTATGTTTTCCTGTGAGTGATGACTTTTACCCACAAGCTCACTTTGGATCATAACCTTGTCCAAACTACCCTGCTCAGAATTATTTAGCCCCTTGTGCTGATCTCTATCCATCATCTCCTCTATGAAAACCAAGGCTTTCTAGTTCTTAAGTTTGTCAAAGACATCAAACTTTCTCTTAAGAACATGCATCCCCTTCTTATTCATGTGACCAAGCCTACAAAGCCACATCTTCACATCTACATCTAAAGTATATAAACTAGAAGGAGAATCAGTAATACAAGTAGATAGATAAAGAGTACCTACTTTCTTACCACATGCTAATTCAAGTGCACCCTTAGAAACTTTCCAAGATTCCACTGTGAGAGTAACTGTGCAACCCTCATCACCCAACTTTCCTATAGAAATTAGACTCCTCTTCAGGACTGGGACATGCATGACCTCCTTCAACACCCATGTGTTGCCCGTTTGCATTTTCAGCCGCACTTCCCCTTTGCCAATAATTTAACAAGGCTCACCAACCCCTAAATAAATCTTTCCAAAGTCTCCATAGACATAATCATGGAAAAATAATCTATTTGGGGTTCCATGGAAAGAGGAAACAGAATCTAAAACCCAAGATTCTACTTTATCCAAGGAACATACAAGAGCATCTTGAACAATACCTGTAACATCTGCTTCTTCATTTCCTTCATACTGATCTTCTACCAACCAACAATCTTTCTTTACCTGCTCTTTATTTCCATAATTCTATAATTGATCATTCTTACCATTGAATTCCTCCATTCTTAGTGTACTTTCTTCTACCATTGCTTTACTCCCACTCAATCAAAAACCCTTGAGAGTGACCTATAATCAACAAAAACCAACCTGCTCCAAACTAGGCTCTAATACCACTTGTTAGGATCTAGGCTCAAACACAACTCTGATACCACTTGATAGGATCTAGGCTCACAAAGCTCTGATACCAACTGTCAGTGGTATCACTTGGTGATCTTAGCTCTGATACCAATTGTAAATGGATCCACTTAATGATCCTAGCTTTGATACCAATTGTTAGGATCCATGCTCCTTAAGAGCACACTTGATTACCTTTGTATAAGCAACTAAACACAGAATTTAACTAGAAGTAATATGTATCTAGAATTCAGAAATAGCATAGAATATAAGAGATAATACAATCTTGTATTAACACTCTTCTAAAAGGAAATACAATTAAGAAATCACACTCTTCCCATACCTCTTACACGTACCAATAATTCTCCCTCAAGAGTTCTCTCTCTCAATTACAAACAAAATCAACTTAGACACAGAGTTTTTATTTCAACTAGTTAGTAACAATACTACTAGTACCACCACTGAGTACACCCCGTACTCCAAGTAGATCTCCCTGATCTTGCTCATTATTGTGTTGTAAATCTCCTTTGACCTTGTTACCCCGTAGATCTCCTTTGACCTTACACACACACACACCTACAGATCAACTGATCTTACTTACCATGTAGATCTTCTACTTGATCTTGCACAACCTGCAGATCAACCTGGTCTTGCACACCTATAAACCTAGATCTTACACTCGAGAAGAACCCTTGTCCTTGCCTTTCTAAGTCCTTATGATTCTCCAACTTACAATACATCCCCATGGATCTCTTAAATATATCCCATACAAACAATAATTAGACTTTCCAATTACAATAATTAGAAATGTAGACTCAAGACTAAAATTAGTCTTTACATGCAAACTTACTATCTGTCTAAAATTAGACTAGTTCTGGAATGCATAGATGACCAACATTGGTCACTGTCTATCTAGAGATGATCGATGTCAATCGATCCATGACCAATGTCGATTGCTTCCTGTCTACTCTTGACTGATGTTGATTGGCCTGACCGATGTCGGTTATTGTGACACTCAGCAACCTCCTCCATGTTTGCATCAGTGAAGCTTTTAGCTCTACAACCTAATAATCTCCCACTTAGAGATAAATAGCTGCACCTGTACCTATACTTGTACATCATCTAATTTTGTTTCTTGGCTTGTATCCCTCTTCAAGTTCAGTCTTGAAGACCAACCACCACAAATCCTGTGGTGCTTCTCCTATCATCCAAGTAACCTACCATATCTGAATCTACATACCCATGTAGAGAACTTCTTGACCCTTCATAGCATGAATCCCTACTACTGGTTCCTCTCAGATACTTGAGAATCCACTGAACTAATTTTTAGTACTCCTTTCTTGAATTATCCATAAACTTGCTGACAACTCCCACTACTTGGGTAATATCAGGTCTAGTACACATGTACTCAACCTCATCATGTGATTTGGGACACTGTTTTGTGAACTATCCATCCATAAGTGTGCTAACTGGTTCTACATCCTACATATTGAACCTCTCCACTACCTTATTCACATAATCATCCTGAGACAACATCAACCTTTGATCTTCCCTGTCTCTAGAAATACTCATGCCAAGGATTTTCGCTCCTCCTAAATCCTTCTTGGCACACCTCTAAACTAATTTTACCCTCAGCTCAGCAAATCCCTGCATGTATGAACCTAAAACAAGCATATCATCTACATATAGTAACAAGATAATGTCACAAACATTATCCAACCTGGTAAAATAAACACAATGTTTACATTGACATTGACTAAAGCCATGCTTTGTCATACACTTGTCAAGCATGTACCACTATCCTAGAGCATGCTCAAGACCATATACCCTAACCTTCTATCTCACATGTCCATTCTCTCCTTTCTTTAACCTAGGAATCCATTTGTCTTTCAGTGCTTTCATCTTGACTGGCAACTCTACCAAATCTCCCATTTAGTTCTTTCCCAAGGAATCACCTTCCTCATTCATGCCATGCTCCCACTGTTTCCTAGATTCTACCTACATTGCCTCTTCAAAACTTATTAGTTCTTGACCATCAGTGAGTAACAAGTTCAACTGGTATAAAGAAGGGGAATAATGAATTTGAGGCTTACTTACCCTTTTAGTCCTCCATATGGGCGTTTGAGACTCCTTGACAGCTTATTGTCTACCCAAAATCCATTCTCTGGTCGACCCTGGTCTACCCCCAACCGATGTTGATTCCACTTGATCACCAATGCTGGTTCCCTAACTGATGTTGGTGTCCACCTAGTTTCTGACATTAGTTCCCTGACTGACATTGGTCTCCACCTGCCTAACACCACTGACTCTGGTCTACACATGACTGATGTCGGTAGCTGCCTATTCAACGTGATTTCTCACCTAATTAACATCTTTAACTATGTTTTCTTGTGAGTGATGACTTTTATCTGCGAGCTCATTTTGGATCATAACCTTGTCCAAATTGCCTTGCTCAAAATTATTTAGCCCCTTAAGCTAATCTCTGTCCATCATCTCCTCCATGAAAAACAAGGCTTTCCAGTTCTTAAGTTTGTTAAAGACATCATACTTCCTCTTAAGAACATGCATCCCCTTCTTATTCATGTGACCAAGCCTATAGAGCCACAACTTCACATCTACATCTAAAGTAGATAACCAAAAGGAGAATCAGTAATACAAGTAGATAGATAAAGAGTAACTACTTTCTTACCACATGCTAATTCAAGTGCACCCTTGGAAACTTTCCAAGATTCCACTATGAGAGTAACTGTGCAACCCTCATCACCCAACTTTCTTGTAGAAATTAGACTCCTCTTCAGGACTGGGACATGCATGACCTCCTTCAACACCCATGTGTTGCCCGTTTGCATTTTCAGTCACACTTCCCCTTTGCGAACAATTTGACAAGGCTCACCAACCCCTAAATAAATCTTTCCAAAGTCTCCATGGACATAATCATGAAAAAATACTCTATTTGGGGTTGCATGGAAAGAGGAAACATAATCTAAAACCCAAAATTCTACTTTATCCAAGGAACATACAAGAGAATCATGTGCAACAATACCTGCAACATCTGCTTCTTCATTTCCTTCATGCTGATCTTCTACCAACCAATAATCTTTCTTTACCTGCTCTTTCTTTCCATAATTTCATAATTGATCATTCTTGCCATTGAATTCTTCCATTCTTAGTGTACTTTATTTTACCATTGCTTTACTCCCACTCAATTAGAAACCCTTGAGAGTGACTTGTAATCAACAAACACTAACCTACTCTGAACCAGGCTCTGATACCACTTGTTAGGATCTAGGCTCAAACACAGCTCTAATACCACTTGATAAGATCTAGGCTCACAAAGCTCTAATACCAACTGTCAGTGGCATCACTTGGTGATCCTAGCTCTGATACTAATTGTCAATGGATCCACTTGGTGATCCTAGCTCTAATACCAATTGTCAAGATCCCTGCTCCTTAAGAGCACACTTGATTACCTTTGTATAAGCAATTAAACACAGAATTTAACTAAAAGTAATATGTAACTAGAATTCAAAAATATCATAGAATATGAGAGACAATACAATCTTGTATTAACACTCTTTTAGAAGGAAATACAATGAAGAAATCACACTCTTTCCACACCTCTTAGGCATACCAGTAATTCTCCCTCAAGAGTTCTCTCTCTCAATTACAAATAAAATCAATTCAAACACAGAGTTGTTTTTTCAACTAGTCAGTAACAATACTGCCAGTACCACCATTGAGTACACCACGTACTCTAAGTAGATCTTCCCAATCTTGCTCATTATTGTGTTGTAGATCTCCTTTAACCTTAATACCCCACAGATCTCCTTTAACCTTTCCCACACACACACACACACACACACCTACAAATCAACTAATCTTACTTACCATGTAGATCTTCTACCTGATCTTGCACAACCTAAAGATCAACCTAGTCTTGCACACCTGCAAACCTAGATCTTACACTCAAGAAGAACCCTTGTCCTTGCCTTTCCAAGTCCTTATGATTATTTAACTTATAATACAGCCCCATGGGTCTCTTAAATAGATCCCATACAAACAATAATTAGACTTTCTAATTATAATAATTAGAAACACAGACTCAAGACTAAAATTAGTCTTTACATGCAAACTGACTGCCTGTCTAAAATTAGACTAGTTCTGGAATGCATAGACGACCGATGTTAGTCACTATCTATCTGGAGATGACTGATGTTGGCCAATCCATGACCGATGTTGATAGCTTCTTGTCTACTCCTGACCAACGTTTGTTGGCCTGACCGACATCGGTTACTGTGACACTCAACAACCTCCTCCATGTTTGCATCAGTGAAGCTTTTAGCTCCATAACCTAACAAAAATGATGTATTTATTACCTTTTTGGGTTTTTAGGGCCACACCTATGCCATAACTTTACCTTGAATGAGATCCATCAAAGTATAGAGTCCATAATTGAGAAAGAACTTCAAATTATTATTCATGTAATTTTTATCTAGTGGTAAATGTGTACAAACCTACATGTGTTGACATGAAGTTGACCTGCTTATTCCTTGTGTTGTACTTAGTGATCAAGTATGCAATTTTGGGCTCTATATCTACCCTAATTTGATTTGGTAGACCTTATACGGAAGCCACATGTGATAAAAATTAGTATCATATACCCATTCAGTGTTTTGGACTAGTCTTACCTTAATAATAAGATGTACAGCTTTGGGGTATCAATGACTAGGGTATAAATAGTTTTTTATACTTATGGATATAATGTTAGATTTATGTGCACATTTGTAAATTATTTTACACATGATATTGAGTATTTATCCAACTATAATACCAATCTTTTTGACTGATCAAGAGTCAAACCCATATTATGGAAAATAGTTATAGGCATCACATTAGTTGATACCCTAGAATCAACTAGGAAATTATGTACATTCTTTCTAAACATTCAAACTATCAGTAAGAATGAAATTACCTCATGTTTATCCTTATACATCATTACACTTTCATGGGAGATATTAGACTCGTCAGAATTCCTTCTTATTAGGTCCTTTAGTAGTATCTCTCTTTATTCAGTGATCATAGCAAGTTCATGAAGACTAATGTTGGATTTAATCTTTTTCATGTCTTCCAAAATATTTTTTCCTCCCTTTCCCTGATGATCAAAGTTATGTGACTGATCCTTTTTATTATGAGGAGGCTTATTATCTCTCCTTGGTGGTGGAGGGTTATTGCTAGCGTTTGAATTAGGAGTGGTGGCACCATTATTAGGATGTGTTTAATAAGTTATAGGCTATTTGTTCCTCAATTTGTAGTTTTTCCTAACCTATTGGTACTAATATAAATCATGAACATCATTTATATTTTCTTTAGGTTCATTGTCATCTTCTCTCAAAAAAGGGAAGTTGTATGTGTTAAAGACCATAGTCATTCTAGGATTGATTGAAGAATTAAATGAAGATGGATCTTGGTGACTTGTAGAATTTTCTTTCCTTTCATATTCCTCTTGGAAGATTTTAAAAGTAGTGCATAACTTGATATAATCTAGTTTCCCATGTTGCATATTTATGGACCTTACGCCAGTTTGGAAGAGCCACATCCATAACATTGATCTCTAACATCTTGTTAGAAGGAACATTATGTTCTTGATTATTCACGGACCTATTAAAAGGCCTATTTTACCTTTGGAACCTCTAACCTTGATTATCATAATTATATTTTTCCCACTTATATTACCCATACACTTATACATTTTGGGGAATTCATTACTTAGTTTCTATACCATTCTCTAGATGACTTCCATCTCAGTCTTATTTGAGTTGGAAAAATTATCCTGCATGAATGTATTATCAATTGGTATAGAAGTTTGGCTCTAACCATATTGGTTAGAAGTAAAATTATTCAAGAAACTAGAATGTTGATTATGGTTAACATGGGTTAATGATAAATTATTATGGACCAAGATTTGGTTTTTTTCCACTAGGTTCTAGGTTCATTAGGGATTAGATTAAAATTTGGGTAGATAGGTCCAATACTAAGTGGAGGAAATGATTAAAACTGAGGGTACAATTGTTTGTATACATTAATAGCTATCATGTAAGCTAGGGGTAAGGTATCAATAATGAAAAACCTATAAAAGAACACATTAGTCATGGAGTCTAAGGATTTTTTATTAATTTATAAGACCAATGGATTGTTAGGATTATAGGAAAACTCTAATATATGATACATCTTTTGAAATTAGGTGTTTAAAGCTTAGATTGGATCATTGGGCTTTCTTCTCATACTTGTGAAGTGTTGATAAATAATACTTGCACTAGTAACTGGGCCAAAGTGGTTCAAGAAAGTATCTTAACATTCCATCCAAATTGTGATTGACCTTTCCAAAATACTTAAAAACTACTCATCAGCTACTTCTTACAAAGTGAAAGAGAACAGTCTGTAAGCCTCAACTTTGGGATTTAAATTAAGTATCCATAAGGTAGATTTTAAGGCCTTTATATTTTATTCCATTGTTCTTCTTACTAAGGGAAAGAAAGAGGGGAGATAATATTTTGGGTTTTTAGGCAAATCATTCACCACTCCTAATACATTGATAGCTGAGCCAATCAACCAAGCCAGGAATTACAGTGGGATATTTGGCTAAAGTGGAAGATTAAAAGGTGGGTTCTAAGGAAAGGCCATGATAATTATTAGAATATGAATCTATCTTCTTGGACATGATGAATATACCCTAGATCTCTGAGAAACACCTATATCAGACTTAACCTTTTTATGCATCTCTAAAGGTATCTATTATAGGCTATTGTATAAGGTTGACATTTTTAATCATGTGGGTTCATCTAGAATAAGTCAAATGATTTTACTCCTTAGGATAGAGGCAAAGGATGATAAGCCCTCCACTAAATGCCAATTTGAAATATTTTATTGATGTGGGTTTTATATACACCCTCATAGTTCCTTATGAGGTTGCCTCTAATGTTTTAGGATCAATGAATATAACCACTCTAAGGCATGAGCTATAGGGTATTTAGTTTTATAACAACCTATTGGCAAAATAATGGTTAAGAGACATAGATAGTTTATCATGGGCGAGCTGGCCATCAGAGAACTTAAATCTACTTGGAGTGGGTGGAAAGATGGTGATTTATAACTAAGGTGGGTAAGAATGAAAAATAAATATGAAAGGAGGGAAAAGTAAGGCAAAAAATGAAGTTCTATGGAAGTTTCAAGGATAAAGCCTTTACAAACTAATATTTGAGTTCAAGTAGGATAGGGTATCTAGACCAATACTTATTTCAAGATGATGTAGAACCAAAAACAATCAAATATAGTTAAAGAGTCAAAGGGAACAAAACATAATATACTCAAACATGCATAAATAAAATGTTGTTAAATTCCTAAATTGCTATTGTACATCTACAAGAGGATTATGATAAGCATGCAAGAGATTCTCAAATCATATATTGATAAAAATGAAAGATTGTATTCAAAAATAAATACCTCATAGATAGTTTTAATAAATAATATACCAAATTGATGGAATGTCTAGGAAATCCACATAATTGGAGAATAATAGAGATTTTCACATCATGAACAAGTTAATCAAAGCTTATTTGAATTTATTATTAATCTTAATAGCTAAAATTATCCTCCCTTTATGATCAGGATGTTACATGTATATATAAGCTTGGGATGGGGAATGCCTCATCTCTTCGATTTTTTCCTAATATTACAAGTCTAAAAATAGAACCTTAAGTTCAAAATTCATGTAATAATGCATGCTATAATGAAAGTAGTCAAAAATAGAATTTCCAACTAAAAATTATGCATGCACAATAATAGATGGGGAGCCAAAGTCCCACTTTGATAAGAATCATGTGAATACATAGTTTTTCCAAAATTAGAATACCAATACCATGCTAATTGAATTAGATAATGAGGATACTATAGTTAAAACTATGGTGTAGACTGAGAGTTCTAAGAGGTTGGGAACACTAACTACTAGTTGCATGCATTATGACTTTGGAAGTTTCCTCCTTTACCTTCAATGCTTTACCTAGTGCATATGTATTATCAAAATCTTTATCAATGTAATCAAAATTCAAAATTGATGGATTCAAAACCTTGACAACTTATACCATTAATCTTTATCTACCTATAAGATTTTAAACTCATCTACTAAGGCTTCAACTATTATGAACCTATCTTTAGAAAAACTAACCAACCATATTACTTCTTAATTGGTCTTATACATTACACCTTCCGCTTCTTGTTTGAACTCTTCTATAGTTGAGTGGAGTAGGTTGTCAAAATTGGGTCGATTCACCATCTCTCCTACTTGGGTGATCACCTCAATTACCTTGATGTCTTACAATTCTTTTGTTTCATGACTTATAAAAAAACATAGTAGATTATTCATTGATCTATGCCAATTTAGGAAGGCATCCCTTTTAGAAATCAAATATTTGAGGCACTAAGAAGCATCTATGATGGTCATCAAGTTTAGCTGATCAAAGGCACTTATTATAGAATACTAGACCAAGAAGTTCAACCTTTTTTCCTTATCCTTCATCTTGTTCCATAGTGTGACTATCTATGATTTATGGACTAACTAGATGCCTTAGATATTCTAAAGTTTAGTAAGATGTTATACACATTTTCAATTACACATTGTACCTCAGCTATTACTTCCTAAGGGCATGTATGATCTTCATCTATTTACATCTCTTCAAGGCCTCCTCAGTGTTTTGGTGTATTTCCTTTAGTGCTGACCTAGTAGAATCAACAAGATAATTAATTTACTTAATGTACTCTATATGGATCATTGGGGTTCCTCTTGGGTCTTTTGGCCAATTAAAACACATTCTCCCTTTGCTCAAGCTCCATCTCTATCATTGTCCTTGTATTTATTATGTTACTCTTCATCACTATTTTTATGGTCCCACTCTCTTTATCAAACTTTGTAGAAACTATGGGGATCTTAGCCATAACTATATTTTTCATTTGATGCTATAGATTCTACATTTTTTTTCCCATTGAGAAATTATCATTTTACCTATACCTTCTCCTTGGGTAATTTATGAAGATGTAGATGGTTGATAGGTCATAGGAAGGGAATTATTTATTTGGAGAGATTTCTATGTCATTGAAGGACTTATTTGTATGTGTACTTGTAGAAGGTTCTAGCCCACTACTTGCCATGGAGAGGCTTCCTTTATTGGTGTAACCTCAACTAAGAATTTGGTCAACCCAAGTGTTATTTAAACAATCATAGTTGCTTTTAACAAAGCCTATGACTGGGGCATGAGAAGCTCAAGTTTGGCCAACTTTCTTCTAGGGGCTGGAATTTTATTTAAAAGGGATGTAATAACCAAATTCTCAAAGTTTGCCATTTTGGGAGCCCTTATTAAAATACTATCAAAATTTATAAGAGTAACTTGAGAAGTAGATGTAAAAATGGGTATTATTTGGGAAAAAGTTATAATTGAACTTTTTAAAGTACATATATAAGAAACAATAGAAGAAACTACCTCTAAGATATTTTGTGTTTGTTCTAAGGTAAGCCTTGTCAATTTTTTTCCTTCTTTTGATGTGCCTAGACTCAAAGCCTTTGATTTCTCAAGTGTTGCTTCTTCATCATTTGGGTGGACTTTTTTGATATTTAGGTCTCATTATTATGATGTGTAATCAACTATATATATTAATTTCTCTTATTCTAACTCTTATTATAGATCCTTTACATACTCTATCTCTTGTTATTCCTTATCATATTCTTCAATAATAGGGAGGCCAATAGATGTCCTCTCTTCTAACTTTATACATTAGGAAGAGTTAAGAGAATCCTTGGGCTTCTTATGGTAATTGAAGATAGGTAAAGTGGAAGGTGGATGAGATGGTGTAGGGGTTGTGGTAACAATTATGGTAGGAGGTGAAGAGGTATGTGATAAAGTGGAGGGTGTGGAAAGTCTATGGGTTCCATGAGGAGACCTAGGGGATTTAGAAGAACTAGTGGAGTTTTAATTGATTCAAAAGAATACTACAAGAACTTAGGTAAACTTTCTTGTGTAACCATGATAAGAGGAGGAAAAGGAGTCATCATAAATTTGTTCTTCCTTTGGCTAGATGGGGTAGTTACTAGCTTTTCCATAGTTGTAATAGTTCCCAATACTTGTTCACCTAAATTTGTGGAAGGAATATGAGGACTAATAAGTCCTCTCAAAATTTTCTTTCTTAGCTAGGGATTTAACTCCCTCTAACTTCCAAGTTTATCTCCATTCGCTTATATGTCTTGAGCTTCTAGAGATTGAGGCTAGTCTAATTGTTGAAAGCCTTTAGGTGGAAATGGAGGCCATTGTTGAATCCATGCATTATGAGTTTCTTCCTTTATGGAATCAAGATTGTATTTTAGATCTTAGGCTAATATCATTGATATATTCTTATCCCTCATCTTGATCCATACTTGCGAGAGATTTGGGGCATTCAAGAAAACCTAATCATGGTCATAAGTTTGATCACCATAAGAAACATGAACCTTCTTATTCTCAAGGATGGTCTTCAAATAACCCCTTATCCTTTTCTTAAGGTCCCATTCCTTGAATTTTGATGGCTACAAATTGTAGGTTGTATTGGGCTTACCTAGTCATGTATTGGTGTTGCCTAATGTTGTAATGTGTTTTAAAGTAATAGGCCAAGTGTTTATAGATGAATTCTTCATCAATAATATTAAAAAATTGGTAAGTTATCTATTATTATAGAATGTGGTTAGGAACATGGTGAGGTACCAATGAAGGGGCAATTCTTATTCCTTCTACTCAGATGATAGTCACATCTGGGTAGAGTCAATAGTCACCCATCTTGGAGTGTCCTTATGATGTTCTTAGATAATCTAAGCATTGTTGTGCCTTGAATATTCTAGTATATTTGAGGGTATACCTCATTTCTTATGCTCTTAATGTTATATATATATATATATATATATATATATATATATATATATATATATATATATATATATATATATATATATATATATATATATATATATATATATATATGAATAAACATGAATGATATGTCTTCTCCAAGCCTATTCCTTAGATACTATGTGGATGGCTACTATTCTTATCCATAGGGCTTGTAAATAGTTTCCATGACTATATCCATTAGATAAGACATCATATAAAATTTCCCATCCTCATGTCTCTAATTGGTGTAAAGAATTTGAGATTTTAATATTGTGCATATAATCTCCCCCAAGGCTACTAATTTATTAGTGGTTATTATAATTTCTAGGTGGGGTACCCATTCAACCTAGACATATGAAATAATTAAAAATCCATTTAATATATTCAATAGTGCCATTGCAATGGAAATTATATGTCTAAACTTGATAATAAAGTTGGTGTAAATTTAGCCTTTTAGATTCAATCTTTACCCCTTTGACAACCACTACATCAGTTTCCCTTCCACCGTATTGTGCTCAAAGCACACATTAGACATGACTTAATTATATGTAGTTTTGGGGAAAGGGATCATATATATAATTCAAACACCCTCCCTAAGATGTAGCTAGAGGTGGTTTTAACCTTAATCACATGAGCAATATCATCCATAGTGGTTCCATTTATGAAAATAACCTTTAGGAGGTCAATACATGCAATTACCTCTAGTTTAGATGTAGCTTGGTCAAGGGTCCATTCCTTTATGGGGAAAAAGTCATCTATGTATTGTTTGGATTCAAGGGAGAGTTTGTCCTCCTTAAAATATGCCTAAATTGACTTGATCTCTTCCCATAGTGTTGAGTAGTGTTAAAATTTAAAATCCAAAGCACTCCTTTTAAACTATGTATCCTTATATTATGTTGATGTAACAAATGAGAATGGGGATGGGATTGAGATCTTACCTTATTTTGAGGTCAATGCCATTGATAAAGAGTAGTCACTGTAGTTCCTAGGAATTTAAAGATTGGTTCCTTTGACACTTTGTGAATAAAAAAATCTAAGGCACACTGGATGCTTAGGAAACTCAAGAAAACAAATTATTAATGATCAAAGCAATAACAAGGTGAATGAATTGTTCACAAATTTTGTATATCATTCATAAGATTGTGTATTTATTGAACTTGTGTTCTTTTAATGTTTATAACAAAATCTCACTTTTAATGACCATTTTAATTTGAATATGTTAGTCAGATTACGTAGGTGCCCATTTTGTTCTAAATGGTAGTCTCTCATTAATTATTCATGTCAACTCATTAGTTTGATACAACTATCAGCCATTCATTAAATTTCTTATTTACCAAATTATTACACCTTTATTATTATCTTTTCGATTTACTTTTCATGAATATTGCCACATGTCATGCTCTTATTAACTCAGCCCTTTGGATTTCTTTTCTATATCTAGGAGGCCTTGTAGTGATGAGTTAACATGATTAAGCCACATGGTGTGATCTCAAAGCACTGGAAATATAGAATTTTAGGGAATTAAATGGGTATTGCTTTTAGTGATAATTTCTATGTGGTCGTGTGTCAATGTGATCAAGACACATGGAGTGATCTTGAAAAGCTCAGAGATTTAGGATTTTAAAACATTATGTAGGAAACCAACAAACCATTTAACTTCTTTATCATGTAAATTAATGTAAATATGCTACGTGTCATCTATTTGGGGCCTTGAAAGCTTAAAAGCTTAGGACATTAGACTGTATACTAAAGAACCATTTAAACTTCTTATGGTGGTGAGTTTACATGATTGAGACATGTGTGGTGATATTATAAGCTTAGAGACTTAGGAACTCATAATCTTGGAGGCTCAGGGAACATGAAATTATCAAGTTTGCTGATAAACAAGTGAAGTCCCCAAAGTTTTAGTTTAGCATGGATATACCACATGTCATGTTTACAGAGCTCAAGAGACTTGAAAGACTCAAAAGACTTAATATTTTGTAAATGTCCAAAATTATGAATGATGCAAGAAAAACATGTGTCACAACTACATGAGATATTTTTTATGGGAATGATTTAGAAGAAATCTATGGTCTTCGGATATTAATCTATTGATCAACATGTACATACTAGGACAAGAAAAATTATATCCGTTAGTATGCAAATCATATTAAAGTATAAAAGTGATAGATAATCCAAGGTTCAAGATGACTTAAGATACCAGTTTAAGCTTAGATTGTTGTGAATTTTACTTGGGAATTGTTAGATTTTGCATAAATAACCCTTATGATAAATTTGTGATACCCTAATCATATATATTTAAGCTTATAGTTTCCTAGGTATGGGTTTTTTAACAATGGGTACCTATTTTTAAAATTATGAAAATGAAGTGTGCATGTTAGGTCACAACATATATCATTTTAGTCAATGTATAAATACCAAGGCCATGACTATTTTATATTAAAATTTTATGTTCAAAGAATTAATGCCAAAATATTGCTAAAAATATTCAACATTCTTCATCCTAATTGAATAAATCTATTCATGAAAAAGGGGAGATGTCATTAGAATGAACACATGCATTGAAAAATACTCTTATATCCACAAAACAAGCATAATAATTTGAAAATCAATTACTATATGGAGTCTTCAATAAAAGGTGAATGTATTGTTTATCTTCTTATATTGATTTATTTGATGATTATAACTCACTCTATGGAGCAATCTTGAAGTGTTATGTTTTGTGATTTTTTGTATTTGAATACTAACATCGAAAATAACATCATAATATTTTTATACAAACATTTATATTCATACTCAGATTTGTTATGTTATTTGATATTATTTCACCATAATGGTCATGAGTTGTTTTAACTATTGTGGTTTTAATATATTCACCATTTAGTGAGTTAGTCATACTATAGGAAACATTTCCTTGAAATTAATGGGCTATTTTATATGACATAACTCTATCACATTGTTTTTGAATGGTTATAGCACATTTTTTAATTTTTTGAGGCCTAGATGGCTGTACAATATTTGATGTTATTTAAGACTAAATGGATATAATGTAATTATATGATTGTTTTTAGCTAAATGGTTGTAGCATATATGTAGAATGATGTTGGAGTTGTTAATACATATTACTATAGCTTAATATAATAAATTAAAAGGATATTTTGAGGAACTATATGGTTATAGGCATTCCTTGTAAAATGTTAGTACTTTGTGTAGTTATAGCTTACTTCATATAAGAACAATAGTATTAGCTATTAATGGATAAATATATTGGAAGCAAAAGATGACTAAGAGGTGGGGGGTGAATTAGAAAACCAATATTTTACCTTAACTTGATTAACTCAAATATTTATCCATCATGAGAATATGAACATCAACCATTCAATCAACATCACAGTGAGAGTATACATAGAAAACATAAAAAATATAACACATCACAACACAAGATTTATGTGGGAAACCCTCATGGGGGATAAAAACCATTAAAACATATTTTTTAATACTTGTAATATAACCATGAATAAATTTATAACAAAACCAACAAATCAAGGAGCACTCACCTCTCAATTTATTCAATCATCCACGTGGCCTTTAGCTAGTACCAACTAGCAAGAAGGCTATAACCCTTAGGTGATCAAGCACCAACTCAATCACCTCCAAACTGATATCCACATCTGATATGATGTATTATACACCTGATGATGGATTTATATTTTTATAATACCTAAAAAAATACCTCTCTACCTCATTCAATCCTCTTCCTCTTCTACATCACTCAACTAGACAAATAGGCCTATCTAGCTTTGAAACAAACAATCCAATAGCTCACCACATATACATAAATTTTTAGACCTTTAAATAATATTAAAAAATATATTATAATATTATTCATGGTATCTTACACTTTTTCAAACCCTTATTTCATTCTCTTCACACTCCTATAGTCTTACTTGACCAAAAAGGCCAAACTAGCCTTGCTTATATACTAGTCTTTTTCACACTAACTCATTAGTTCAACAAAAGCACAATAAAAAAGAGATTCATATTTTAATAACCCTTAGTACATGCTAATATCATGAAACAATTATAAAATATCAAACATAGGTTTGTCATATACATTTAGACCTTATTTTCCTCATTAGGCCTAATAAACCTTATTGCATTAGGTCTCACCTTCAACAAACAACTAATGAGATTAAATGATACATTAGACCCACCCACATCATGATATTTAAAATATCATACACATTTAAAATAACCTCTGTTATCCTCCTTCATGATCAAGATAACTTGAGTCATTCGCTTTCATTTGGAACACTCCATTAGGCCTCAAGCCTTCATTAGGTCTCATGGATACCTAATCATCCCTTTAACTCCTCACCAAGAAAAATAGAAATAGAAGACCAATTCCAAGTGTATGTTTCCATGAAATATTACCCATAAGACATCATGAAATATCCAAACCATATCAAGACACATATATAGAACTCAAACCTATCAAATCAATGTATTAACCATGACCACTATGATGGAGGAAGGAAAAGTTAACTTGTTAATATTTATTCATACTAAAGATGGATTAGTCAAACCTCAAAAATACATAAAAATGACCCTTATGGAGTATAAAAAATCCAATAATAGATAAATCATCATGAAATATCCAAAAATCATCAATACAAACTCAAACACCCTTCTCAGGTCACTTGCAGAAGAAAGTCAAACCCTTAGTCAACTTTGAAACTTCATAAATGCACCTGTATGACCATTCAAAGCTTGAAACCAAATTTTATGGATATTCCTTGGAGTAATTTATTAATTTTATTTTACTCCATCAAAAAATTCATCCATTATCAAATATTATAAACAAAATAATACATACTAGTTTTCTCTTGTAAATTCAAATATTTGAATTCCAATGGTCATGTTTTTATGGAAAAATGACTATGGAAACTAGTGAAATCTACATAGGAGACCAACTTTACACTACCATAACTTTTTGTCGACTTTATTTCAGTTGTGAAATTTTAAAAAATTTATTTAGGCACAAATCTAAGGAAACCCATGTGACCATCTTCTTCTAACACCTTCACATGTGTGAATGATGATGTCATCAATCTACTTATTTAGCCTTATTTGATAAGTAGACTAGGATGACCTAGATAAGTACACAAGCATTCCAATATCTTCCTATCACCACCAATGGACTCTTAAACCTTATAAAAACATCATGAAGCCTTTTTATCATATATTAAATGTATAAATCATGTATATACTCAACATTCAAATGCATCAAACCTTGCTTAAACCATCTTACCCAAACATGTCACATACTTTGCACAAGAACCCTTGGCACACTTTGTCATAGAATTAATATAAAAATTCAAACCTCATGAAAATTATAAATCGTACTAGGTACATCATTAAAATTCTCAAATAATCTCCCCCTTTGTCATTGATGTCAACACCTGCAAACAATAACACAAAACTATCAAATCATCTAGCCCTTGCACAAGCTCTTTCTCCCCTTCTCCCATTCTCTCTCCTCCTTAGACACAATGACAAAGTGGGATATATTAATAAAATATATGCTCAATTATACTTTTTTTTACCTCAATAAAATCTAAAAATTCTCCCCCTAAGTCATCTGAGTTTAGGTGACCTTTGGACACCATCAGATCAACTCAAACCTTAATAACACACATTACCCTCAAACCCTTTTTGAACAAAATATCCATTACCAATGGATGAAACACTTAATTTTAACCATAAATATATTTTTATTAATATTATATTTTGTATACAATTAATTTTCTAATATTTCACCCCTTGAATCTCATAATTATCCCTATGCCCAATTAGGCCTTCTTACACATAGGAAATTGTCTTACACTGCAAAGATAGAACCATGAAAAATCAAATCAACCAATACATGATGATCACTTGGATATATAAAAATTACTTAAAAAAAATCCATGTCTATTATAATTCACCACTTAGGCCATAATGCCTCAAAAATTCTTCTGCTACAAGCTCATTCAAAACTACTAGTGCACTATAAAACCTAAACTTGAGAAATTTAGTCATAAGAGCTATTTTCTTAGACGCTCATGTAAAAAAATTAAATTTAAAGGACATAAATTTCCTTAAAATTATTGCAATGTACTTTATACAACTCCACATAGGCCAATAAGCTTCAATAACATTGATGCTAAAATACTACTTAGAACTGCCAATGCACCTAGAAAACTGTCTTGACAAAATGAGATAGAAACATGTCTTATCACCTAAACTAAGATCACCCAAAAACTTAGGAATATGTTACAAGACTTAAATATCCACATAATTTTCTTTTCAAATAATATCATAAGTCAAATCACCTCCATACCACACTTTCAAGAAGCTCACTCTAGTCTGCCAATACACTCTAAAACCTAGTCAACAAACTTTGACTCTCAACATAACATGAAAAATTATAGTGACTCTAAATGAATAAATATGAAACCTATACTTCTTAATCATAACTCCATTCAATTATCCACCATGGTCAGATATCACATATTGGTCTTTTAGACCAATCTCATTGTCTCCTTAATTATAGTCACTACATATTTAGGGTCTGTAACTTTCTTAAGAAATTATGATAATCACATAAGATTAGGGAAAATAGAAATATAATCGTGAGATTATAAAAAATTTCTAATCACACTCTATGTACATTTTTTCATCTATAAAAATTGATTTTTCATCCCTAAACCTTTTCTCATTTTGACTGGTCATTCTCACTAGTTTCAAAAAGCTCTTATTCTCATTGGTTTCATAGGTAATCTCTTACTTAGTGACTAGAAAACTTAGTCTCTCAAAATTATTAACATAAAGGTCTTATCTTACATAAAAAATTTAATATTCATGATACATAAGTCATAGGATTCTCCCTTCATGCATTTGATCAATCTATCCTTTGTAACTTTTGTCTTTTACATCAACTTCTTAAAAAATAAGATCTTTTCTATAAGGACCACACATTGTCAGGACAAACAAATAATACTTGGCAATGACTATGAGAGTTTTAAACAACATCCAATAATTTTATATTGAATTAAAATCCATATTGATCACTCAACAATAATATTTTCATTATCAAGTTCAACTTAAGGTTTCAATGCAATGAAAACATGTTTCCACTCTTAATATTTTTTCATAAAGTTGTGTTCTTAAAACCATAAAATAATTTTTATAAACTCTTCTTAGAACATTTTAAAACCTCTCCTAAATATCTTGGGTCACCATGCATCTTCTACATGTGCTAATGAGAACTTAAAACTTATTCTTGGGTAGGCTCACCTTCAATCTAGGACTCGAAAAATCTAAAATAGACTTTTCAAGTTGATCCTAAGGATGATAATCCTCTTTGATAGGTTTGGAAATTCTCATAAAATATCTCTTACCTTGATATCTTGAATTCATGCCTCATTAGGCTAGGTAGGAGCAAGACTAGATCTTTAGAGAAAACCAACAAAGAACATTCTCATCCTTAGGATCAACTTGATATACTATTAAGTGTTTATACACCTTATTTTCATTCTTAAAAACTTATAAAATCACTCTTAGTATCATATTCACTCACTCCAACATACTTGACCCTTCATACTACAAGCTTATGTTATCTATGCCACTACTACAAGATTTATGATTCTAATGACAAATAATCAAGCTTCAATATTGAATTGTGACATCCATGGAACACTCAAGAAACCACATAAGATGTTATAAAACAAAAACATAGGTCCACTTTATAGCTCTTAAGACCATCTTATTCTTGTAGACCAAATATGAACTCTCTAGCTCAAGCAAGCTAGTTTGACTCATATCACACCTTAAATACCTCTCATACCTTTATGCATCTATGGACCTAAAAAAAACCTATTTAAATCACATAGTGATTAGAAAACATCAGACAAATACTTTATATATCTTACCATTTTTAAATCATAGAATCATGCTTTAAGGCAACACATAATTCCTCTTAATGTCATGCATCCTTCCTTCAAGACAACTCAAACACTCCCCATTTGGATACATAAAATATGCACCTCAAATTTCATGCCTTTAGGCTCCTTGGGACTATAGATCTTCTCCACAAGACTTCCTTCTTAAAACTTAACAAGGACAAACTACATACCTTGAGATCAATATGCTAATTATCTTCAAATATTCTTGATCTTGTAAGTTTTCCTATATTTTTAACATATTGAGTTAACAAGCTCCCCCTGAGACCTTTCTAACATCTTAAAAAAAGGAAAACATATCTTCTAAAACATCTTTCATTCTTCATCTTTCAAAATATCACACTTGTCTCTTTAAGGCATAAATGGCCAAGACACCTCTTAAGCTCAAGACTACAATATACTAGTTTCTCATAGTGCACACAAACTTAGACCTCTATCTTAGCCTTATTCATTACTATAGGAACATATAAAAGTGCATTAAATGTGTATGATATACCTATAAATATTTGAAATTAATCACAAACCTCAATATATATCTCTAGATTAGGGCTAGTTCCCTTTATGTACCACTATAGATCAAACCTACTACTAACTTTTAGGGGGTGAAAAATGAGAAGGATAACTGAAAACAAATATAATATAGGGAAGGTGAAACACCAAATAAATAGTATAATCACAAAAATTACAATGCACTTGAAACCAAATAGAATCCCATACATACACTTCATCCAATTCAACACTCCTCTTATACATTAATGTTTCTAGCATGGGGTCTTGAAGAGAGATTAGGCTAAGAGAACTTAGAGAGTAGGTCTTATAGAAACACTAATTATTTAGCTACTCACTATACCTATAATCCACATTAGACACTTCTTTTTGACCTAAAAAAGAGAGCTTTCAATCCACACAAGGCACTAGGAAGAGTAACATGTGAAGTTAAGCAAAATATACTTGCATAAGAACAACAACCAAAACATACACTTATTAAAATTTTGAATGATGTAAAACAACATTATTCATTAATTCAAGGCAAAAATTTGGTAGGGATTCACCATACCCAGGTGGAGATATCCCCTACAATACTAAAAAGGCTAATATTTATAGAAATTGTGAAGGGAGAGAGATAAAGGGAAGTTCAAGATTCACTAAGACAATTGTTAAGAAAGTAGAATGAGTTAAAACATAAATGGAAACTAGCATGAGATATGTCTTGCAAGGAAAATAAATACAAATTTCCCTCACCTTGTCTAACTCCTCTATATGTGGTGTAGATGCTCTTCCGCTTGCATAAGAAATTGCCCTCATTATTTGCCTTGAAAAAACTACCTCATCACTGAGTAGGGTCAAGTCTAATGATTTATCTAGAGGTGAGGGGTTACTAATAATTCCACACATGCATTTTAGTAGTCCCTAATCATTCCTATTCATCTAATCATAAGAAATCATCTCAAACAATTATAAAATGAGTCCTTCTCATGTACCTCTCACACTTGGAACCCAAAACCTTTCCAATTATACAATATGATCCATGCAAAAGGAGGGATGACACCTGTTAAGAGTGTCCAAGTCATCAAGTTTATGAATTCAGCCTTAAAAGGCTTCCCAATTGGAGTTTTACCATTTTCACTAAGTGTTCACTACTCATTCACTATGACTAGCTGAGATGAGAAAGATGGTAGGCACACTTGGGAGATTATATAACTCAATATATGAACATGAAGACTTATAACAAGTCATAATATTTCTCCCAAAGGTGGTTGTATCTTTTTAAAGTTCTACATGCCTAAAAAATACACAAATTTATCAAAATAAGCCCTATTGTACCTCTTATGTATAGGTAGGGTACATATAAATTACATGGGTCAAGTACATAGAGAGTCCTATACATCTTCATATCACTTCATTGGCCTTTACTTTCCATTTGGATGCCTCAATTACCTTCTTTCCCCAATCTGGTCCTTAATAAGGGTTTTTAAGGGTTTTGGAGTGGTTTCAAGTCTTAGGCATTATTCATGAAATCTTGATGTTTAAACCCTTTAAAAATATTTTTGAGAGCATCTTAATAACCCTCTCTAACATATCTAATCACCTAATCTTTCCATGAAAAATTTCATGAGAGATATAAGCATTTTAATTTGCCATTCATGTCCTTTTCCATGCATTTTATGAGGTTTGAGTGTTTGAGAGCCAAGAAATGGATTTTTGGTGGACAACCCTAAAAAATTATGGTTCAAACACACTTGAAATTACCTTATAAACATTATCAACCTTATTTGAATGTCCCTTTCATGTGAAAAGTGAGAATGTCTCTTCATTTGGCTCTAGGCCTAAACCATACTTGACAGATTTAACTACCACCTAGGCTTCACATGACCTTTTGATGGTTACCATACCTTATGAAGGTTAAAAAACTTAATTAATACCGAAATTTACATGATATAGAAAATTATAATTATTTTCAAAGGTTGAAATTGGAAGTGACCTCTGATTTGGGATTAGGCTTGTACCTTGCCTAACCAGGTCTACCTATAAACCTTCTTATCTAGACCACACTATCTAGTTTAAAACCCTAATTAAAGGATATTAATGTTCAATAAAATTTATTTCAACCCATACAATCATCTTACAATTTCTCCCAAACTTTTGGTCTTAGATTCATCCTTATTTCTAAAACTTGCAGGGTTTTGGTAAAAGGAGAAAGGTGTTCTACCTTTGAGACAAAAAGGGGAATGTTTTACTATTTGATAATAAAATTTAGATATTTTAAGGGATTATAAAACTAACAAGTATTATTTTTACAAATTCTAATCACCTAACTCCAAGCATAGGACGTCATACTTCCTCAAAAACTATACTAAGTTTCTTACGGTAGACAGTGTGGAGCTTTTAACAAGGTGACTGAGTTTTGCTTGTTTAGGGACCCTTACCTTGCCATATGATCATGTAAAGGAACTATTATCATTTTATAATCATTATTTATTTTCATAAAACACCATCCTAACCTTTTTGTCTCCATAAATACCTTAATTACTCTTGAAATCACAAGATTAGGCCTACTCTAGCATACTGGGACAACCTTGCTTAATGACTCTTGTAGGTGTTTGTGACATTTTTTTAACTTAGAATAATGTATAAGGATAATTTATTACATATATAACATTTATTTCATGGTATATATTCACAATTTAAATCTATAAGACCACTAAAACCTCACTTAAGACCTCTCTCATCTCACTGTTGTCTCAGTCCATTCCTTACAAGTTGTGGGTGTTTATTTACCTCATCCACTTGGTCATGATGCCAAAAAGTTATTTGAAACAACCCTGAGGTTAAAAAATATGTGTATCATATTTAAAACACACATATACTTAATTTTAAACCAAATTATGGTTTTCCATGGCTGAGACACTTCCCTAGTGACCCTTGTTGTAGGTGCTTATTAAGGTCACATGTACGGACTAAGGGTGAGTGTGAATAAGCCATGAAGGTCATCACCTATTGCTTGAAACTTTTTAATAATATTTTCATCATTTAAAAAATAAACATCTCAATATATATATGTATTATAATGACAAAAACCTCTTTTTCAAACTTGAGCTTATGTTGGTTGTAGGTGTTGATTTTTCCCTATGTACGAGCATGATATGAGCTTGAAGGTCTAAGGTATTGCATGTCAACCTAAACCAGATGACACTCATGTTCCATAGTGTATATTAATTACCATGAGATTAAATAATACAAATTTAATTCATCTATTTTTATTAAGAGTAATGGCCACTTGAGGCTCAAACATGTAGAATTCACTATTTTATTTTAGTGGCTCAAGAGGCATCTTTAGGTTCTTCAATAATTGCCTTACACTCATTCCTTTGAGTCCATATTTTTCAAAAGACTTATCCATGTTAGAGACAAAAAATTTAAGTCAATTTTTTACTTCTATACCCTATCAAACATGTTACATGTCATTTTGGAAAAGCTCACTACCCTTTGTTTAGTGTTTTCTGGGCAAACATGCCTGAAATCATAGTCAACACTCTTTAATTATGACCTTCAAATTTTCTTGGAAATATATCACTTCATTAGGTTTATCATGATATTTCAACATGTAAAAACAAGAGGGTTATCTTCAAAACTTATAAATTCTCTATGTGACATCTACATCCTCTTCTCAGGCCACCTATAGGTGGTCATACAATTATGAAGGCTAACAATGAGGAGAAATATAGACATTTAAACTTTGATTTGTCATTTTATGAATTAAATACCTATCCCAACACCTAAAAATGTACCTTCATAGATTATTATACCCGAATAAACCTCACATACCTTCATATTAACATGTAAAACTTGTTTCAAGTCACCTGTAGATGCATATTTTGAGCAAAAAGTAGCAAGGATGATCTATGACCAAGAACAAGCCTAGAAGAGGCTTCCTAGGCATTTGATAACTCAAAAACAAATAATATGATGGTAAAACCTATGTATAGGTATTTTAAAACATATGAAACCAGCAAAACCATATAATAAATGAAATAAATTTGAAACTATCTCAAACAGTGACCCCTCTTGGATGAAGAAGCATAAAAAGCTATCTAGAGTCTACGTGATGGTTCATAAAGGAGAATCCATGAAATTAAAAAATATTTTTCATGTATTTGAATCTTACTTATACTCCTTTCAACCCCCAATATCACTCCTTTTGACTCCACCTGTATGGATTATACTATGCAACCAAAGTGGACCCTTCTTGGCTTGGAAAGGCAAGAAGAAAGGAGTAGAAGAAAATTTTTAACTTTATGGCCTTATATATGAAAAAAAACATGGTAAAGATCATATTTATTTGAATATAAACTTTTACCATGATTTAAGTTGAATGTGAGCTCACCAAGTCTATACAAGTGCCATTAATGGCCTATTTTCAAGGAGAAACTGCTTCTTTCTACATGAAATTGATTATTTAACTAAATTTGACCACTTAATAACATCTCCTGATCTCTTCCACATTTAAATACAACTTTTTGACAAATTTTAATTTTTGACAAACTGTGCAAGTTATTAAATGAGCTAAAAATGTGACCAAAAGGCCTATTTTGCACATGAGACATGGTAAAGGACAAATTTATAACTTAGGAACAATTTTAAAAATATAAATGAACACATTAGGAAATTTTAAAGATAATTAGGACCTTTGACCATGTTTGAATAGGGTTGACCAAAGTTATTTTAGTTGACAAGGCAAGCACAAGGAAGATAGGCTTAGACCAAGGCTAGAGTGTGAACATAGGATTGCAATAGGGGGATATTAGTATGGTGTTAGTGAATGAAATAAAATATAAACAAATAAAAAAACTAAACTAAAACCCTAAGCATATCTCAAGGGAGGATCATATTTAACAAAACTAAATGAGAAACACAACTAGAATGTAAAGATAAATAAATCCTTCACCTTCTTTGGATGCTCCAAATAGCTTGGTGTAGTGTCTTGCTCAGTTTGTGATCATGAAGTATATTACAATGGAGATTGGATATACTCCATCTCTTCTTAGAACCTTTCTTGGATTTGACTTAGCTTTTGGCTTAATATTTTAGCATTATACCACTAATTTGCATGAAGCTTTGGAATCAATTTAGCATTATAACTTGGCATATGAGAGCTTAAAATTCATGTGGTAAGGCCTCTTATTTATAGATTTTGGAAAATTAATAGAATCAACCTGAACCATCCATCTCAAGATTAAGATGTGTGGCTAAAGACTAATCTAATTATGTAATTAAAATCCATAAATAAGCTCATCAATATTTGGGATAGAGGTGCATTTAAGAGGTATGGGAGGCATTGATGAGGCATGGGGTGGCTTGATTTAGATATTTGTGGCATTTATGGCCTAGGGATGTCTTCCCAAGAAATGATGTCACTTGATGATGTAGATATTCAATATTCATTTTCAAAAATAAATTATTCAACAAGTTTCCATGGAATTCTTAATTAGGCTCTAATTTGGTTTAATTAGCTTTAAGCATGATTAGGCACTTTGATGCAAACCTTGGCTCTTTGTGAAAAAATTACTTAAATTAATCAAAATGTCTTATTATTGGCCCAAAATTTGACTGGATTAGAATTAGAAGTTGATGTTAGAAGTGTTCGATCCATTATCCCATTTAGGATGTTGTCAACATAATAACAAAATCATAGGTCTCATGCAAGATATTTGATAGAAAAGAGAAATCTAGAGCATCCAAATGCAAACTTTTCATTTTGACTCAAAATGATATGATCAAAGTTATCTAGCCCATAAAATGCATTGCCTCAATTAGGGATACCCTAGCTAAAATTGATAGTTGAATATATAAATTTCAAAGATTTTTATGTGTTTTAGTGGAAAAAATAAGCACTTGAATATATCAATTTCAAATATTTTAATGTGTTTTAGTGTTTTTAGGCCAAGTTGTGCACTTTAGTGGAAATTGGTCAAAAGCCTAGTGGGAGGTTATCGATGGCGAGATCTAGGTGTCTATAATTTTCCCTTGTTTGGGAAGGTGTTGCAAGCTATAAGCACAATAACATCTTCTCAAATAATGAAAAGGTATTTTATGCCTACAATTACAATGATGATGAACTAACTGCATGAAGCCCCCTCAAGGTAACCATTGGCACAAGGAAATGTTAGCAAATAGTCCTTCAAAAGAAATAATGGAGATGAGGGGACCAAAGAAAGGGAAAATGATGGGATGAGAACATAATGATATTGAAAAATGAATCAAAATCACTAATAATGCAAGTGGGATGGTGTACAATGGTTTTTCTAAAGGTGGTTATAAACATTATACCCTGATAGTGGCAATGTGGCATGAAAACACAATGATTTTCCCAAAAGCAATTATAATCATTGAGAAGATGGAGTTTCTCCAATTAGGATTAGACAAACAAGATAACAACATGCCATTATATGGAAAAAAAGGAAAGTGGTGACAACATAATGATTTACCCAAAAGTAGTTATAATCATTGAGAAATGTAGGTGGGATGATGTGCAATGATTTACCTATATGCAATTATAATCATTAGACCTCAATTATGATTAACATAATTGATTGGTTGTTCGATTATGGTAATGTAATATAGAGAATAAAGATGAATCAAAACAACCTATTAGTAGGGAGATGCTCATTCGAACTAACAAAGGTTGAAATTCTTTCCTTACTTAATTACTCTATTTAAGATATGATTGGGATTGAATCAAGATGATGGTGCTGAAGAGATGTCAATACTGCCATTGTTGAATAGAATTCCTGAAGCTAAGGTTTGTTGTATCATGTGTTGGTAGGCATCATGGTATAACATCATGAGGACTTGGCCAAAATATGCATAAAGATTGACTCCCAAAATATAATACTCAATAGAAAATAATGCATTAGTGACAAAAACCATGATGACAATGTAAACACATGAATATGGATGGATTCAAGTGTAAGTGTGGAAAATAAATCACCCAATGAATGCACTTAGAATGAATCAAGGCAACAATACTAAAAATAAACAAACAAGCATACAAACAAAATAATAAAGAAACAAACTAATCTAATTTAAGCCATACAAACATTTCCCCTAGAAAATAGGTGACAACTTAACAAACTAAAAAAATAGGGGAATAGAAGAAAAGGAAGGGGGTGGCTAAGCTGTCTCCATATGCACTAGGTAAATGGATGCTACCTACATAGTTCCATGAATGTAATATCCAACAAAAACTTTAGGCCAAATGTAGTTCTCTTGGGAAATGGGAAGAAAATGATAACTGATGAAAACAACATAATGGATGTAATAGAAGAATAGGAATGGTCTTACAAAATGACAAGTGTGTGAGATAAAAGGGCCAAAAAAGATGGGGAAACTAATTGACAAGTGAGTTTCTTGTGACTTAATAAGGGTTCCTAGAATCCTTAAGGCAAAGAAGTGGTCAATGTTTTTGGTTTTCTAATGATTTTTAAAATGTTTTTATAATTTTTTAAGTGTCTCAACTAAATCAAGAATGATGAGACATTGAATGATTCAAGCTCACAAAATGACAAGAGCATGACTTAGGTTACTCATAAAATTGTGAGAGTGTGGCTTAGGTTGATCACAAAATAGAGAGACTATGTCTTAGATTACTCATAAAATGGTGAGAGCATGGGAGAAAAGGCTAAAAATGATGAGGAAACTAAGTGATAAGTGATTTAATTGTAACTTAGTAAAGGTCCCCAGAATCTTTAAGGCAAAGAAGTGGTCAATGTTTTTGGGTTTTTCTAATAGTTTTACAAATGTTTTTGGAATATTTGGAGTATCTCAACTTTATTGAGAATGAAGAGATAATAAAATGATTCAAGCTCACAAAACATAGAGAGTGTGGCTTAGGGTGACTGAGCTAACCTCAATAAGTATCAAGTGCTACCTACATAGTCCTAGAGTAAGACCTCAAGCAACTGTAGATCTGGTTTATAGTAGAGGAATCTGACTAGTATAGTAGTCAATTTAAACAAAATAGGCACAATTGGTATAAAGGTATAGTATGGCATAGAGAATGGCTAGTTGGTACAGTCAAGGCATAATAAACAAGTGTTGCCCCTAGTTTTCCCATAGGTGGTTATAACTAGGATACAACAACATAGGTCAATGATATTAATTTACCCATAGGTGGTTATAATTATGATCAATAAATTGAGAAATAGTGAAATAATAAGTGAAGGATGTAATTTTTGAATGTTTTTCATACTACTCAAAATACTACCTCTATCTAGAATGCTCGAAACAATTATTGAAACTAATCAAATTCATTGGTGTAAAAATGTGTAACTAATGGAGAAACTAAGGTCAAATAGGCTAGGTAAATAGGATTCAAAATATGTTGTGTTGATAGAATAAAATGGTAATCAGATAAGTAATAGGCTAAGAGAAATGATAAGAATGATATTCATGTAAAGAAGAATAGTGATAAAGTGGCATAACAGAAATGGTCCTTATAGACAATACACCATAGTGCTCATACATAGTACCCTTTGAGATGAATAATATTCATCAAATCAAGAAGTTCTTCTCCATTTGGTGTAGTGATCTTGTATGCTTCTGATCCATAATTTACAATAATGGTGAAAGGCCCTATCCAATTTAGCTTGAATTTACCTTTATGATTCTTCTTGGCCATGGTACTCTTTTGGTTTTGTTTAAGAACAATATCACCAAGTTCAAATTTTATAGACCTGACATGCCAATTGTAGTAGCCCTTGAGTTAGTTCTGATATGCCTAAAGATTGTTGAGTGTAGCTATTCATTTTTCATCAAGTAGGTCTAGCTCTTGTAGGTGAGCTACTCAGTAATCCTGATCATCTAGGGCATGCTTAAAAGATATGCACAGTGAAGGTAACTTGACCCAAATGGGAAGGATGGATTCTATTCCATAAAAAAGTGAGTATAGATTGGCTCTTATGGAGGTATGGTGATTTCTATGATATGCCTAAAGGGCATGGAATATGTAAAGTTGTCAATCATGACTGACATCATTGACAGTCTTTTATAGAATGTTAATAATTGTTTTGTTGGATGCCTCAACCTAACCATTACCTTGAGGGTAATATGCCATATACAAATTTTGTGTGATGTTGTACTCATAACACAACTTATTGACATCCTTATTCTTGAATGATCTTTTATTATCAGATATAATTTTAGAGGGGATAACATAAAGGTAGATGAGATGGTTGAAAATGAACTTGGAAATTTGATTTCTAGTCATGTAAGTGAGGGGCATAGCTTCAAACCACTTAGTGAAATATTTTGTGGTGGTAACAATATGTTTATGGCCATTTGAAGATGTAGGATTGATTTTCCCAATGAGGTCAAGTCCCCATGTAAAAAATAGCCATGGTGTCAACATGGGTTTTAGAGTCTTGGTTGGGGCATGAATTAGATTGGCATGCTAATGAAATTTATCACACTTATTTACATATGTAAATGCATCAATCATGGGCCAATAATAACTAGTACACAATTATTTTTGGATAAGACCACCCCTCTATAGTGGGTGCCACATACTCCATGTACTTTTTGTAATGCTAGTGTAGATTCTATTAAAGTTAAACAATGAAATAGAGTTCCATCAAACTATGGCAGTATAGGGTTGATGCAAGTAAGGTATAATGAGTGGTTTTGTGGATGAAGGCTTTCTTTTGTTTTCAAGATAGCTCAGGTGGTATAACTTGGTCATGGAGGTAATTATAAAGGTTTGAATACTAGATAGAATTAAGACCAACAATATCACAAATCATTGCAACAATTGAAGGTTCATAAGCTGGTGTGACTAAATTCTTGATAAATAATTGATACTCTCTGGCTTTTTCTATTTTTTGAATAAGGGAACTAATAGTATCCATATCATCAATAGTTTTATTACTAGCCCTTGGTATATGCTCAAATTGAATATCTACAATTTAGCATTTAAGAGTGTCAACCATAGCTTTGTAAGGAACTACCTTGTCATATTTAGTTTGAAGATGGTATATGACCTGATTGATGATTAAATAAGAATCACCATAAACCTTGAGATGAAATATGTTCCACTATACTACCTATCAAAGTCCTATAGCAAGTGCTTCATACTCAACCATGTTGTTAGTACAAGGAAAACTGATTCTAAAAAACTTGGGAATTAGATCCCCCTATGGTGTAATAAATAAGAGGCCTACCCCCAATCAATGTGTAGTAAATGATCTATCAAAATATAGCTTAAAATTCTACTCTTCAATAGGTATGTCAATGATGTTCATGATGGATTTATGAAGAAATTGGAATATGAGTGGTTATATGTCTATAACAAGTGTTTTAATAAGCTAATCTCCAAGGACCTATTCCTTGATTACCTTCTAATTAACATAATTTATGTCAAATTCACTAAGAATAATGATCCACTTGGTCATTATACCTTTTAAATCTATTTTATATAGTAGATACTTGATTGGATCTACTTTTGAAATGACCATGGTCTTATTGTTCCACATGTAGTGTTACAATTTTTGAGTTGTGAATACCATGGCTAGATAGGCCTTTTCAATAGGCATGTAATTGTGTTCATACATGACCAATGTATAGCTTAAGTAGTATAATATATTTTCTTTTCCATTGTCATCATTTTGATCTACAATTTCCCCCAAGGCACTATTTATAACTGATAGGTACAATAAAAATGGTTTTACTAGCATAGGGGGTAACAAAATATGCAGATTTGATAGGTAATCATTTAGATATTGAAAAGCTATTTGGAAATGATTATCCTAGTAAAATTAAACTTAATTCTTTAGAATATGTGTAAATGGATGAAACTTGTCTACTAACTGAGATATGAAGTGTTGGATTGACCAAACCTTTCCCTACAAACTATGAAACTACTTTAAATTGGTTGGTGGTGGCATCTATGTTATAGCTTGTACCTTGGCCAGATCAACTTCAATGCCTCTATGAGACTTGATGAATCTAATTAATTTACTTAATGTTATGCTAAACACACATTTCTTTGGATTTAGTTAGACTTTGTACTCTTGTAGTCTTTCAAATATTTTACATAGCACTATTAGATGGTTGGCCCTAGTTTTTTATTTGCCTAGTATGTCATCGATGTAGTCTTCAACAATATCATACATCATATCATGAAATACGATGGTCATGGCTACTTGATATCTAGCTCTATAATTATTAAGAACAAATGACATTACATGATAATAGAATGTTCCCCATGGAGTGGTGGATGTTGTCTTGTGTTGATATTTTGGTGCTATTTTGATCTTGTTATATCTTAAAAATCTATCCATGAGTGAAAGCATCTCATAGCCTATATTGTATATAATGATCATGTCAATATTAGACAATGGAAAGTCATCTTTAGGGCAAGCTTTATTTATGTCTTAGAAATCAATATAGATTTTGATTCCTTCAGGATTTTTGCTAATAGGTATAACATTAGATATCCATTTTGAGTAGTCAATGGATCAAATACATCCCGCTTATAAGATATTTTATAAATCTTTATTTACTAATATAGTAATACAAGGATGCATCTTGTGTAAATTCTTCTTAACTATTTTGGCATCAAAATTTACCATAAGGTGATGTAAAAGTAAGGCAAAGTCCAAACCTAACATGTCAAAATTAACCCATGCAAAGATATCTATAAATTCTCTCAATAGAGCTATAAAGACTTTAGGTTCCTCTTTAGTGAGGGATGTGCCTAATTTTATTCATTTTGGGTCTGATGGAGTGCCAATGTTTACCTCTATCATATCCTCAACTAAAAGGGTTGAACCATCTTCTAGCATAGTAGGCAAATATTTGAACTTTTGGCTTATATCATAGTCCTTTGTTAGGACTAGATATTCAACTTATTCTTGGCATGATGAATCTAAGTCCCCTAATGGGATATCTAGCCATGTGATAAAAATAGTTAGAAATTATTGAAGAATTTGATCACACACTTTTTGTATCTCAAAACTTAACTTAGATCCATAGGCAAGTTCATCATTGGTGGTCTCTTGGTATAAATTCAAAGAAGAATGAACACCCGTATCTAATGGTACCTAAAATAGGTTTTCACCACTAGACTGGCCTTTATATTTACTTTTTCCCTAGTTAGAAAGCACCTTAAAAAGGTTTTCACTTTGGGACCTCAATGTTTTTTTTTCTTTTTGGCTAAGGGTTTTCATCTGCTCTTCAAAATAGGCTTTAAGACCCAAAGTGATTAAGAAACTTGATTTATGATATCCCAATAGAATGTTATCTCTAATGCCTAATAAATCATAGAATGCCTCATCATTCTAAAACTCATCAATCAACAAACTAGATTCTTACTAGTCCAAATCTATTAGTTGGGTATAGTATAATGGCATTGGGTTATTAAGAATGATTGGTCTAAGGTTACATATGACATTGTTATCAAACATGTTAGTCTTAGCTAGGTCATAAAAAATAAGGCTATGATCAAAATATGCTTCACTATTGGCATCATCATCACTAGCCATCGGTGATGGAACTTGAATGAGACATGTGGGTTCACCCTCAGGTGGTTTAAATCCAAGTCCATAAGGTCTTTTATACTTAGTCATGGAAATTAGCTCAATGGTTCCTTGTTGATTCAGTTTGAGGCCTCTTCTTTCATAATCTTGATGTTCCATGATCCTATTGGGAATTAGATACTTTGTGATCTTGTAACAATCAACCAATTTCTCATTCTATAACCATGATTCATCTCCTTCAAGAGTGTCTTGTTCTTGGCTAGATACTAGTATGAACATCACTGATCCTATATTATGAAGTTTATCTTTACCTTTTCATTTCCAATGAATGTGTGGGGTGACTTTAGGTCTTCTAAAGGTCTTGGGATCCTAAAGAAGATTGGAAATATGAAAGGTATCATGGGTCACAGACTCTGCTAGGCCATTATTTATAATGGTGAAATAATTAGAAGCTTCAAGAGGTGACATTTGAGAAAGGGAATCCATGATATTAGGATCTATGAAATTGTCCTTTGAAGGATCAATAACTATGGCCTTTCCTTTATCCTACTTATAACTTGGATTCATACTATATTAGTAATTATAGATTTAAAACTTGGCTTTAAGATGTTTGCAGTGTTCATATGGGTAGAAATCTCTTAGAATATTCACCTCCATCTCTAAATGGGAGAACTTGATACATTTATGTAGTGTTGATGGGACTACATGAATCTCATGTAACCAAGGCTACTTAGAAGCATATTATATGACAACTCAAGATCAAGCACATGGTAAAGTGTATGATGGATCAAAGTCCCAATGATAACTAACAAGCTAATGGTGCTTTGTGATTATCTCTCTTGATTTTCTTAGGCTTTGATAGTTATCATTTTTGGTTGGAGATCTACCATTGAGTACCCAAGAAGCTTGATGATCTTTAGAGATAGTATGTTGAGACTTGATCCATTATCTATAAGGATAAGTTTCACTTTATACCACTTTACACAAACTTCTATGTATAATGGAATTATGAAGTGGGCTAAGGGAAGACATATCTGTGATGTCCCTTATTTAGGGGCTCTTTTTTCTAAGCAAAAGCTCTGATACCACTGTAATGTCCCCTTCAAATAGGGAATATAGCAATACAAACAAATTTGAACAAAGATATGATTTTGCCAAAATAATTTCAAATAAATAAATAAATCATAGTAAATCTCTTAACTGGGAAATTACTAATCTTATTATTTGTCCAGATGGTTACAATAGATGTCCTCAGTCATGCATAAAAAGGGATATTCAAATACAGTCTTAAAAACTTGATTATCTTCTAATAATTTGAAAAAATAGCCTGAATCTGTGCATCTCAGCCTGCTGTGTCAAAAACACAGTTGCTGACGTCAGTTATACTACCATCGTCAGTCGACTAGCGTCGTTAATCTACTGACGTCGGTGATAGGTCAGTCGATGTCGGTCTCTATGGATCCCTGCCTGCCGATGTCAGTCTCTATGCAAATTTGTATGGATCTGTATAGACTTTATATGGCCACCAATAAATTACACCCTATTTGTTGGACCCCTAATCTCCAAATATATGGCTCTAATACAGAAGATCTCTATTTGTATAACTTATTGATTAAAAAAACCTAATAAAATAAATACCTGGAAAGCTTTGTGACAACTTCTATATGAAGTTACCTCTCAAATTTGTAAACCTCTGTGATAACTTCTGGATGAAGCTATCTCTCAAATTGGCAATAGATCAGTTGATATTTCATAGCCTCTAAATCACACATTGAAGAGTGGACGTTCTCCAATGCAGATGGAATCTTGGAACCCTTAGCTCAGTCTTCATAGAAGAATTCTTCAAAATCAATAGCCAATAATCAATGCATATTCAATAATGGCCTCCATGAGAAACCCTTATACCCTCAAAAAGATATGCTTGCCCTAATTAGGGTTTTCTTAAATTAGAATTAGGGTTTCTAATTAAAAAATAGGCCAAATAATTAATATTTGATTAAATCAATCAAATATTAATATCTCCCTCAATATATGTCTGATCCTCAAACCGACTAAAGCTGGTGAATCAAGGAGTGATTTTGCACATGACCATACCAAAATAAGGGTGCTCCGTTGCATGTCAAATATCCCTAAATAATAGGAGCTCAGGGCAAGTGTGTCTAAAAAAGCTTGAATGGAAACCAATTGTAGAAATTTGGCAAATCAAAGCCAAGCCAAGATCCATTATGACCCTCTATCCATCCTATCAGCCTACAAAGGTCGCATAATAAGCTAATCATCAAATCTAAAGATGTCACCTAAAAAGGGGACGTGACAATCCACCCCTCCAAAAATTGCTTATCCCCAAGCAATCTCAAAACAACAAACCAATCAATCCACCTGGATCCCAAATGTAGTCATGATCTATACTGATGAAAATCAATGCAAGCTCCTACAATATCCTTTGAAGTAGAACAAAGAGGAATCGATAATCAAACTGGTGCATGAAACTCAACCAAACTCCAAGATTACAAATACCATAGTCAAGAACACATGAGAAAAAAACTCTCAAAGTATCATAATGCAAGTAGAATGGATAGCTCAAACTACCAATTCCATCTACAAAAGATGGTGCCAATCCATCCCATAACTGATCCCTCTGTAAGGGTGGCATAACCAACTGTACCACACTATCATCTGTGTGAGAAAAAATAATCTAGAAACTCAACCCCACTGGTATGCCAAACTCATTAGGAATAGGTACTCCCAAATCCTAAACATGTATGTCAGCTCTAACATGTTCCTCAGCAACCACTATAGGATTGTACTCACCACCAACCATCTCAATATACAAATGGACTGGGTCTAACGCTGGTGAAGACCACAAATGCTCCAACTCTGCAGTCACCTCAGCCAAATGAAACTGTGACTCCTCATAAGCCAACTGTGTACTCTCAAGAATCTCAAAAGTCACCTCGAGCTGTTGAGTAAGCTCACTCACCTTATCTTCCTTGACCAATAATGCATCATATGTTGTGCTTCCCCACTCCATAAGTAATCTCTGTCAGCTACCAACTCCATATAATCTTGTCTCAGAATCTGAATAGCCTCCCATAAAGAGTGGATCTCTGTTAAGGGCAAATAACTACCTCTGTACTCAATTCTAGTAGGATAACCCCATCCATAAACTGCTAAAAATTGATGAGCAGCATCAAAATGCTTGCAAGCGGTGGCAATGTCTCACTCACTAACTCTCAGCTGACTAGACACATGATGGTGCTGGCTAGATTATCTCTGACAATCCTCCACTGATGCACGGTCCAAAAGAGTAGACTCAGAATCACTAACCTCTATAATACTACCATCCATACTCTGTGAATCAACTCCAAATCTCATATCAACATACAGAGTATCAACAACTGTAGCATCACTGTCTAACTCCTCCATACCAAAAGAAATTGCCGAGGAAACTAAGTCCTCAAAACTATCTACTACATCCTCCTGGGTGTCATCTGTAATAATCAAATCCTAGGACTCCTCTACAATCTCTGCCATAGCTGAGAGATCATCAACCCTCAATGCACTAACATCTGAGCACACCACCCCACTCTGAGTGCAAGCATCAAACTCATCCTCATCTTCACTATCTTCTATCTCATAAGGATCATGGGACATGTTGTTGCCCTATCTAAGTGATCTGTAGTGCTCTCTCCTTAGCTTAACAAAGTGATCAAAAGACAACCTCTCCCAAACTTGAGGAGTTAATAACTCCCACTCATCATTTGTTGTCATATACCATGTGGATTTGTCTTTGAATGTAGGGTATGAAAGAAATTCATTTAACCTCTTCAAACTTTGTTCCAGCTTCTCCATGTCCTTGTCCCACTATTTTTGAGTACTTGAAGTCATCATGGATACTTCATTGATTAAATCTACCCAAACTACCCAACAAGATGGCAGAACATTAGCTCTGGTCTACCCAAACTACCCAATAGGATGGAAAGAATTTGGCTCTGATACCACTGTGATGTCCCTTACTTAGGGGCTCTTTTTTCTAAGAAAAAGCTCTTATACCACTATAATGTCCCCTTTAAATAGGGAATATAGCAATACAAATAGCTCTGAACAAAGATATGGTTTTGCCAAAATAATTTCAAATAAATAAATAAATCATATAAATCTCTTAACTAGCAAATTACTAATCTTATTATTTGTCCAGATGGTTACAATAGATGTCCTCAATCATGCATAAAAAGGAATATTTAGATACGGTCTTAAAAACTTGATTATCTTCTAACAATCTAAAAAAATAGCCTAAATCTATGCGTCTTAGCCTGTTGTGTCAAAAACACAGTCACTGACATTGGTTATATTATTGTCATCGGTCGACTAGCGTCGTTAATCTACCGACGTCGGTGATAGGTCGGCCGATGTCAGTCTCTGTGTGAATCTGTATGGACTTCATATGGTCGTTAATAAAGTACACCCTATTTGTTGGACGCCTGATCTCTAGATATATGGCTCTAATATAGAAGATCTCTATCTGTATAACTTATTGAATAAAAAAACCTAATAAAATAAATACCTGGAAAGCTCTATGACAACTTTTGTATGAAGTTACCTCTAAAATATATAAACCTCTGTGATAACTTTTGTATGAAGCTATCTCTCAAATTAGAAATAGATTAGCTGATATTTCATAGCCTCTGAATCGCACACACTGACGAGTGGACGTTCTCCAATGCAGATGGAATCTTGGAACCCTTGGCTCAGTCTTCACAGAAGAATTCTTCAAAATCAATAGCCAATAATCAATGCATATTCAATAATGGCCTCCATGAGAAACCCTTATACCCTCAAAAAGATATGCTTTCCCTAATTAGGGTTTTCTTAAATTAGAATTAGGGTTTTTAATTAAAAAATAGGCCAAATAATTAATATTTGATTAAATCAATCAAATATTAATATCTCCCTCAATATATGTCCGATCCTCAAACCGACTAAAGCTGGTGAATCAAGGAGTGATTCTGCACATGACCATACAAAAATAAGGGTGCTCTATTACATGTCAAATATCCCTAAATAATAGGAGCTCAGGTGTCATGTCCCCTTTTTAGGTGACATGTTCTGAGTTCATGGTTAGCCTATTATGCGACCTTCGTAGGCTAATAAGATGGATAGAGGGTCATAATGGAGCTTGGCTTGACTTTGATTCACAAGATTTCTACATTTGATTTTCATTCAGGTTATTTCAGACATATTTGGCCAGGGCTCTTACTTTTTAGGGATATTTGATATGCAGCGGAGCGCCTTTATTATGGTATGGTTATGTGCAGAATCACTCCCTGATTCACTAGCTTCGATCGGTTCGTCGATCCGACATGTATTGAGGGAGATATTAATATTTGATTGATTTAATCAAATATTAATTATTTAGCCTAATTTTAATTAGAAACCTTAATTCTAATTTAAGAAAACCCTAATTAGGGCAAGCACATCTTTTGAGGGTATAAGGGTTTCTCATGGAGGCTATTGTTGTTTATGCTATTGATTATTGATATTGATTTTGAGAATTTCTTGTGTGAAGACTGAGCCTAGGGTTCAAGGATTCCATCTGCATTGGAGAACGTTCCCTCTTCAGTGTGTGCAATTAAGAGGCTGTGGAATATCAGCTGATATATTGCCAAAGTGAGAGATAGCTTCATCCAGAGGTTATCACAAAATTTCAGGTTTGAGAGATAACTTCACACAGAAGTTATCACAGATATTCCAGGTATTTATTGCTTTATGTTTTGATTCAATAAATTATACAGCTAGAGATCTACTGTGCTAGAGACATATATTTCAGATTAGGGGTTGAAAATAGGGGAGTTGTGCTTAATTGGCAGCCGTACAAAGTCCGTACAGGTCCGTACTGATCAGCTCAAGAACCAACCTGGCAGACAGAGGGTTTTCAGTGACCGACATCGGTTGACTGAAGACCGACGTTGGTAGAAAGCCGATCGACAGAGACCGACATCGGCAAGATATCGACTGATGACGGTGACTGTGTGTCAACACAAAAGGGCTGAGACCTTCCAGAATTCAATTTTCACTTCTAGTTTTGATAAGCCAGGGTTTTTAAGTCTGTATTTCATATTTGTATGCATGAGAAAGGACTGCAATTGTAATAGTTTAAAAGGACAAGTGATAAGATTTGTCATTGGCTATTCAGAGACTATATTATTGTGATCATTCTAAATTTATTCAACTGAAGTTATATCTTGTTCAAAGTTTTTTGTGTTGCTATATTTCTTGTTTGGAGGGGATATTACAGTGGTATCAGAGCTAAATCCTGCTAGCCTGAGGGTGTGTAGATCTTATGCAGCCACAAGAGTTGGGACCACACCAGTATCACACACGCAGCCGAGCCTTGTTTGAAGGTACTCAGGTGTTAGATCAGCCACCGACCATCATGAGTGACAGACGTGAGGGCAGCCCACCCAGGGGCCACAGGTATGATGCTGATCAGGGCACCAGAGAATTTCAGCGTGTTATGATGACAAGCCAACATCAAATGGCTCAGACACTACAGGCACTTATGACTATGATAGAGAGAATGAACACACCTGATGGATAGAACGGGGACGAAAGAGATGATAGGAGTGCTACGGTTAATCAGAGGCCACAGTGGACTCACTCCAGAACAGCTGATAGACCTACACGTCCTACTTTTGTTCAAGAAGAACCAGAGGCACCAACAGAGGAAGCAGGGAATAACCCATTTGCAGATGTTTACATGGCTGCAAATGATGAGTGGGACTTATTACCCCTTCATGTCCAAGAGAGGATGACCTTTGATCATTTTGTCAATCTTAGGAGAGAGCACTACAGATTGGTTAGACAGGACAGGAAGCCTAGAGTTCAATTCAGTGAGCTGCAGAAGGCTACTGGTAAGCTTTCTTTGACTATTTTTGTCGGCAGTGGTAAGATGACAGCTCAAGCTTGGGTTCATAAGCTTGACACCTTTTTGGCATTGAGACCAATGTCAGAGATAGATGCCATCAAATACGCCACTTTGCACTTGGATGGAGTAGCACATGATTGGTGGTACCATGGTATGGTAACACTTCAGCATAATCAGGTAACAGAGTACCAGGACTTTGTGGATAGATTGGTTGAGTAGTTTGACAGGAGAGATCCTGAGGTTTACTTCTGAGATCTGGCACAGTTGAGACAAATAGGTAACTTGGAGTCCTTCATTGGTGAGTTTCAGAGATTGGCAGTCATGGTACCCAATATTTCAGAGCGTAGATTGGTAGTTCTCTTCATAGAGGGATTGACAGAGCCATTGAGGGGTTGGATCAAAGCCCTTGATCCTCCTTCATTACAGGTAGCTATGAAGAAGGCGTGGGATATGGAGATGGCAGCCCCATCCAATAAATTTAACACCAAAGGTACTTCTTCTAGAGACCATAAGCACTCCCACGGGGATACGGAGAGATTGGATTTTAACATAGATAAATCCAGGGTAAAAAATGATTCAAAGGCCAATCCAGCAGCACCACCTTTGGATCGTGAGGTGCTTAATGATTTACGTAGAAAGAAGCTTTGCTTCTACTGCAAAGGACCATATGATATCCATCATCATTGTCCTTTGAGGCCTAAGGGCAAGGTGAATCGTATGATGTGGGTATATTATGAGGATTCTAATTCTGAGGATTCCGAGCAGCAGAACAATTCTAAGGGGGCAGAGGCAGAGGCTTTAGGGCCTAATGTAGAAGCAGAGTTAGAGCTTCACATTCAGGAGGCACGCATATCTAGTATTCAGTCAGATGAGTCATTCAGACTCTGTGGAGTTTTGGCAGGGCAGAAGGTTATCACCCTTCTTGATACAGGAGCCACACATAATTTCATAGATGCTAGATTTGTGGAGAAGCGTGGGCTCACTACCATAGACTTTGAGGGCATCCGTGTTAAGGTAGCCGATGGTCACACTCTTAAGTGTGAGCGTATGATTAGAGACCTCCCATTGCGCTTGAACAATTATGAGTTCAAGGCTGATTATTATGTGGTAAATATGGGGGATATAGACTTAGTCTTGGGTATGAAGTGGCTTCATTCATTTGAGGAAGTTACTCTTCGTCTCAAGGACATGGAGGTTCTCTTTAATGTTGATGGGACGACACATATTCTTAAGGCAATACGGGGCAGCAGCTTCAGATATATGTTTTTTCATCGGATGGAGGTACCTATACCACATAACATGATAGAGGGTGATGACGAGAGCACATTGGCACCAACACAGGAGAGGTATGAGGATGAGCTTGGTCTTGAGGTGACTTCAGTTCAAGAGTTGTCACATGTGGTAAGGACTCAACTTTCTGTTACAGCCGGGTCACAGGTTGATGATGATATGACTATTTCTAGTCTTCACTATCCAATTTCAGATATTATTCAGGTAAGGAGTTTGCTTGCTGATTTTCATTTATGGATTGGATGTTGGAGTGCTTATCTTAGTACTAGAGATGATGTGACACCATTACATGAGAGTTGGGATGGACATGGCATGGGGGTCGTGTTAATTGACAGTGGTGGAGATCAAAACTATATTTGGGATCCAGGTGGATTGATTGATTTGTCATTTAGTGATTGCTTGAGGGCAAGCAATTTCAGGAGGGGTGGATTGTCATGTCCCCTTTTTAGGTGACATGTTCTGAGTTCATGGTTAGCCTATTATGTGACCTTCGTAGGCTAATAGGATGGATAGAGGGTCATAATGGAGCTTGGCTTGACTTTGATTCACAGGATTTCTACATTTGATTTTCATTCAGGTTATTTCAGACATATTTGGCCAGGGCTCCTACTTTTTAGGGATATTTGATATGCAGCAGAGCGCCTTTATTATGGTATGGTTATGTGCGGAATCACTCCCTGATTCACTAGCTTCGATCGGTTCATCGATCCGACATGTATTGAGGGAGATATTAATATTTGATTGATTTAATCAAATATTAATTATTTAGCCTAATTTTAATTAGAAACCTTAATTCTAATTTAAGAAAACCCTAATTAGGGCAAGCACATCTTTTGAGGGTATAAGGGTTTCTCATGGAGGCCATTGTTGTTTATGCTATTGATTATTGATATTGATTTTGAGAATTTCTTCTGTGAAGACTGAGCCTAGGGTTCAAGGATTCCATCTGCATTGGAGAACATTCCCTCTTCAGTGTGTGCAATTAAGAGGCTGTGGAATATCAGCTGATATATTGCCAAAGTGAGAGATAGCTTCATCTAGAGGTTATCACAGAATTTTAGGTTTGAGAGATAACTTCACACAGAAGTTATCACAGATATTCCAGGTATTTATTGCTTTATATTTTGATTCAATAAATTATACAGCTAGAGATCTACTGTGCTAGAGACATATATTTCAGATCAGGGGTTGAAAATAGGGGAGTTGTGCTTAATTGGCAGCCGTACAAAGTTCGTACAGGTCCGTACTAATTAGCTCAGGAACTGACCTCGGCAGATAGAGGGTTTTCAGTGACCGACATCAGTTGACTGAAGACTGACGTCGGTAGAAAGCCGATCGACAGAGACCGACATCGGCAAGATATCGACCGACGACGGCGATTGTGTGTTGACACAGAAGGGCCGAGACCTTCCAGAATTCAATTTTCACTTCCAGTTTTGATAAGCCAGGGTTTTTAAGTCTGTATTTCATATTTGTATACATGAGAAAGGACTGCAATTGTAATAGTTTAAAAGGACAAGTGATAAGATTTGTCATTGGCTATTCAGAGACTATATTATTGTGATCATTCTGAATTTATTCAACTAAAGTTATATCTTGTTCAAAGTTTTTTGTGTTGCTATATTTCCTATTTGGAGGGGATATTACATCAGGGCAAGTGTGTCCAAGCCTGAATGAAAACCAACTATAGAAATTTTGCAAATTAAAGCCAAGCCAAGCTCCATTATGACCCTCTATCCATCCTATCAGCCTACGAAGGTCGCATAATATGCTAATCATCAAATTTGAAGATGTCACCTAAAAAGGGGACATGGCAATATCACTTTGGTTGAATGTGACTTGTTGGGTTAGAGCTAGGTGTCCAATCAAATCTTGAAATTTATCAAGGGATATGTCACTAGAAATGGTGGATTGGGTTAAAAACTCATTCAAAATGTTCAAGTGGATTGTTGACATTCATAAAAAATATAAAATAGAGATTTGGGATGGTATCTTATATAATTATTCCATAATATCAAACTTATTTTATGAGTCAGTAGTAAATGACTTATTCTGAGGTTGAAGGATTGGTTGGATAATGGACAAAGTGGTAGATAGATGTGGGCCTAGAATGGTAATCTATGAACTCTGAGTTATGATTACACAATCAGGAGTAAGTATATGACTATGATTACTAATAAATGATGGTTATGGTGTGGGACTAGATAAGACAAGTCTCGATTGTTAGTGCACTTGTACGTGGTCATGGGGCAAGGACAAATTATTGGTGTAAGATCCAAAATTAGAAATCTCAATTTTTTGGTTTGCCTGCATGTGGTCCTAGGTCAAAGAATAATTATTCATGTAATTTGGCTAAGGGGAATTATTTAGCAATCATCTAGATTGATTGGTGCTTCGTTTAGGATTAATGGAGATGGTGTTAACACTACCCCCTACAATATGACCTAGAACCCTATTGTATTCATGTATAACTACATGGTAGGATTGTTGGTTGTTATTGGCTTGACCTTGGTTTTGTCTATTATTTTGATTTTATTGGTTTTAATGTTAATTCTACTAATTTTTCTATTTTTTTGGTTTGGCCTTTGATTTTGAGACTATTGATTTTATTGTTTCATTAGTCATGGTTATTGTTGTTGTTGTTGTTATTGTTCCTAGTTATGTTGAGGAAAAGGGTTTTGATAGATGCTAAGATTTACATTAGAGTTGGAAGCACTACCATCCAATGTGATCTCCCCATTCTCTAACATATTTGTAATTAAATGCTTGATTTACCTACATCTTCATAAATTATGCCCATTGACCTAATGAAATTCATAGAATTCATTTTCATGGTACCAATCAAGATAAGGGATGCCTTCAGGATAATGCTTTGGTATAGTCCAACTAATCAAATTAGTAGTGGTAATTTTATGAAATACAAATGCAACAGACTCCCTAAGGTCACTAAAAACATGATGTATTGGAATAGTTCTCTTTGAAGGAGGGTTTTTCAAGGGAAAAGGTTGTGGCATTTGTTGTGTAGGTCTTGGTTGTTGTGATTGTGTCATCAATTGAAGAGTTTATCAGGTAGGAGTTAGCTAAAAAGGTGGTACAAATGATGTTTTCACCATTTGAACATGATGTGACTTAATTATTCCATTTCCCACAAAATTCCTATTATGGTTGAATTACTTTGGTATATCTTGTATATTGCCCTATGCTAGGTGTGATGCTTGCACTTGGATTGGATGTTTATTTTGGCCACTTTCTTGATTGGTACCTTGGTTTTGATTATTTGAATTAAGTTTGATGACTCTTTATTAATAAGAGATCACTAAATCAACAAACCTTTATCAATGATCTCTTTGAAGGTATGTACACATTATAGTTATAGATGATAGGATATCACACTATGAAAGCTTTTAGTGAATATAGTGGTTAATTATTTATCTGGTGAACTACAAGTGAATCAACTTGAAAGTGCTCTCCATCACTATAGGTAGCTAGCAAAACTCTCACTGACCTTTTTTTTGCTTGCATCAAGTCAACCAATGAAACCTCATGCTCAAGATTATAGAAAAAGTGTTACACAAATTTAACTAAAAGATCATCAAGATTGTAGAGCTAAGATATTTTAAAAAAACAACAAAAGGTATATATCATTATATACCACTAGTTGGTAGGCAATAAAAAACTTGATTAAATGACCTTTGGGGTCACTATTCTCCTTGTATTTATCAAAATTTGGTGGTTCATATCCTTGAGGAAAAGGAATCTGTAAGTATTCCATATTGAAAGGATATGAACACACATCATAAAATTTAAAGTTTTTAATCTATTTCCTTACTTGGATGGTAAAATTTACATCCTTCATTTGTTATAACTCTTTCTATAGGAAAATTGCGGGAATGTTGGCCTGGGTAGATGGTTGGGTGGTCACAAGTGTAGCACTTTGACTAGGGTACAATGGGGGAATTTGTTATATGTTGCTTTGGTTGGGAAATGAAGCATGAATATGCATACATGGATTAGGATGTACATGTTAATATTGCATGTTTGGTTGCATGATATTATAGTTAGAGTTGGTGATGAAGGTTTGACTTGGAGGATTCTAAGGTTGGTTTGGAGTGATATAACCATACTATGCCTATTACATTTGAATAGGGATCTGTTGTTGACTACTCACACCTTACTATTGAGTGGGAAATTTTTAACCAAGACCCTACCTCTAAATGAGTGACACATATTAAACAAAAGGCAATTGTTTCCTCATAGGTACTTGAGATACATTAGAACCTCATTTTTGCATAAATCCCTATTAGGAAGTAGATGCTTATTGGGGATTTGGCACCTGTCACTATCCAACAAGAATATGTTTTTGATTAAACATCAGTTGGTTTTGAATTGACATGTTGGTATGTGAGGAAGAAGGTATGTTTGTTATTACCTAACAAGGTGGAACATTGGTTTCCCCTTGTTGAGGTGGAAATATGTTCAACCTCTACTATGTTGGTATATTCATTTATTCCTTTTGTTGTGGAATGATACTCATCACCTATTGAGGAGGAATAGGATTCATCACATTCTATTGTTGAGGCATGACATTGGTTATTGGTTGACTACCTACTCTTATTGGTTGCACACTTGATGAAGTAGCTAGTTGAGGATTAGAAGTAGTTGGTTGAGTTTGGGGTACAAAATCTCTCATTCCTAGGTTAGCAGATCTACTCATGGTATTAACTAAAGGCACATGTTATTGACTAGTTGTTTGTACATTAGTACCACTTTGATTTGGATTGGATGTTGCTTGCACATTATCCATTGTGTTTAGTTCATTATTCTATGTAGAAGTAGAAGACACTTATTTAATAATTGGTGTATGTAACAAGTTGTCTACCAAAGTGTTTTGTACAAATGGGTCTAAAATATAATTGTGTTAACTAGTTAACTATATTAAAACTCCTATTGAAGGAACTATGTCAATAAGAGGTTTACTCACCATGGTCATTTGATTGAAATTGCATGTTAGGTTTAAGTAGTTTTGGTATGCTATTTGAATTTGATTGAAGTGATCCTCTATGAGGTCCTTTCCTTTAGAAAGAATATGAGAGACCTAATATGCCATTGGAGTAAGAGCTAAAGGGTTACTAGAAAAATCCTATTGACTATAAATGATATTGTGTGGCCTTCTTATTAGGCTTGGTAGATTTTCATGGGGAAAGTATACCAAAAAATTAGCCCCTAACTCTATGGATCTAACCAAAATATCATTTTTGTTCTCCAATAATTGATGCTCAAATAAAAATGGATCATATGTGGAAGGCATATTGGTAGAGTATGATTATTGAGGAACTAGTTCTTCAGCTATGGGAATCATAGCTAGGTATTATGTGATTTAATCTTGGTCCTATTCTTAATATAGTGGCATATTAACCAAATAGTTAACCAATTGATATTGGTTTTTTGCCCCTATTTGAGTATTATAAGAGGGATAAGGATTCATCTCATAAGCAATATTATCTGCATGGGGTCTTGTACCATTTCTTCTTGTGAAAATACATTACTAATCCTTGGATTGTACATGAATCCACTATGAGTGTAGGAATACATGTTGGGATCCATAGTGAATGTTTCACAATAGAAAGGGAAATAGTTCTATAAACTGAAAAAAGACAATGTCTAAAATATGATGTTCAAACTTGGTCAATATTTGTCAAAAAAAATGGATGTGTATATCCAAAAAGTCTTATGAAGATCTATGATAAAATAAGCTATCATTAAGTATCTAACACCTCATGTTTCACACAAAAATGAGCAAGTAAATGGACCAAAAATAAAAATGCCAAAATCTAAGGTTGAAGTGTTTCAAATTAGTCTAATCTAGGAAAACAAAAGTTGCTAGGTCTTTTGGCCAAACACAGTGTCAAAAGCTAGGCTCAAAAAAGGCATGTGCTAGGACTCTTGGCCAAATGACATTAAAAGCTAGACTTTGAAATAGATGAGATTTTAATCTAGTGGATTTGAAACACTTCTAGAAAAATCTAGGCATTTGATTCTTGGTCATGAATTTGATCAACTAGGTATGAAAGATGAAACAAAAGGCACTTTGAGATAGTTTATTTTATTATAAATAATGGCATAAAACTAGGCTCTTGTGATGTCTAGGCTAGATAAAGGTGAATAGTGTAACCATATTAGACAAAGATTATCAAAAGGTATACTCAGATTTAGTTTGACAAATGTGAAAAACTTAGAATTTATATAAAAGGGTCTATGAAACAATCCTTGAGATGCGTTGGGAAGCATAACAATGCTAGACTACTTAAAAGATGTGAAAAAATGTTTGTTTCAAAAACTCTCTAAGGCAAATATGGTTTCTCACAAATTTGGTAGCGTAACACTACCTTTCTTAACTCAAATGACATACATACCTTCAGAGTTTTGACAATATTTTTAAGGAAAAAAGGTATGCAGCAAATAATATCAATAAAGAAAGGGATAAGGAAGGTTCACTTATAGAATTAAAGTGTAAGCATTTGCATAAAACGACTTAAGTCTACCAAGTGGTGATATTGATTATGAGTCTTAAATGGCCTTCAACCCAAATTGGAAATTGAACCTAAGTTAAAACAAGTTTAGTGTGACAATGGCGAACCTAATTTAACACACCAAACCTTAGAACTTAGAAAGGTCTAATTTTAAATTTGAATTATCAATGAAGGACTTAAACAATTTAGGCAAATGGTCTAGACTCAAATGGGCAACATAACTCTGCCAAAGTTGATGATATAACTCCAAGTTCTTATGATGAATTTGAACAAGGCAAAATGAAGATTTACGTAAGTAGCATAATTCCTCTTGTTTAAAAAAAATTGGGGACCATGTGTTTAGTTTGTATCATTTGTTAACACCAAGTTTTTACCTAAAATAAGACTTTAAACTAAAACAAAACCAACTAATTAATCGCTCTAAGTTCTAAGAAAGGTTGCTTAATATTATTGGAATCCATCAATATACATCATTTAAGAGGCTTTTAGTGTTCATCCAAAAAGTAAAATGTGCATTATATAGTAGGGTTTTTACACCCCCCTTCTCTCAAATAAAAATACTGTAACATGTACCTTGAGGTGCACCTTGAACCAAAAACACTTTCACGGCAAGTAGGGATTTGTCTAAGAAATACAAGGTTTCAAATGTTTTTGGGGGAATCAATTACACAATTACTTTCACATCATGATGGAAAATAAAAAGACGTAATTGGGTGTTTGTGGTACTTGGTTTATTGTAAAAAGGTCTTGCCCTTTTTTTAACCACTACAGCCTAGTGTTTGTTTAGTGTAGTGTGATGTCTAAAGTACAAATATGTCCCATGTGAAAATCTAACACTAGAAGGTGGTTTAACCACTCTAATCTTTGATCCTAGTGGGAGTGGTTGAAGTCAATGCTGAGAGATAAAACACCAGGTAAAAAATTCTCTATATAACTTGTGGGAGGTGATGAAGTCCCCATCACAAGCCAAGTTTGCATAAAAATAAATGACTAATAGAAAGACTTTAGGGTCATTTTCAAGGTCACACAAACTATTGCAAGTTTTTGGGGAGTGATTTAGATGACATTATTTCTAAGCCTTGGATGAATTTTGTAATAAATATGTGCACTTTTGATTCCAAGGGTTCCCTAAAGAGGATAAGTGGAAGATCATACATGTGAGATCCCTCTCTTTTCCCAACAAAAACTAGTTCAAACAACTATTGAATGTAAAAACTTGGAAAGATGAGTTCATTTTCAAGCACCAATTTGAAGATTGAGGGTGTTATTTTGAACCCTTAGTCTTAAGTTATAAATTTGAAAGTATAATTATCAAACACTCATCTTAAGCACCTAAATGTTTCATTAAGTACTAAAACAAAGTTCCTAGTTCATTTTAAAAGCATACAAAAGATGGTCTAAAACATGCTTTATCAAATTCCCAAGCTTAGTCCTATAATACAAATGTTAGAGTATCCTTTAGATTTAAAGATAATTTAAAAATGGAAGGAACAAATTTGAAATTTGAGGTCTTTTTTGACAAAATCAAAATTACTCAGTCAATATCACTGTTTCCTATAAGATCACTACTATCAGATAGAAAAACACAGAAAAATGTAATATCATTGTTTCAAATAAAATCACTAGCTAAGTTGACAATATCATTGCATAGGTTGATAATATAATTATTTATAGAAATAAATCTTACAACATACAAAATCACCATTCGGATGATGAAATCACTATTATGTAAAATCTCTACTCGAAATGATGAAATCACTACCCAAAAGAGTGATATTGCTACCCAAAAGAATGATATCACTGCCCAGAAGGACAATATCATTGCTCTAGATGACAATATCGTTGCTCTTAGTTCATGAAATCATTGTTTATAAAATAGTGATTTTGTTTACATAGAATCACAATTTTGTAACAATGATATCATTTCATAGAGAAAAACTGTGGTTTCCATAAACAAAAACATGATTATCAAAAAAAAGAATTTTAAGCTAAATTTTCAGTCTTTTGGGCCTCTAAATCCAATATCATACATGGAAAATATTAGTAGGTTGCTTTAGAGAGTTTTGTAACCTAATTTTTGGAGTTGGGACCCACCAATCATGCCATTTCAGAACATAGGATTGCAATAAGGGGAGATTAGTATGGTGTTAGTGAAAAAAATAAAATCCAAATAAAGAACACACTAAACTAACACCTTAAGCCTATCTCAAGGGAGGCTCTTATTTAAAAAAACCAAATGAGAAACACAAATATAATTCAAATACAAATAAATCCTTCACCTTCCTTGGATGCTCCAAATAGTTTATTGTAGTGGCTTGCTTGGTTTGTGCTCATGAAGTCTGTTGCAATAGAGCTCGACTATCCTCCATCTCTCCTTAACACCTTGCTTGGATTTTGGTTCAATATTTTGGAATTATAAAACTAATTTAATGAATATTTATAATCAATTTAGCATTATAACTTTGTCATATGAGATCTTAAAATTTATGTGGCAAGGCCTCCTATTTATGGATTTTAGAAAATGGCTCGAATCAACTTGAGTTGTCCATCTCAAGATTAAGATGTGTGGCTAAGGATTAATTCAATTATGTAATTAAAATACATAAATAGGCTCATAAATATTTTATATAGATGGGAATTTAAGAGGCATGGGGTGGCTTGATTTAGATATTTGTGGCATTTATGGCCCAGGGATCTCGTCCCAAGAAATGATGTCACTTGATGATGTAGATATTCAATATTCATTTAAAAAAAGAAATTATTCAACAAGTTTCCATGAAATTATTAATTATGCTCTAATTTTATTTAATTAGCTTTAAGCATGATTAGGCACTTTGATGCAAACCTTGACTCTCTGTGCACAAATTACTCAAATTGGTTATAATGTCTTTTTATTGGCCCAAAATTTGATTGGATTAGAATTGGAATTTGATGTTAGATGCATTGGATACATTATACCATTTAGGATTTTTTTCAAAAAAAAAAAAGTTGTAGGTCTTGTGCAAGATATTTGATAGAAAAGAGAAATCTAGAGCACCTAGGTGCAAAATTGTCATTTTGACTCAAAATGATCTTATCAAAGTTAGCTAGCCCATAAAATGCATTGCCCCAGTTAGGGATACCCTGGCCAAAATTATCACTTGAATATATAAATTTCAAATCTTTTAATGTGTTTTGGTGGCCAAAATCAGTACTTGAATATATCAATTTCAAAGCTTTTAATGTGTTTTAGTGTTTTAAGCCAAGTTGTGCACTTTGGTGGAAATTGGACAAAAACCTAGTTAGAGGTTATTAATGGTCAAACATTTAAATGACAAAATTAGGATATTTTTAATATAATTTGGACCTTTGACCATATTTTACCTTGGTTGACTAGAGTTGACTTTGGTTGACTAGGCAAGCACAAGGAATATAGGCTTAGACCAAGGCTAGAGCAGGGATAGGTAAGGTATTTAGACACACATGAGACCCTATCAGACATATGGGAACTTGTGAAAAGTTTTAATATATAGGGGTTGATCCAATTTGACTAAAAATCAAATTTGGTCAATAACTATCTTAGGTATCCAAACCCAAGATTTACGTTTCTCCTGAAACTTAGAAGCTTCATACCTCTTGACATGCCAGGAGGACCTTCTTAATTCATTTGGATACAATTCAAAAATATGACCAAACTTATTACAACTGAAGCAAGAAAAATTATTCATACCTTTTGATTGATGACTTACTTTCTCATGGTTCCATAAATTCTTTCTACACTCCTTTACTCTATATCTAAACTCTTTACATGAAAAACAATGACCATTGAATATATTGGCATAACTTGTAGCATTTGGTTGTCTAGTAGATATTTTTTATTAACCTTCATATTGACATTGAGATGGTCTACATTCTTCTTATCCCTCCTGACTAGGATTGTCTTGATGTGCTCCTTCTCAGCCTTATTCTCTTCAAAGGAATTTAATTTAGCATTAACTTGTTTAACCTACAATGTCAAGGAACCCAACTCATATTTTAATTTAGAACATTCTTCATCTTTTGAGCCCAAAATTTTCTTTGTATCCTCCACTTGACTCTTTAGGCACTTGATCTTCTTGTCTTCCTTGATAGCTTCAATAAATTTATCAAACTTGGTTTGAAGATGACTTATCCTTTATTCATGTTCTATGAATGACTTGGTCTATTATTTAAGATCTTTTAATTTTGACCTAAAATCTAGATTCTCTTTCCTCAACTAATTATCCATCTTGTGCTCCTTAGGATCATCGTCAAGTTGTTTGATCTTCCTTCAAATTATTTGCTTTGATACTAATTATTGGAAGTATAAGATGAAATAAGGGTGAGAGGGGGGGCGGTGAATCAATCAATAAATATTTACCTTAACTTGATTAACTCAAATATTTATCCATCATAAGCATATGAACATCAACCATTCAATCATCATCACAATGAGAGCATACATATAAAGCATAAACAAGAAAATACATCACAACACTATATCTATGTGAGAAACCCTTATGGGGGATAAAAACCACTAAAACATAGTTTAAACCACTTGTCATATAAAAATTAATCAATTCAGACCATCCCCAACTGATCAAGGAGAACCCACCCCTCAATTTAGTCAAGCATTCACTTGGCCTTTAGCTAATACCAACTAGCAAGGAAGCTATAACCCCCTATGTGATCAAGCACCAACTCAATCACCCAAAATTAATATCCACCTATAATATAATATATTTTACACCCGATGATGCAATTATTTTTCTCTAATACCTTAAAACCTACCTTTCTACCTCATATATGACTCTTCCTCTTTTACATCACTCAACTAGACAAATAGGCCTATCTAGCTTTAAAATAAGAAATCCAATAGCTCACCACCTATATACACGCTATTAAACCTTAAAATCATATTCAAAATGATATTTTTATATTATTTATTTCTCTTACACTTTTACAAATCCTTATTTCATTCACTTCACACTCCCATAGTCTTCCTTGACCAAAAAGGCCAAACTAGCCTTGCATACTAGTATTTTTCACACTAAATCATTAGGTCAGCCAAAGCACAATAAAAATTAGAATCATATTTTAATCACCCTTAATAAATTTTAATCTCATGAAACAATGATCAAATATCAAACATAGTTTGGTCATATACATTTAGATCTTATTCTCCTCTTTAGGCCTAATAGACCTTATTGCATTAGGTCTCACCTTCAAAAAACAACCAATGAGTCTAAATGATAAATTATACCCACACCATGATCCAAACACTATCATAAAATTTATACCTAACATACATTATCCTACTTTATGATCAATCTAAAATGAGTCATTCACTTTCATTCAGAACACTCCATTCGGCCTCAAGCCTTCATTAGGTCTCATGGAGACCTATTCATAACTTTAACTCTTCACCAAGAAAAATAAAAGCATAAGAACACTTCCAAGTGTATCCATGAAATATGCCCCTTAGGACATCCTCCAAAGATAAAAATAATCTCAAGACTCCTATGCATAACTCAAACCTATCAAATCAATGCATTAATCATGACCACCATGATGGACGAAGGAAACATAAACTTATTAATACTTGTTCATACTAAAAATGGATTGTTAAAACCTCCAAATCTATACAAATGATCCTTGGGGAGTCTAAAACATCCTATAATTGATAAATTATCATGAAACATCTAAAACTCATCAATACAAACTCAAACACCTTACTCAGTCACTTGCAGAAGAAAGTCAAACCCTTAATCAACTTTGAAGCTCAATAAGTGCATTTATATAACTATTCAAAGCTTGAAACCAAATTTTATGGATACAACTTGGAGTTCTTTACAAATTTTATTTTTACTCCATTAAAAATTCATCTATTATTAAAATTTATAATCAAAATACTATAGATTGGTTTTCCTTTGTAAATTCAAATATTTGAATTCCAATGGTCATATTTTTATGCAAAAATGACTATGGAAACTAGTGAAATCTATATGAAATTATAAATGCATCATTTCTATAAATCAATCCTAGCTCAAAGTAGATAGATCATACCTACACTTTTGATTGGGAATACATTTTTTAAGTGGGAGCATGACCAAGATGGGGATCTGTTAGACCCAATTAGGGGATCACTTGTCATAGTAAACCATGCTAGGAAGGGTTCCAAAGCTTAAAATATAACACAATCATGAAACAAACCTAAAATATTCCTAGGTTTAATGTTCACTCTATTCTAATAAACAAGAAAGTAAATCTAGTCTAGTGCATAACAAAGCTTATGGCACAAAATGGGCGGGGGGGGGGGGGGGGGGGGGGTGGTTAAAAACAAACTAAACTAAACATGCATAGAAGACATACTTATGTCAATGTATAAAAAATCCTATTTCATGGAATGAGAAGCACAAATATATTATTTATCTATTGTTATAAACGATAAATAAAATTAGTAACAATTACCTTCAAATACAAACCCTTAGAACCTCAATCTCTTCCTTGGCTAAGATGTTTTGTAAGAGATTATTATGGTATGTAAGGATAACAAATACAAAACAACTCTAGGCTACACAACCTATATATGTATTCAAAATACTTATTCACAAGATAATATCCATATCTCTAAAGAAATTATAGAACCCTAAGCTTTATTCCTCAATTATAATGGTCAATAAACATATGTTCATTTTCACTTATTCTTCTTCACTTCTCTTCTTAAAATTGGTGGGAAATGAACTTGTATATATAGTTAGATCTTACCCTAAATCCTTCTGAATATGTTAGTTATATGGGGTTGACATAGTCAACCTTTTATGTTTTTAAGAGATAAATCACTAGGTTCTTAGCTAGGTCATCCAAAGGGATACCACAATTCAAAGTGAAAAATACCCCTAAATAGTACATGGTCAAACCAATCCACCTTGTATAGTAATCAGAGGCTAAAAATTGTATAGGGTCAACTCAACGACCTAGTATAGTCAACTAGTAAAAGGGGATCAAGGTAATAAAAATGAGGATAATGATAAGAAATATGTTTGTAATGGGTACAATAGAGAAGAACAAGCTTAATTTAAATGGTTTTAAAAGACAAGTGTGTAGATGGCAAGTGGAAAAATGGAAAAAAATCTTATGAAGCACCAATGCTCTACCCACCCCTTTCTTGGTGCACCCCTTAGGGCATAGACGCAAAGAGATTGAGACTTAATGGGTACCTATAAAGTACAAAGTGTTAGTAAGTGATAAAAGTTTTAAAATATTATGAGTATACATATTCCCCACTCAAATCTCATCACGTGTCATGTAAGTGCAACATGGGATGGTGCTTCGAGAAATAGAACATGATGACACACAACACTAATGCTAAGTAAAGTGTAGAAAGTAGTAAATAAGATAAATTAAAGGAAAAAATTGAAAAACACATACCTTTACTTACCTTAATGTTGTAGATATAGAAGTAAACTTCAATAGATGTGAAGGTGTTTAATATGAAGAACATTAGGTGAAACTATAGAAGTTAGTTCAAAAAATAGCCAAATATCAAAATATTTGGAATATAGGCATATGATAATGAAAAATATTATCTACATCATCACAAATCCAATGAATTTTATGGTTTAAAAAATGGATAAGTAGAAATAATGATATAAGTAAAACAAGGAATCTGTGTGAATATAATTAAAGAATTTGAATTTGAAAGTGTTTTTAAATAGGGGAAAGACAAGTCTTTTGGTTATTTTGACTTGTGAAGGAGAGAAAAATAAGCTATGGAAACTAAATGAGCTGTGATGGTGAGGAAATGACAAGCTAGATGAGAAGGATATCTAGGAGCAGTAGCAAGTGCACTAAGGTATGCAACTATGAATCTTAAGTCAGTTTTGGAGTATTTTAATGAATTAAGTGTATTTTTTGAAAAATATAATTTTTAGCATTTCTAGATGTCAAAATAAATCCAAATTAGATTATATAGGTAGGAAAAACTATGACAAAAAATGGGTTTGAAGGAATTAAGGAGAAAAATGCAAAAAGGCACTTTTTAAGGAAAATGCAAGGGGTCGATAGTGAAAAATATCTAGGTCAACCCAGTTGACCCAGCAGGCTGAAAATAGGCAAAATCCAAATTGCCAACCTAGTAGGTGTGTGTTGATCTTGTACATTTTATAGACTCTCGACCTAGTATGGTTTGCCAACTAATCTAAAAAATTATAGTTTGAAAATACATTACTAGGGAGGGGAAAATAAGAGGGTGGACTTAAATTTTTAAGTCAACCAAGCCAAAAATAGGGAAATTTTGGTCAAACTAGGTTGATCAAAGGACTAAAATGGTACAAAAATGTGTACAAAAGGCTGAAAGAAGGGTAAAATGGCCTAAAATGACCAAGTAAGGGTAATAAGGACCAAATGGCCTAAAAATAGGTAAAAATGAATGAAGTAAAGCAATTTAGTCTTATTTTTATTAAAATTGTAAAAAGAATATATTATGATTATACATGACATGGAGGATCTAATACATCTTTTTTTTCTTGTTTATAGAGATGACCCATGTTTAAAAGATTTGTAGATGTGTCTTGGTTACCATATCTACTGGAGCACTTGATAATAGGAAATAGAAATAGACTAGTAGTTGGCCTAGGAGGGATAGCTGACATGTGTAAGATTTCCCTAAGTGTTGATTTGTTAATCATGTTCCTTAAATGCTAGGAATGACTAAATAACACCTTCAGATGGGAGGTGGATGGGGACATGGTATAATTATCTATCACTTTGGAGGATGTGCATGCCATCTTATAGATATTGATAGTAGGAGCACTAGTGACCACAAGCATACTAGATAGCCTAGAAGAGAGGAAAGCCTTAGCCATGTGGGTTATAGGCTCAGATACGATATTAGTAAGTAGGAGAGTTAGTATGTTTGACATATATGAATCATAGATTCTAAATATCTAGAAAACTATGATAGGACTAGTGACATAATGAGTGCTATGTCACAAGTTAGATGGTAAGGTACCATTATTCATGGTAACCTTGAGAAAGATGATCCTATAGGAGGGAGTACTATATGATCTTGGATTTTTCATCTAGGTTTAGCTCGTACATGATCCATATGAGGTGATGGTTAGAGGGTAGAAGTCAATAGGTCTGATCATATTACTAATGCCTTAGATATATGAGAGGTTTCCCATGTATTGGTTGGCTAGGTTTCCCCATGTGGTTGATGATAGGTCACCTTGAGTGCAAAGATGGAGAGAGGACTAGGTAGTGTGGGCCTTGGTCCACATGCCATTACTATAGATGGTGAGACATGCAGACATAGTGTGGCATCCATATGGGCACATAATGACTACATAGCTGAGCTGAGACATAGTTTCACTAGCGACAATGAGGACAAAGGTTATTAGATACTATACTTTGTGGAGAAATCCACATCAAATGGAATAAGTGCCAAGATAGATGGGCTTACCTCATCTAATGTCATTGATATTGATGCCTGAGTAGTGGGCTTAACATGTGAGAGAGCCATAAGGGAGGAGGGGACTAGGGCCATTAATAATGAGGCTGACACTTAGAACATGTCATGAGAAACCATATATTAGGAAATCATGATAGGGAGCAGAGCAAGAGGAGAGGGATCTAGAGGTAGTGGTACTAGAGATACCACTAGCAATTCCTTAGTGAGATGAGCTATAACCACCAAAGACATGGCATCAATGAAGGAAAGATGAGTAAAATATAGTGGAGACTATCACCATCTCTAATGACCTAGTAGGTAAGTCAGAGGAGAGCTAAAGGATAGAGAGGCCACTTAGGTGTAGGCTAAGGTAGGTGTGGGCCCTAAAATCTAGATTTGAGCTAAGGAGGTAACATATAGAAGAGGTGTTAGGAGGCTGCATGGATAGAGAGATTGTGATAAGTAGTCACATGGATGGTGAAACCATAATAGTTAAGACATAGATGAGTAATAAAAATGATTAAGTTATTTCTCAAGTTATCATTTTTAAAATAAAGACTAGAGGTAGATAGATATTGTGAGATATAACAATGATCTAATATCTATTTAGGTGTGATTTTGAAGGAATGGCTGAAGATGAGGATGAGAGATGGGGGTCCCTTGTGAGGGTATCAATCCATGACATCTTGGATGGGAATCTACAACCATATAACCTTACTATATTAGAGGACCTTAGTGTATCATCTTCCCCATCTCAAGTGAGTTAATTTAGATTATCAAGGGAAGTAATGAGGAAGATACAAGAATAGAGAAAGATGGTACAACCACCACTAGAAATGGGTATAGGTGAGATATGAGCATGCTAGGAACTAGTAGAGGAGGGAGATATGCATATGGATATAGTGATATAGATGACATGGGAACATATAGAGACCAAAACCTAGTTAACACAAGCAGAGGCACAAGTAGTGCACTTAAAAAGATAGGTAGAGGGACTGAGATCTTAGACAACCTATTTATAGCATATTTTTTGAAAGAGTCAAACCATGGCCTATATAGGTAGTGTGACTAGGCCAAAATATAGATAGGATGGTGCCTAGTCATAAAGATAGAGCATTGTATATGGTTGTACTTGTTTTATCAAAAATTCATGAGATATATATGATATATCATTTTGGCATATTGATTTTGATTGTGTATGTTGTCATCATTATGGTTGTAGTTGTCGATGCTTTAGATATATTTATTTATATCACATGTATTTATCTATTTTTTGTATATGTTATAGGAAATATATTATATTTGGTTTATTTTATAGCATTATATAGAACACATGGATGGTGAAAAATAAAGAGGCAAAAAGACTTGGTAAAATATAATGAATCAAAAATGTACTACACACTATTTCAAGTTGGTAAATGTGTAACAATAATAAAATGACTAATTATAAAGAACAAAGGATGGTAAAATAACATGGTAAAAAGGAATATGTTCTTAAACCAAAGTGAAATATTTTTGCACCAAATTCAAACAAGTAAAATCATACTAAATCACATTGGGACATACAAAAAAAAATGTAATAAAATGGAAGGTGTGTAAAAGAGCACAAATTGCATAAAAATAAATGAATTAAGTGAATCAATTATATTGTATCATGTTGGGAAGTATAAAATAAAATAAAATTGGCAAAAGATTGGTCTAAAATTTATCACACTAAAAATCTAAGAAATGATTATATTCTTATATGCACTTGAAAAATAAGAAGATAAAATAAGTTAAAGAGAAATAAAGTAACCATAAAACACACTAAATCAATTTGGGAAGTATATCAATGATATGTAACCTCATAATCGATCACATCTTATCTCATATTTGACACATAATTTTTTTATGACTTATATTATTGAAATTTTTTATGAGGAATGTTAGGTCCTATCCGTGGTCTTACATTACAACTCAGAAAAGGAATATCATTAGGGTGGAATAATTGGGACTATTAGGTAATAAAGGATGTGGATAATAGGAAGGGAAAATTTGGTAATTTGTGAGGAACATTGGATCCTATCCACGGTCTTTAAAAAGAACTCACAAATGAAATCCCAAGGGGAGTGATCGATACACAAAACAATATTTCTCAAGAGGAAATATGAGGGATATAGGGAATGAAAAATGGAGTGTAAAAAGAAAGACTTAGGTGTATTGTGATAAGACTTTTGGAGATAAGATGCATACTAAGGACATGAGAAGACACTAAGTGACTAGTGGCCATCAATGTATAAAGGAAACTTAATCATTATAAACACAAAGCTTTGTAGGAAAATAAGCATGCTACTAATATCAACTCATGAGGGTAGATTGGTAAAATAAAAGTAAAATATACCTACCTTCCCATGATGTGTTCCCCATTCTTCAGGACCCCTTATAAAGTTGTCAATCTATTGTGAAGATTGAGTACTTACATGAGAAAGTAGGTAGCACTAAAATATTTTTATTCTCCTCTTCTAATATTCTAGCCTAGTGCACCCCAAAGGACCTTAGCTCTACCATGAGGTCAACTATGGATTTTGAGATTCAACTAGAAGAAGGATATGTGTTTTGAATCATGTCTTTTAGAGTGATTTGACTTTTAAGAATATTTTTGCCTTTTATAAAATGATTTGGATTTTAACTTTTTATGGATTTTTAAGATTCCTCCTCCATACGAATTTGGAATGACCAATCATGAGAGATGTAGTGATAAACATGAATGAGATTTAGGATAAGGCTAAAGGAAGATAATCAACCAAAGATAAAGACTGACTATCACACTTAGGCTTAATAATGAACTAGCATTATAAATAGCTTAATATCATGATTAGTACGTAAAAGGTCATCCTTGTTGTTTTAGGGATGATGAATGAAAATACATGGAGTCTATTTACAAGTCACTCATAATTGGTTAGAGAAAATGGTATTTATTGAATATATATTATAGTATAGAGTATTTCTTATATGAATGATGAACCATATTTTTTTTAAATATAAAAAATAATATTAAAAATATTTTGGACGAAATGATGTTATAGTGGTATACATTTTATGTCCATTATAATTTCTAGTTTACATGTTTGCTTTAGGTCATAATAAATAGATGTGCACCTATGGTTTTTATGACTGAATGCATGTAACAGTTATTTTACTTTCACATTTATTTTTAGATGGTTTTGGATACTCACATCATAATTATATACTCCCTTTATGAAGGGAAGGTACACTTCTAATGGGGAGGCATGTGGGGGATTATTAGTCTATGGTTGGAGAAAAAGTGCCTAGATGATGCTCTCCCTCATTAAAATTGAATCTAAACCAATTACGATTCTTACTCATGGATACTAAACTAGTTTTAGGTGATCTTTCATAGATTATCTACTGTACTATTTTGTACTTATTGTAACAAATTATATATTATAGTAGAGGCTAGTGGAAAACTTGTATGCTTACTTTTATCATACTATAATTTTCAATTGTAATTGTATGTAATGTATTAAGACTGATGGCATACTTGTGTATTCATTATTTTATAATGATGTACTTTTCTAGATGATATTGTTTATACCATTGAGTATTTATTTAACATTTCATCATATGATACCCGTGGATTCTATTGTATATATGGACATTTAAGCTTAGTTAATGGGAAATAACCTTGTATCTATCAACTATTATTTAATATATAACTTTAACATGAATTTAAAATAATTATATGTAAGATGGTGCAAATAATAAATCATGAAAATTGAACTAATCATGCTTGTTGTATACCTTCACTAGATGAATGCAATTGACTAATTTAATTTAAATTAAAAAAGTGGTAATATCTAGGTAAATCGAGCATGTTATAACATATTCACTCGATATTACAAATTTACATTATCTCTATGTTAGGACCCCTTAAACCTAAATATTTGATTTTATATTAAATGTTATTAATACAATATTATATGCACATGATTTTTAAGTTATCCCATTAATCATTTGTAACTAACCTACATGTATGGGAATTAGTAGATGTCTTGAGTAGATTAGTTTAAATAGAGATCTTACGTAGGAGGAAATAAATTTATCAAATCTTTTTCATTGAGCCATGCTAAAAGGATTTTTACCCTTTGAATAGGCCTAAAATAATTTGCATTATAATTATTTTATTTCAATATAATATTCCTATCATCTTTTAGTTATAATGTATATTTTCTATACTTATGTTCTTATAATAATCTATGTGCATGTAGGTTCCTAACATCTAGTATCGAAGCACTTTTTAGGGCTATGTTATGCAATAAATTCAATAATTTATGATTTTTTTCACTATTGACCATATGATATCAAATCATATAATCAATATCTTGGTGATAAAAATTTGGTAATATAAGTTATGGCACTATGATTTTCCCCCAAATTTTCTTATTTTTTCTTACAAGTAACTCATTTTTATTTTTAGGTTAGAAAACATGTATTGAGAGTTTTTAAATATGAAATCAATTTTTCATTTTTTATAATCACTATGTTATTAGAATATGATATGAGATGTGTTCTACCAATAGCTAGGCCTCAAATAATAAATTTCAGCTTCTAAATACATTTTGGGTATATTAGAAGCACCTAAGGTTTTTGTTTTCACCATAGGAAGCCTTTGATCATTCATATTCTATGATGCATACGTAAGTATTTATCTCTAATAAATTACTTGCATTATACCTTAGATATGGGATAATAGGTTGTGGGATGGTTCAATCCTCCATAGTTAGAGATCTTAATTACTGTGATGATACTACTAACAAACAAGATAAGTAAATTTTAAATCTCACATACCAAACACACCCTCTAGTAACCTTCCTTATGAAAATATTGACATTATAGAGTCATAGATCCAAACATTTTTTTTGGAAACATAGTAACAAAAAAATTCAAAAATTTTCATCATCCTATAGAAACATAGTAACTACATAAGCTATAAGGGTAGGAATATTCCACAATAACTATTTAGACATGGTTCAATAGCTAGTCTAAAACAAATTGTGTATTTTTAAAAAAAAATTTGGGGAATATATAATCATTTACCAAGTTGACCATTTTGGTATATATCTTTGATGAAATTTCCTATAACATCCCAAACCCTTAAAATATGGTACTAACCCAATTAGGGGAAAAGGAGAAATAATTTTCTAGCCTTATAGCATTAATACATGTCATAAGGGATTACCTCCAATCAAAAACATTTATTCAAATATAAATAGATAAGCATTATGAAAACTCTCACTGAACTAAGGGATCGTAAAGTGAAGCTTGGTCCAAACAAGAATTTTGAATACAACTCCAATTCTCAAAGACTACCACAAGATCTTATTAGCATTCTAAATGTCCCATGTAAAATAATTTGTTATATGTATTAGTAATACATTATAAACCTTTTATCCATAATTTTTTCATGTACATTGAATAAATTAACATATTCTACCAATTCAAAATCCACTAGCTCTATTTATAAGTTTTTAGAGTAACTTCTTGAGAGTAACTAAAAATAGACCTTGAAAGGTGATGAGGAAGGAATTATAAAGATGTGTTCCACTTTATCTAGATTTATAAAAAAAAGGTAAATAATTAGAAGTGTAGTGACAATAAAAGGGGAATCATTCTATACAAAAAAAAAGTAAGAGTTATCTCTTGTAAACTATGGTGCTAACGAACCTTATTCCCATAATCATGAATAATTAATATGGTTTCACTTTATCAAACTTGATTGTATATTTAACATATGTTTATAATTATAGAATGAGTAAAGAATCAATACAATATCTAACATTCATTGGTTTATTGGGTTAAAATCATTTGATATGGGTGAGTTAAACCCATATAAATGATAAATAATTAAACTTAACTTCTCTCATATGCCTAGTCGTCTATAAAGCTTATTTAATTACCAAGTTTAACTAACAATATTGAATAAAGGAGAGATAATTTTTAATTATTACTTCTAGATATGAAAAAGTGACAAAAATAAAGGCACAAACTCGATAAAGGATACATATGTAATCAATTTTTTTTCCCATATGGGTTTAACACTACCAATATTAAATATGGAAAGGAAAAATAATGACCATAAGAAAAAATATGATAAAATGTTAATTTCCCCATGCACGCATGAGCTTAATATACATAATTCATTAAGAATACAAAGGTTAAAACCTTGAAAATGTAACATGACTTAGATAGTTATTTGATAGTTCACTTATATATAAGGTTTAGGTGTTGTTATATTAAAAAAGGATAATAAAATTAATTAAATGTTGTAGCTTATGCAAGTAAGTTTTATTCATATTGGAGACTTCACTTGAAGTCTATAAATGTTAAAAAATTTCCTTATGATTAATGGTGATATAAGTGGGAAAGAAGTAGTATTAGACAAGAGTCAATATAATGTGAAAAATTGATCAAGTAATCTCTCACCTTCTAGGCAATAAATTCTATTAACTTATGTTAATATTATATTTTTAAAATGATGTCTTCTTCTAGTAAGTCACTAGGAGGAATAAAGAGAAAGATATAATATTTTAAGGTATACAATGAACCCTCAATATATCTAGTATCTAAAATTCATGAAAATAGGCATTATATCAAATATTAGAATAAAAATGTGTTGTTAATACTATGAGGATGTTAGAGAAAATGAAAGATACCATATTCTATAATTTTAGGGTTGAGAATTATTTTTTCATGCATGGGCTATAGGTAGGTTTAATAAGGATGATTCATAATGTTTGGAAATATGATATGAGGAAGTTGAATTCCATAATTGGTATGAAAATTTATCATTTCATGGACTATATTAAAATATGACCCACACTTAATGTTGCTAAATAATCATAGGGAAGAGTTGAATTATATTTGAGTGTTATAAGTATCAATAAAATATTTGGATTGGTTGCTAAGGGTATTATACAAATAGACCCATGGATGGTAGAGATGAGATATAAATACAATATTTGATTATACATAAATATGGAATTTAAATAAAAAACATGATAAATAGTATAAACATCACAAGCTAAGATGTATGAGTGACAACATACTAGAAACATTTAGGGTAAAAAAATTATGCCCTAATTTCAATGTGATATGTCCATATTACTATTTGGGGGAAAATATATTATATTTATAACTAATGGAATATCATTATTCTTGGTGATAATTAAAAATTATCATACCTAATTACATATGATAATTATGGCTCTCTCATCTTCCTAGTTTGATAGTCAATTGACTAAGTAAAAGAGCACAAGTGGATCCAACAAGTTAAAATACTATTCACATCTATGTCATATGCATTTATCTACCAATGTCAAAAAGTATCCAAAAAAATTGATAATTTTAGAATGGGATCATGCCCAATAATACTATAAACACCTAAATTTGGTATTAGACAATTTAACAACTTTGAAATACTTGAAATTTGTGTACATATTTGACTATTATGCACATTTCCCTAATCCATCTACCCCCTTATTATTTTAGAAAACCTAATTTACCAATATGAATATTAAATATAACCCTAATATATTTAATAACCTTATATAATATTAAAAATACTATTTTCATATCTCAAATAACTGATATTCAATCCTAGGATAACACCAACAATAATCATACAATTATAGCCTTACCACATATGTTTGTCTCTATCAGTAGTGTCTAGAAACATCTAATATCTAATGTGAGAACTAGTTCAAGATATTACTTTTTATAGAAATAAATTTAATATACCAAAGTTTATCTCACATACTACTACATGTTTTGTTATTTAAAGCATAATACCAAATTCTAGTTTAATAACTTATTTTAATTTCATATGCATTTAAATAAAATGTAACTTTACATGCCTATGTTTTACTATAAAATTAATATAATTCAAGTAGCTAGAAATATAAATTTTCAAAAAAAATTCAAAATTTGAATAAAGTACATTTCATTAATTAATGGTTTCCTTTATTATAACATTTAAAATTTACTACATATTTTACTTTGCATGTATCAACGAATCAAAAGAAAACCAAATGCAATATATGAAATTAAGTCATATTAATATCTTTGGAGAAAAATTAAAAAATATATATTTGAAATAAATAAATAAATACTTCATTGATTTTTACATTTATCCCTATTTGTAACATCAATAAGACACCCATTTATAATTTGCTTCTTGTTTGTTTGATTTGAACCGTATATTACAATTATATGATAAATACAAGAAAATAACATTTTATCTAATTGAAAACTATAAAACAAGTGACCATGAATGAGTTCAAGTTTTTACTATTCTTAAAAATACATTTTTGATAATTATACATCATTTGAATACATCATTATATACAATGAATATATTCTTTAGTCAAATTTACTCTGTGGACACTAACTTATTTTGGAGAACATCTGAAACTAGGAGTACACTATATAGATTACAAAGAGGGAAAGTATCATAGAGGATATACCTTAAACAACATAACCCTTTAGTTCCCCTACACACCTCTCATCCATTAAGAGTGGTCCTACCCTTTAAGATAAAAAGAAATATGGATCCAAATATGATAAATAAATCTTTGTGTAAATATGTTGACATCATAGCTATTCCATGTAGAATAATACAAGTGTGACTATGAACTAAGATAGGAAATGATAGTTCCTAAAGTATACTATTCTTATGGACATAAGTATTAAATTTTAAAATTACCCTTGTATTTATCTCAGTGGAATGATTACTTCTTTTAGTCTAACTAGGCTTCTCTCCCGTCTCATAGATCAATTATATTATTTTTATGAACATAAGTATTAAATTCAAAAAGTACCCTTATAATATTTAACTTAGTGGAATGATTAGTTATGTGAGTCTAACTATTATTCCATCCCATCTCTTAGATCTCACATCTTGAAGTTCACTACTCTAATGAAAGGTCTCCCCGACCTACAAATAAAATAGTTACTAGGCCTAGATGTATCCATTTAATAATTATGTGAAGGGAATATAGAAATGCAATTAAGCTAATAAAAAAACTACAAAGTGAAATCTAATCTAAACTCAATCAACCTAGGATAGAGATAAAAATTAAAGAAACATAGAACACAAACTAATACCTTAGTAATCTGAGCTTCCCCCATTATGATTTAAGTTGATTTTATCTCTAGAATGTAGTTTATCAAAACTCTCTAATGCAAGGGGAAATGGGTAGTGTTTTGGTATGAAAATTCTCTTTTGATTGCTTTGATTCACTTGGGATTCACTCATAAATTTGATAACACTTTTTTAGCACAAGTAAATATGGTTAAGAGTGATAGATTGCATGTTTATTTGTAGGTTTTTTGGAGGCCAATAAAATGGTAAAAAATTATTTTAATATTTCCAATTATTCAAATAATCAACCATGGAGATTTAGTCCTCATCTATGAAGATGATGACCAATTCCATAGTTTGAGAAAAAAGGGGAGTTGGTTGAGTGAGTCATAAAGAATGGGTCAAGGTGGCTAAAACTTCTAGGAGTTAATCACAAGGTGGTTGAGTAAATTAAGGAAGGTATTGTATGAGTCAACACATAGTTGAGACAAATATGGAGGATGTCTAGTTGATGTGGAAAATTTGGATTTATTAAATAAATTTGGATAAAAGGTGTGCATAACTAAGTATTTTTTTAAAATTTTTGAAGCGAAATAATGTTAGTTTGAATTTAAATTTATGGAAGAAGAAGAGATAGTAGGTTAAAGTTGATTTCAAAACTAAATGGTGAAATTTATGTTTTTACATTTCCCCCTCTTTGAAATGGTATTGTGAAGGGATATCATTTCAAAGATTAGTAAAGTAGAGAGTTGATGATTAAGAATAAAAAATTGCCCCAGATGAATGGTAATGAATGTAATGATTCCCCATCGATTGTTCATGTGGGAAAGTGGATGAATATTATAAATGAGTCAAAGAAAAATGATGAAATTCTTTTGTGAAAGTCATGAAGAAATTGAAGTACTAAAATTGATAATGCACCTATAAGATTAAAACATGTGTAAGCTATTTTCCCATAGAGGATAATTATTAGAGAAGAAATTGGAAAAATAATATTTCCTATTTATAGACTACATGTTTGGATGGTGCTCAAACTTAGGGGTATCACAAGTGGATTTGGGAATGATATATCCTGACGATGGTAAGCTATGGGCCATAAAATTAAAAATATATACTATCTTGTTTGTGATAAAGATTTAAAAAATTGATAGTTTCAAGTATTGTGAAGGAGATATAACACTTTGATTAAATGATAGTATAAAGTGTGGATGAAATAGCTTGGATGGATGATGGTAGTCGAACTAACCCGAGAGACCTCATGTCTCTAAGCATTACCTACATAGTGTTCCATGGATAAAGTCCAAATGGAGAATATTAGGCTAGATGTAGTTCTTCTAATGTGGGAAGAGATGTAAGATGATGTAATGTAAGATTTACACATATATGGTATTAACCCACTTAAATTAATGATTACACATTATGATTGGATTTGATGATGGATTTTTTTGCCCCTAAATAATGATAAATTTAAGGATTTGATTTGAAATGATATATATCAAGATAAGTTACATACTTTGAGGTCTTCTAAGCCTACTTTAAAAGCATTACTAACTATATGGGATAATCATGGTTACATTTAGAAACTTTACTTATGCAATGATAAAAATATTTAAATCATTGTAAATGCAACTTTATCCTCCATAATTAGTAACTTCCTCCTACATAATTAGTAACTTCATCTTATAAAATGAGAGAAGTAGGAAGTGAAAAGGGGAAGAAATACAACAATTCACATCTAAGATATCTTGCATATAGGTATCTAGCTTTTCTTTAGTAAACAATAAACATCAATGGAATCCTGAAGCTCTATCAAAATCACTTTTGAAAACCAAAATACTATCACTCTGGCCAAATTACTTTAAGCTTCCACCATCAATTTACAAGTATCTTATGGTTTTTTTCTTTGATCTATTTCATTTCTAACCTCCCTACCCTATCCATTACTATATCTTATTTTCCATCCTTCAGAGCCATACCATCCCTCTTATTAACCAATTACCTAATCTGCCATTACTTTTTTGAAAATTTCCAAAATTTCATAAGCAACCACTGATGGTTAGCCCAATCATCAATGGCCACCTCGACCAATGATGGTCTCTCAACCATTGATGGTTAGCCCAACCACTGATGGTTCACCCAACCATCAATTGTCACTATTGCAAGAAATAAAAAGTTATTTTCACCCCCTTGACCTCAACCAAACCCTATTTTTTGTGTACTTGCCTATTCACAAAGCCTACCTAGATTTTTTAAACCTAACCCCCACTATCTTAGCATGAGTATTAACCTACTTATTTTATATTTAGTAATTTTATCTAATGATAAATTTAATTTCATCCCACCTTACATGTATTCACTTTCCAATTATTAAAAACATGTATTCTTTATTTTCATCTTCATCAACTTAATTGTTACAAATAGTGGATTTATAGCCTCTCCTAGCAATGATACGCTTCTTAGATCTAACTCCTGCTAGGAATTCCAATCAACCATCCATCTAACAACCCCTTTTCTAGTGTCCTTATTTGTAGGTTATTAATTCCAAGCCAAAGAAAAGTTCCCATCATCATCTGGATAATGTGCACACTTTTACCATGTATTCTTGTACATACCCTATTATTAGTTTCATTAATTTCTTCCAAATTAAGAAATGAGAAAAAAATAAGAGAAACATTTTGGCATGCCCAGTGGGACCTAGTATCCTTTTTTATTCCTTTATTGTATGCTCATTGAATGAAATATTAAATTTTATTTGGGCTTAAAATAAATATTTTGGATACATTGATTTCTTGCTTATTTTAGTTCATATAGTAACTTAAAGGAAAAGTAATCAATCATATTTTTCACTCTTGTTATCACACACTTATCCAAACCAAATATCTAATCAACACGTCAAAAAAAACTTGAGACAAGTCCTAACTAGGATTTCATCACCTAGCAGTAAAACTTACCCTTTCCCAACAATCCTACTTAGAGCTCATGAACAAGGGGAGAACAAGTCAAATGTTTGGTTGAATATAAACTCTAAAATTTAGTATATTTTAGCAAAACACCCAACACCCTTATTGATGCGGTGTGTTAATTGAGGGGGTAGGCCTTAATACCAAGCCACGTACTGAAGATTAATACAAATTTCTCTCTTAAGCACCTAAACATAACACGAAACAAACCTTAGATTTCCTTTTAGTACCTGATCTACAAACCAAATTTCCTTTTCACACTTTCTAAGGCATAAGCCAAAAGTGATTTAAAAATAACCCTAGTTTTTTAAACAAACTTTAGTGTATGTTTGATTTCCTTGAGTTATTGTCTTTTACTTGTTCTTCTATTTAAGGTGTGAGTTTCATCATTTTATTCATATTTCCTCTCATTGTCTTTATTAGACAGCAATTGAGGAATCAAACTAGCCAACAACCACCCTCTTCTTCTTGATGCTAAGGGTTCCCATCATTTTTCCCCCCTCCTACTTGACCTCTGATTATTACTAAGGGTGATCTAGATTTCACTACCTTCCTCGATAACAATGCCATGGCTCTTCAACATTACCTAAACACTTATCCAACCATACCCTTTTTGATTTATTTCCTCCTATAGATCATCCATATGGTATGCCTTCCCATATTCTGGTGGGTGCTACCTCAACCCAACCCATGCTCACCCAAGCCTCTTCTTATTCTAATATCCCACCTACTACCTCTCCCCAAACTCCATCCAACATCCCAACAAGTAACCAAACACCTACTACCCCAATGAATACCTCTAACACTAGATCAAATTTACCTCTTATTACCCATAATCCTACTATGGGGGTATCTTCTACCCCTATTTCTATTATTACCCTTAGTTCAACCAACCCACTAATTTCTACCACACTTCAGAGTTTGGTACTTTCCATAGCTTACACACTCTTACCTATTAGCACTAGAATTACCACCCACCAATAACCAACTAGCACTTTCATACCTCCAACCTAATCTACATCTATACCATCATCCACCAACCTAAACCTACCTCTAAACCAAACCATATCAGTCCCCCAATAGGTACCCATGACATCTTACCCATATGTTTCTAACCCATAAGGATACATAGCACCTTCCACCCAACCATTTGTTCCAATCAACCCTTATGTTGCATCATCCCAACCTACTATGACTACTTACAAATATGTGGCTTCTTTAGCACCCTCTATCACTTATCTATACATTAATACAACCCAACCTCAACAAATCTTACAACCTAATTATGAATTTTCCCAACCTTAAATAGATTTAGTCAAGATGTTAATAGATAAAATGACCAATTTAGAGTCATCTATCTCTAGGTTTCAACCTTTTATCCTATGATCAATGGGAATTACCCAAGTTTTTTAAATTTTAAGGCAAGGAGGACCCCCAATAACATTTGAGAGAATTTCATCATTCTTGTTATTTGATTGTATATGATGATGCTCTCCTCCTTCGTACCTTCCCCATGTCTTTTCTAGGATTATCCCTTGATTTTTATAGTTCTCTCACCAAGAAATCCATATTTTCATTCTCCCAATTTTCTCAAATATTTTTATATAACTTCTTAGTAAATATATCTAAAAGGTTTCTATTACCTAATTCTATTATATTAGGCAATTTGATGATGAATCAGTTGTCAATTTCATAGCTAGATAAAGAGTTCTCATCAACCATATTTATTTCTCCTTACCCCAAAATAAGTTGATTGAAATCTTCTATCAAATTTGTACCAAACATATTTGCCCCATTCTTCAATTTCAAAATTTCATAACTTTTGATGAGGCATTCACCATGGCACATAAACTTGAAAATCAAGCCATTAACGAAGGGAAATTGAAAATGTGGAACAAGAATTCTAGATTTAAATCCAATGAGCCTCCATTCAATAAAACCACTAACTAAACTAACCATCCCAATACCAAGACAAAAACATCTACAAACTCATTTATCCTAAAAACTACTCCACCATCATCTATCAACCAACCCCATCAAACCAATTCTTCCAACCTTTCCTACCAACAACACCAAAATAAGAACTAAGCTCCTAAAAAACAATATACTCCCATAAGGGAGTCTTATGCTTTAGTTTTGGACAAATTTATCGAAGCTAACCTCATCCAACTTCTACCTATTAAACCACCCCAACAATTTTATGCTTCTCACCTTGTGCCTATTTGGTATAATGAGAATGACCATTGTGCCTTTCATTAAGTTATTGGATATGACATCAATAGATGCAATACCTTCAAAATTATTAGCTAAATCTTAATCAATATTGGATAACTTTAATTTGATAATGCTAATGCACCTCCTAATCAATCCCTTGACATCTTCCACAAACCTTTTCCCAATCATGCTCCTTCTACGCATCACCATGACAACAAACTAGAATAATCTCTCTCATGAGGCACATATAATCAACATTATTATTAGTGATCCCATTATTGAGGAGACCATTACCTAAACCACTACTTCCTCCATTTCACTTATAGAAGTAGTGGACTCAACTACTATTCCTTTGGATACCCAAATGAAGGAATAAACCACCCCTCTCTCTTTACTTGATGAGACCTAAGCTTTATCTACCTCTCCTTTTATGGAAACACCAAAGGAGACATTCTTTGTGTTAAACATTTCTTCTTCCTCCACTCCACCCATTGAAGTGGTAGAACTAACCTCTATTCCTTTGGACACCAAAACCAAAGAAGCAACCATGTCTGTTCATGTGCTTTAGGACACTACACCTACCTCCCCTATCATAGAACCATCCATTCCCTCTTTATAAACCATCCCACAAGAGAATGTTACCTCACCCACTTAGACATAAATTTTTTAACCTACCATCAAAAATAAAGATGGAAAAACCATTCCCTCTTCTCCACCTAGGGGATTAATCTTTTAAACTAATGACCAAAGAACCAAACCCATCTACAAGCCCTTTTATGGACTAGTCCAAATTTTAGAGTTCACCTCCTAACCAAAATATGATAGATCCACCTGTTGGCATCATCTTGGTCTCCCTTACCAAAATAAATCTAAATCCTCAACCTCACTTAAATCCACCTTAAATCCATTATTAACTCTTCATCAAACACCTCTTCTTCTAAAATAATAGGTGAACCATCCCAATACCTCCATCTAACATTTCTAAATCACCTTATGCCTCTCTTACCAAACATATAAAGAATATAGGAATCCTTCCCACACCTAGTCATGCTCACCCCTCTTTGAATTTGGATTTAACAACATCTAGTCCACCAAAGAATCCCCTAACTAAACCAATCAAGAAGGTAGAGTTTCCCAAGCCTTTACCTTAAACTAGACCCATACCTGCTCCTTCCCACCTACCTTATATTTTAGGACCCCATCCTTATACCATCCTAATTACCTATTATTGCTCTAATAAACCATCCCCCTTTTCTCTATCTACACCTACCACTACCAAATCATCTAGTTATCATTCATTATTAGCTAACTTATCCACCTCTACTTTCACACCTATATCCAATCCTTCATCATCTAAATATTCTACTTTCAAATCACTTACCCTGAAGCCAACCATAACTAAGAAATCCTAACCACCAAATAAAACCATTCTACCATCTAAAACTTTTAAAGTGAAAACTAGATCTAAGAAGCCTTCCATACCTAAAACTATAAACTCGTCACCTCTAACACCTATGAATGAATCTTATTCAACCATCCTAAAAAGGTTGTTATAAAATTATTCCATTATCTTACCACCTATCAAACTATTTTACCCCTCCAATACCAAACCCTCCTACTTCAATGATAACTTAATCTATGTATACCATAGGGCACCAAGACATGACATAAAGAATTATAAAGATATTTAAGCACTTGTTCATAGACAATATGATGAGGATGATATTTTATTAGAAAAACCTCTTTTACCTTCATTACCAATCCAAACATCAACTCAACCTATCCAACATTTACGTACTCCCTTGATCTCACCCAAGAGTGACGAGGAGGAATCAAAGCAACCATCAAACCTGGTAAATCCTCCCATCCACACTATTCATATGGTTACACAATATTATGCCCAATCTATAGACAAGGGAAAATACAAAGTATATATTCCTTGGACATACCCTTAAACCCCTTTTCTAACCAAACCTAAACACCTTCACCTATCACACCACCAAAACCCAAAGTATCAATTTTGGGAGCCTCTCCCTCCAACCCTTCTGATCCCATCCAATGTATCATGTTGAAATAACTTCATCAGATACTGATGAAAATAAACCTTTATAAACTAATCAACACCTTGCCCCACCATATTTAGGCACTGATAGAGGCTTTGAAATATATAGAAGTTCAATTAGATGACTAACAACCTATTAAATCCTTTGTTGTAGCCATCCAACTTTCTACCTTCATTACCTTTTAGGATTTTGAAATACCTCCTATTCATTATAAGGATCCTAATCCTCCCCTCTTCATCACTGCATATATCAATCAAACCCACATCAAAAGGGTGATGATTGATGGAAGAGATAACATAAACATTATTTTCTCTCATCCTTATGAACAACTTCATCTACCTAAGAACATCATGTTAGAAAGCACATTAGTTCTTCACTCCTTCAATGATACCATGACCACTACCTTGGGGATAGCTATCCTCTATATCCACTTGGGACCTCATACCAGTATTAAACTATTTTACATTATATATGGTGACTTCTAATACAATGTGTTACTTAGATGCCCTTAGATCTATGCCATGAGCTATGTCCCTTCTACCTTACATCAATGTGTCAAGTTTGAACATGAAGGTCAAGTTGTTAGCATCAAATCTAACCCTAGTGTTTTTTCCTCTTGAAATATGACATATCATCCTAACGATGTTCTTATTCCTCCCTCATCCACCTCATAATCAACTACTAACAACACTACCTCACCACCAACAAAAAATAATAGCACTCCCACCTATAATAGTGATGAAGCTTTAACTATCTCATCTATCCCTTCTTCTTAGATCATCATAGAGGACCCCTTGGAATCCATGTTCTAACATCCCTCACTTAGGGAATATCACATTTTAACCTTGGATGCTTTCCCTAATCTACAATAATATGAGAACCTCAAAAATGACCCTTCATATGATCCTAACATCAGAACCATCATCCCCTTCAAGCTCCCTAATCATCAAATAAACTTCATCTATGGGGGACTTAATCAACCACTTCTCACTCCCACCACTATCTCAGCTATTTGACTATTCACATCCAACTTCTCTTACCTCAAAAAACTAACCTTTGCTAAATCTTACCTTTATAGGTGTGCTTAGAAGGGGTTTGGCCTTAGCCTTTATGAATATGGACCTCACAAGTTACCCATCATCAAAACTCAAAAACCTCATGAGTTATTTGGCCTTGGGTTTGTACCACTAGAAGAACCCACCTCACCAAGCCCATTACCACCACCGATGAGGATGTTCCATCCTCACCAACCCTACATTCCCCAAAAATTGAAGACTTTGATATCATCCCATATAACTTTTTTTTGTCAATACCATTGGTTTGGGCCCTTTAACCTATCAAATGGGTAGCCAAACTAAGACCCTTCCTCTCATACATCTGGAAATGATAGAAAGAGATTCTCATAGCATCAACACCATCAAGTTAGGATGATGATTCCATTCTCACTTACCTTAGGGTGGGGGATTCTTTTATCCATAAATCTCTTCCTTCTAAGAACTAAACCATGTAGAATGAATCCAGTATTGATGTCAACTTGGGTATTCAAGACAACCCCCATATCATCAAGATCAACCAATCCTTAAATTCCATGGAACAAGATTACCCTTCTTTCCTTCACTATCATAGAATATGTTTTGTTTGATCCAATCAAGAAATGCCCAAAATTGACCCTTATATTACCCTCCACAAAATTTTCACCCATCTTGAGGTTAAGCTAGTGAAGTAAAAGCTTTGTAGGATACATCCTCTCATAACCCTTATTGTTAAATAATAACTTTATCATCTCTTATTTATCAACTTCATTCAACCCATTGAATATCCAAAATGGGTTTATAACATTGTTCCCATTACCAAAACTACAAGGGGACTTTGCCTCTGCATTGATTTTTGTGACCTCAACCTCACTTTCCCAAAGGATGACTTTCCTTTACTGAACATCAACCAACTTGTTGATCTTACAAATGGCCATGAAATGTTCTCTCATGGACAATTTTTTAGGATATAATAAGATCTTTATTACCCCTAAATATCAACATAAAACTTATTTTATCACCCTATTGGGAACCTTCTATTATAGGGTCATGCCTTTTGGTCTAAAGAATGCTAGAGCAACCTATTAGTATGTCATGACCTACATATTTCATGATCTCATCCATAAAATTGTAAAGGACTATGTGGATGATCTCCTTGGGAAATCCAAACATCACAAGGATCACCTACCTATTCTCACAATCATCTTCAACTGACTAATATGTTATCATGTCAGGTTTAACACCAAGAAATGTATTTTTGGGGTTCTATCTCTCTTCAAGGAATCAAGATAGACCTTACCAAAGTTAGAGAAATCTTAGAGATGCCTCCTACTAAACTTAAGAAACTCCATAGCCTATAGGGGAAGCTCCAATCCATTCATCACTTCATCTTTTAGTTATTAAATAGATGTCAACCCTTTCACCATCTTCTCAAGAAAGATACCTCTTTTAAGTGGACCAAGGATTGTCAATAAGCCTTTGATTCAATCAAGGAGTACCTTATTTCTCCACCAATTCTTATTCCTCCTAAATAATACCAAACCTTCTACCTTTATATATCTACCATGGACCATTCCCTAGGGTCAATGGTCACTCATCATGATGAACATAATAAAGAGAAAACTATTTACTATAATATACACATAATTATAGAGTATGAGACTCAATATACTCATCTTGATAAAATATTCCTTACCTTAGTATTTGTGCCCTCAAGCATCTATCACGAACTTCTTAATCATAAAACCTATGCCATCACTAACATCGACCCACTCAAGTATATGCACTCTAAACCATACAAAAACCATCATAAAAGCTCATGCTCTTAGCTGAGTTTGAACTTGAGTTACTTTAGCAAAATTCCATTAAGGGGGAATTCACTACTAACCAATTGGTCAAAACTTCTTTGCCAGACAACCAACCACTTCCTCTTGCTTTTCTAGATGAGTCCATCACAACTCTTTCCGAGGAAGAACCCACATACCAAATGAATATATTTTTTGATGGATCCAAATGCCAACATGGTGGGGGTGATATAATTATTATCATTCCCTTTAATGGTTAACCTCTTCCCCTTTTCTTCAAACTTGACTTTAAATGCACCAACAATGTGGCTAAGTATGAAGCTCTAGTCATAGGTCTCCAAATTTCTCTAGCTTTGGGAGTCAAAATAATAAATATCTTTGGCAACTCTCAACTTGTCATTAATTAGGTTAACAGATCCTACCAGTGCAAAAATGATGTCCTATTAAAATATAAACAAATTATGGACATTCTCTTAGCATCATTCAATCATTACCTTATCCAGTCAATTCCTTTATCTACCAACAAGTTCATGGATAAAATGGCTTCCCTTGATTCCCAAATACCATCTCAACCTACCAAATCTAAACTATTTGTCATCATTCATTATTTTATCATACCTTCATATATCAGTTCTAACGTTCCTACCATTTATAGTGTGGAAGCATCCCCTTCTGACATTTGGGATGAACAAACTTTTAACTACCTTAACCTCAACATTGTTCCTCCCAACCTTTCCAAGAATGATCAAAGAGCCTTTGTTTAGAGTACCTCTTGTTACACAATAATAGGGGGAATCCTTTATAAACATGGCTTTGATGGCCTCCTTCTCTATTGCCTCCATAGTCATGAAGCTTCCCATGCTGTCAAGGAAATGTATGATGGAATCTATGGGGGACATTTTAATGGCCTAGCTATCACTAAATGTATCCTTTACCTTGGCTATTATTGGCCCACCCTCAATTGAGATTATTTTTATTATTTAAATAAGTGCATCAAGTATTAATAACATGTTAATTTACATCAGGTAACAGATCATGGCCTTCAAATATCCAAAGACTATTATCCCTTCTCATAATGGGGTCTCAATATTATTAGGGAAATCAATCCTTATTATTCACAACAACATAAATCCATCATTACTAATACCAAATATTACACAAAGTGAGTGGAAGCCATCCCTCTTATCTCTACCAAAGCTAAAAGGATTATTGATTTCATCAATCACCATATCATCTTTTACTTTGGTATTCTTCATAAGATCATCACTGACAATGGCAAATATTTTAAAAATAAGAAATCCCAAGCTCTTTATGATGCTTTTGGCATCAATTTAAGCTTTTCCTTGCCCTATCATCCACAAGAAAATAGATAGGTAGAAGCCTCTAAAAAATCCTTAATAAAATGTTAACCAAAGTCATTAGTACTTTGGGTTGGGATTGGCACTTGCATACCCCTTTTGCTTTATGGGCATATCATACTATAATTCAAAACTCTATGGGTGTTACCCCTTTCCCTCTCATCTTTGGGGTAGAATTAGTATTACCCTTCAAAGTCTAGATTCCTTCTCTTCACATATCTTTGCATGAGATCTTTTTTGAGAGCAATTATCATCAAGAACATCTCACACAACTTGAGTTACTTGATGAGCATCTCCTCATGACACTTAATAATCTTCTTGTTTATTATGAATGAATCAAGCATGCATACAACAAACACCTAAAATATCATGAATTCAATATGGATGACCTCATCCTTAAGGAAAACCAACATGTAACTAATATGGAGAAAAGTAAAAGAGACAAATTTACTTTCAATTTTCTTAAACCCTACATCATAACCCATAAATATGGATCAAATGTTTATCATTTGTATTATCTCTAAGGCAAACTATAACTTGAGCCTCTCAACACTTTTCATCTTTGTCTTTTATATTTTTAAATCAAGGATTGAACTCACCTTTGTGTCTAACTTAATCTCATCCCTTGGCCTATGAGATTTTCATCTTAACCTACCTATCCCTATTCCTCTTGAGGATAATTGATTACAACATAAGACCATGTGATTATCCATCACAATTATAGCCTCATCCTAAGCATGGTTACCATGGCTCTACCCATGGCATGGTTCTCATGGATACTTTTCATCTTTAATTAGATGGAATCCCATAATCAGTTGTCTTTCAAACCACTTTTCCTCATCCATCATTAGCCTTTTGTGCTAAAATTCTTTCCTCCATAAAGGTAGACCTCTAAGCCTAAATAGACTTGTTTATGTCTAAACCTAGCATTGAAAATCAAATTGGACTACCAAAATATCACTTTTGTCTATATCTCTAGCATTGCATACTACTTCCTTGAAGGACAACTACCCAAGAACTATATTCCTTAAAGATAAACTACTCCATTGAAGGATAACTATAAAAATATAACTTTAGATCACTCCCTTAAAGGATGGCTAAGTTAAGTTTGTCAAAAACAAACATTTAAAGCTTCCTGCATCAATCAGCTTCACCAACCTATCAAAAAATAAAAGCAATAGATAACCCTATGTCAAAATCAAAGTAAGCAAACTACAATCAGATTTTATATATCACATTAGTAGAATTCCCACATCGATAATTCTACTCATTATATTAAGGCATGGAATTATCTATTATGGTTCCTTGGTCACCTATAGAAGGGGCAAGCTACCCACATCAAGTTACCATATTATCCATTTCTCATTTATCCATCTACCTATCACCTAATTTCCCTTCATACCTTCTCTAACATCAATGGACTATGAGCTTACTTGACACAAAGTGACCAAGATACCTTCTCTTTCAATTAAGCATGATCATGTGAAGCATTAGAAAGGCTTATTTTCATAAGTCAATCCAACTAAGGTTTTGTTAGGTCTATACCAATGAACACATCATGCTTTTTTTATAGCCCTCCATTCATTAGTTCATGTGGACATATTTATCATGATTCTTCTCTCATTTCCACATTTACTATGTTATCTAAACCTACTTTATATGCTTTCATCATATACCCATATCACATATCCTATCCAAACATTCAAAACATTATTCTCATTACATAATCCATATACATCATAACATTATGAACCATGTCCATAAACCATATCCTATTCATACATAAATGACAAAACCATAACACAGTCACAATCACATTGTAACATCATTATCATTAAAAAAATAATCATTTGTCATTGTATAAACAACATAAAACACATCATAACCTAAACATGATCCATAACCATGACTAAATCATCTATTGCATAGCCTATGAACCACATAATTATATGAACTTTTTTTCTATAACTACATAATCATATTAAAATTCAATTTGTGAATCAAAAGCATCATCTAAACAAAATCAACACATCACTCACATGTTTACAATTAGATCTATAATACTATGTATTAACCAATAATCACCTAAACTAAACACATATTTTCATCATAAGATCAAAAATTGAAAAAAAATCATCTTTCAATTACTTACACACATAATCAGATAACATAATTAAATCCTCCATGATTCTCAACATCATATCTATCAATAAACCATACATAAACTATAAAACATAATCACATGCCTAGGTCAACAAGCCAAAAATGTCAAGTATCCAACATCTCATCTATGATCCATATCACCATAATCAACATCTATATCATCATAACCACATCATAAAAAGTAATCAACATCTATCTAATCATGAACATCTACATAATCATCCACATTTATATCATACAACATAATCATCATATACATCATAATGCAAGTCATACATGTTAATGAAGTATACATCATAATCCAAGTCATACTCTCTCATATATACATCTCATGACATCGACACATAGGCTAGTATCAAAATCAAAAAAATATACATCATATAATCTCATCTATCAAGCCCTTGGGCCACCACTACCACTAACCCCATCTATGCCTACACCTACACCTGCACTACCATCTAGTGGTGGTCCCCTGATATCCCTACTACCCCACTATCAAGGTCCAATATCCTAGATTAGTTATAAATGGACCCCCTACAAGGTTGGCCTTATACTCTCCATACCTCATCTCTAATGGAAATTACACCAATACTATCACCTCATAATATCTCAACTCCTTAATGGTGGATAAGTATTGTGTCCTCAAAACTATATTAGTTGTTCCTCCTATTGATGTTGCAACCACTCTAGCCCCATATCTCAAGGATTATCTCTCTTGTGTCACTAACCTAAGAGAGATAATTACCTGATCTTGATCTCTAATAAAGGTGGCTATCTAACCCTATAAAGTGGCCACCTATCCCTATAAGTTGGTAATCTAGGCTTGTCACACTACTAGTGTTGCTACCACTTATCCATCTTGTGATTTTACCCCCATATGGTCCACATATATGGGATTCTATCCCCTATTATCCCATCCAAAATTATCCACTACATATTTGGCTTTGTACCACACTACAAAACCATCTACAATACATGCATCATCTATGCATCTCTCATCGATAGTTCTTCATCATCCAAAATAATGTATTATGGCTATGGCTCTAGGAGTAAAAACTTGACATCCTTCCTCCTATATCATGGAAAATCTAGTGATATCCCCTACATGAAGCTAAACTACCTCCACACTTAATTATAAATGATAAGCTCAATCTCTCCATCTTGTCTCCCATATATTCAACACCAGCTCTATAATGATAGTGTGTGGTAACTATACCCTACCCACCTCAACTAACTCACATATGACCTACACACTATGTCTTCTTCCACTAATCCCTCTAATGAATCCCTAAAACACTCTATGTCCTTAACACCACCACCTACCCCTATCAACACATAATCTCCTCTCCACCTCATGAAACCCACTCTGTAGTCTATCAACACAAATCCATCCTATAGTAACCCTAGTGGTCTCAAAAATAAAATATGCTCATATACCAAATAATGGATCACAAAATTAACACTTATCCCTTATTGCCTACATGCTCTAAAGGCCTAGATCTCCTTATAAATATGCACCAATAAAACTAGGGCCTACACAAACATAGTCTTCCCTAGAAGTATCTCCACTAACACCCCTAGTAATAGGTATGAAAATCAGTCATTGATCAAATCTAGTAGTGAAAAGTAAGAAACCCCCATCATCATCATGGTCAATAAACCTCTATCCCCTAGATCCCTATGGTATAGTGTCCCATAAAAAATCCCACCTATATGATATCTAGCTTGAACCTGATATCTATGTGGTAGTCTCATTCTTCACTCTCTATGTGATAAATTGGCTCCCCCTGAATGGGTATCCATGTGATCTAATAAAGATACTCTATAAGGATAATCATCTCTCTAGTTGATAACAAAAATGTGTTTGTGTCCAAATTCCATCTCTCCATGAGTGTTATAATCATTTCCACATCCCATGGTAGGTATTGGTAATGTCTCTTGGCCCCTAGGCCAACCTCCTCTATGTGTCTTTAGTCATCATCCATCATCGCATCATGAAGCTCAACAAATATATTAGGGACTTGGTCTGTCATCTGAATTTACTAGTAGGCCTATAAAACCACAGTGTTATCATGCATACCTATACCTCAATATCAATCTATACCTAACACATCACTTTAAATACCTATAAGCTTCTATTTATCTAAACTTTACCACTGAACCCTCATCATATACACCTCCATCCACTATCTACATCTCTTCAAAAATTTACCCACTTGAACACCTTTTAAAAAAAATTAAGCACTCTTTCCAATAAACCTTCATCCCACTTACAAAACTTTAAACACACTTTACAAAACCTTGTAATAATTTTAACACTTTCTAAATTATAAAAAACATTACACATTTCACATTTAATAGTTTACATACTTTCCACACTATAATAAACCTTTCTAACCTTTCAAACATTTAAAATACTTTACCGTACTTGACAAACATTACCCATTAAACCATTTTTTTCATCACTTTTTTATCTCACTTTCCCCAAACCCTTCGATCATCGATGGTTTATAAAACCATCGACAGTCCCTTAGGCCTTTTTACCCCTAGTGCTTGACCACAAATGATTGATTTGAAACATCGATGGTTACTATGTGTGATCACCAGTGGTATGAATTAAACCCTAAACCTCTCCCATCCTCTCCAAAACACCTAAATTTAAAAAATGAATCTACATAAACCTATTATATAACCCAATTCTAACTCAACACACCCTTCACCTATCAATTTTTGCCATTAATTTTCCCACAATCAACAAAAACCTAACCTATGGTATCATTTTCCCCAAACTAGTTCAACACCCTAACCCTATCCCTATCATCCATTACTACTGACATGCAAATTTAAACTAAACTAAAAATTTACCTACCTTATCAAATTCAAGACATCACCTACCTCATTCTATGATAACTAATTGATCAAAGCCATTATCCTACCACTCGACTATGCCCTCATCCACCCTCCATATAATTCATATTTTTTTAACCCCAAACACATGATCAACCAATCAAACCACTCCACCTTAGCAAGCTCACATGTAAAATGATAAAACACATAGAGTACAAACTACCAAAAGTCAAAATGGTGAAAATGATTTCACATTTTAACTTTTTATCTTAGTTTTTTTAGGGTTTTCATTGACTATCAATAGTCAAGGTGACCATCAATGATTGACCCTAGGGAAAAACCTAACCATCTATAGTTGGGGTCCTACCCTTTTCAAAAAATTTAAGGCCCTCTACCTAGGTGTTGACCTTTTGGGAGATCACCTAATCTCCACCCAACTATAATTTTCCATTTTAGAGCTTACCTTTCTCTAACTAACCTATTTGATAACATCTACCTTGATGTTGGCCATTTTTGACCCAAATATTTGCATGTTTTATGATGACCTTACCTTGGTCCTTTTGATCACACTAACCAACCTTGTCATGTTGAAATTTTACAAATTGTACCACCTTGTGCATGACTAGACCATTTGTGTTGTTTCACAGGAGCACTTCCTACCCCAAATACCTATGAATAATGTTGAACCTATCTATATGACTTTATTAAAATGACCTAATCATCTGTGACCAATTTTGTAGACCGATTACCCTATCATATGTCTCCCTATCACCCAACCTTATTTTTACCAACATTGACAACTTTAGTCTTTACACGATCTTGACTATCACACTTAGTTACATTTTATGAATGTGTTTGCATTTCAAATACCCAAACCCTTTTTGTCACCAAGCTCATGACTCATCTACCTTTTATTAAACCCTAACTTGACTTTAATTTCACCTCATCGACTCCTAGTTTGAGGGGTAACACCTCCTCCCATACTCAGGGCAATCAGACCATGACCAATAATCCATCTATCTTTTCATATCTTGTTAATTCAAAGCCACATAACAAAAATGGGAAAAATGTCGACACTCAAAAACTACATAGTTATAGATGTCAAAACACCTTGAATTCCTACTCGACCTTAAAGCAAGTTGACCACCTAGTTGACTTAGCCCATTTATTAATTTACTAACTTGAACCCCCTAACCTAGCACCTCTAACTTAAATTTTTAATCCACTCCCTTTTAACTTATTTTCCTCTAGAACCTTGACCACCAATGGTTAGCTTGATCATTGATGGTCAGGTCCTCCAAGCTTATTTTAAAATCATTACCAAATATATGAGATAAGAATGGATACATATAACAACTTTCCTTATGTGATGATAAAAATCTTTAAATAATAATAAATGGAAACTTTTATTCTCCATCACAATTATCAACTTTCTCCTAAATAATTAGTAACTTCATCCTATAAAAGGAGAGAAGTAAGAAGTGAAAAGGGGGAGAAATCTAGAAATTTACATCTAAGTTATCTTTCATAAAAGTATCTAACATCCCTTCAATAAAGAAGTAACATCAATAGATACCTAAAAATCTATCGAAATCACTTTCAAAAGCCATAGTACTATCATTCTAGCCAAATTTATTTAGCCTTCCACCATCAAATTATAGGTATCTCATGCTTGTTTTCTTTGATCTATTTCATTTATAACCTCTTTACCCTATCCATACCTATATTTATCTCATTTTTAATCCTTCAAATCCATAACATCCCTTTTATTGACCAATTACCCAATCTACCATTACTTTTTTGAACATTTCTAGAATTTCACAAGCAATCACTGATGGTTATCCCAACTATCGATGATCACCTTAACTGTCAATGGTCACTCAACCGCCAATAGTTATAACAATCATTAATGGTTCACCCAATCATTGATGGTCACCATGGCAAAAAATAACAAGTTATTTTCACCCCTTGACCCCAACTAAACCCTATTTTGTGTGTTCCTTCCTATTCACATAGCCTTCTTGGATTTTTTGAACCTACTCTCAACTATCTTAACATGAGTATTGACCCACTTTTTCTATATTTTGTCATTTTTTAAAAAAATTAATTTAATTTCATATCACCTTACATGCATTTAATTTTCAATTATTGAATGTGATTATTCTTTATTTTCATCTACATCAACTTAATTATTATAAATAGTGGATTGATAGAATCTCCTAACAAGCATATGCTTCTTGGATCTAGCTCATGCTAGGAAATATACTCAACCATCCATATAATAACCCATTTTATAGTGTATTTCTTATCTATAGGTTATTACTTCCAATCCAAATAAGAGTTCCCATCATCATCTAGATCACATGTGCACTTTTACTATGTATTCTTCTACACATCTTATTATTAGTTTCATTTCTTCCAAATTAATAAATTAGAAAAAATTAAGAGAAACAATAGGAGTGGATTATGGGAATGATATATCCCATTGTAAAGTTATGAGCTTGGATTAGTTGACTAATTTATTGATTGAATGAGTGATATATAGATGGATAAAGGATGGATGTTATGATTTTTTTAATCTCAATTAATAGGTGTGGGAGATTAAACATAAAGATTAAGAAATGATTGAGGATGATTGATGTGCAAGAATAAAAAAAATTAATTGAATACATGGATTAATGATTATGGATCACATGATTGGTATCATGGATTCAATTGATAGATGGAAGATAGAGGGGATTATGGGATAGATGGGGCAATAAATTTGGTTTTGTGCATTTAAATACTTAGAAAAGGAAAATAAATCAATTTCACAATTCGTAGAATGGAAATTTGACATGGATAATGGTAAATTTATAGAATATAGTGGTGAATTTAGTGAGAAAATAATTTTTCAATTCTCAGAATGGTGACATTGGCATGGATAATGGCAATTTTTTTGAAGACTAGTGAATTTGGTGACAAAGATTTCATAATTATTAGAATGGTGAAATTGGCATGGATAATGATGAATTTAGTGAAGACAATGGAAATTTCAATGAGAAAATGATTTTGCATTTATCAAAATGTGAAATTGGCATAGATAATGGTGAATTTTTTAAATACAATGGCAAATTGGTGACAAAATGATTTCACAATTCTCATAATGGAAAAATTAGCATGGATAAAGGATAATTCATTGAAGAGAATGGAAAATTTGTTATCAAATGATGAATTCATTATCAAACAACAAAGTTGTTAAACCTAGTGGTGAATTTATTCAACCTAGTGGTGAATTCATTCAAGGTAGTAATGAATTAATTCAACGAGTGTCAAATTCATTCAAGGTAGTGGTGAATTTAATGCATTTGAAGTGACCATATTTTGGAGGGTATAAATTTTGACTCCATACTCTATTTTAACTCTTGTTTTTGTCAAAATGAAGGTATAAAAAATGAAACTTTAACCATGTACATATATTTCATTTTGGTTTAGGATAAGCCATTGAAAAAATTGTAAAATTCATTGGAAATGTTAGGGTAGATAAGAATAATGTTGTTTGATAAATTGAAGTGCTTATTGATGTGATTATGAATATTAATGAGTGTGTTTGAGATGGATAATGAGATTGGAATGAATAAAATAGTTTCCATTTAAAATGTGCATAGAAGAGACAAGTTTGAATATATCTTCAAAACATTTTGTGAAATAGTCTTCTCACCACCTCATAAACCACAACGGCTTTGTCTAAGATGAGACATATATGATTTGTCTAATAATGTGAGATGGTTTAATAGCTACCACTATTTATTTTATTTTTATTGGATTTCTTAAAATAATTCTAACATTAATAACCAAGTAAGAGGTTGATAATCATACCAATGAGATGTGGGTGGGTTGGTAAAGTGACTTGGTTATTTCAAGCACCACCCATGTTCAAATATCAGTATGGTATTAAAGGCTAGTTATGGTTGATTGTTGGTATTATTAGGCTGGTTATGGTCATTGATGGTATTATTATGCCAGTTGTGGCCATTTATCAATATGCTTGGGGTTGGTTGTGGCCATTATTGGTAAATAGGATACTTGTGATAGCTGACCACTTGGGGATATAGGCCCCCAATTGTATCCCAAACCATTTGGAGATCTAGTCAAAATAAAATTACTTATCTTTAGAAAAAAGTTGAGAAACATGATTTTTGATATTGCACATGATAATATGCACTAGTGGTAGGGGAAACTTATGATGACTATTGTGTTATATGCGTAAGAAATTATAAAGTCACTAGTGAAAGACTCAGTGCATCATGATATAAAAGACCATAATAACACCATTTTTAATTCACATAGTGATTTAGATTCAAGAAGCAATAATGAAAACAAGATACTTTTTTAAAAAGAATGAAAACCATGGAAGTAAAACAAACAGGGAAGTAAACAAACATTGTAGAATCAAATAAATGCCTAAAGTGTAAAATAAAGTAAATGACTATAAAAATAAATAAGAAAATGAATATAAAAATAAGTAATCAAATATATTTACAACCAATTAAGAAAATATCTTTTTGATGTCTTGGCTAGAGTAGAACCTATTCCAATATGATATTTTTGACAATGTTGAACTGTCCAATGAGTAAAATGTATAAGGGGTGAGTAGGGTACATAACTAAAGACAAGGGTTTTTTTAAAAAAATTATTTTTGTATTTTTTTAAATTTTATAATGTTTTTTATATTTTTAGATGTATATAAAAGGAATACTATAAAAGGGAAAACATATTCTGTCACTGAAGAAAATGGATGGAGTATAGATGAATAGGAATGGATGAGAATTAAGACAATAAATTAGAAGGGAGATATGACATAAGAACCACCAGGTTAGGCATCAAAGTAGAATTGTAAAAATACACCAAGATATATCTAGGAACATGTCTCAAGACATTTTCACTTCCTTATCAAGGCTAAACTTAGGAAAAATGATGGTGTTATGATGGCAAAGATTATACTTATAAATATGGGTTTTGATGGATCTAGGATTAAATGGTTAAGGATGGGTTTGGATAGGTAATGGTATTTAAGGATGGTTTAGGATAGTTAAAGATGTTTGAGGATGAGTGTATGCTGGTTAAGGATGGTTGAAGATGAGTGTAGGATGAATTTGGATAGGTGTAGAATGTGTATGTATGGAGGTATAATTGAGAATGTATCTGATTGAAATGGAATGGTGTTCCCCCTAGTTTAAGGTATTTGTAGATAATTTATTATTTTACTCATGATGCCATAAACCAATTTTCATCATGTTAATTGACCAAGGCACCATAAAGATGGTTTTCACCTTTAGATGGATTTATTTTTCTTTTTGATGTTTTCTAATTTTTTTGATTTGTGGCATCTCAATTATAAAAGGGGTTTAATATGCCTAATTTTGACCCCTATTGATCTTTCAAGTATGTGATCCAGAGATGTCTTCAGTAACTTCATTGATTTTTAAGTTGGCTTCTTCTAAATTTTTTAAGATACCATCATAGCTCCTACAATAGAGGATGTTGCCAAATAGGGTGAAGTGGAAGGTATGTTGGATGAAGGATGTGTGTTAAGTGCATGAAAGGTTTAGAGGAATGGAATTATTAAATGGATAAGTGTAATTTTCATGATGTGAAAGGTGACTGGGACAAACAGTCTCACATATAACAAGGTTGGGATTAACTACAAGTTGGATTATTTGGGATTCACATGTAGATCAATGGTGTTTTCAATAAATAAAGGAGAGTCATCTTATAGTTGTGCTAACACAAGATGGATATTTAGTTATTTATTCATTGGTGATGTAAAAATGTTTTCACCAAGGGAATTTTCTTGATTTTTTGATTGGGATTTAGATTTGGATTGTCCAATAGTGCACCAAAGAGGTTTTCACTAAGGGACTCATTTTTAATTTTCTTGATTTTGATTTTGATTTACATTATAATTTATATTTTTATAATCCAATAGTGAGTCAAATAAGTTTTCACTATGGGAAAATGATTTTATACTTGTATTTCAATATTTATTTTGATTAAGGAACACTTATTATTCCTCAGAATATGTATATGTTTTTTAATGCTCTTCTGATTAGACACCAACTAAGATTTTTATGATTATTTGATTATCATGGAAGGAAACTAATGGTAGGTAAAATTATCAATCCCCAAAAATGGGTGTGAGAGATGGAGATGAAATATGTGAGGAAATATTGGTGATGTTGATGAAAGGAGTGGTGGTAGCACAGTCCTCATAAAGACTATGAATGGATCATGTTTTGATTATGGATAAGTTTTCTTAGAAACCACCAAAATATCACTAACATTTTTACATTAAATTTCAAATGGTTTGTATCTGATGTTAGGGGGTCCATTATTTACTTATAAATAGATGGGTTTGATAATTACTTGATCATGGATTTTATGGTCTACACGTACCTCTATCACATAAGGTGTATATTATGACATGATTAGGATTTAACATGTGATAAAAAGCTAGGTGATTGGCCAATGGGTGATAGGTTTTGTTGGTTGGAGTAGGATTGGTTTGAGATAGAATCTTGGAAAAAAATGGAATATTGGTCAAATATAAGCTCTTGGTCTCAAATAGGCTTCTTAATGAAGATAGACACATAAAAAATGGAAGGTACACCATGGTTGTTAAACATGGGTTGATTAATTATGGATTAATTTAAAATGGATGTGTCAAAAAGAGGTTGTGATAAATGGATGGAAGGTTATGACCTTAACTTGGAAGTGGAGTAGCTTGATTAGGCTCAAGAAAAACATCTTTTCTTACCCTTAAGATATGCTTTTATGACATGGATACAATTAGATCTACCTTAATGTCCCCATTGTCAATCAAATCTTGGATATAATTTTTAGTCTCATACAAAGGTTTGTAGATTGACATTCAATTTTTTGATAATGAAAATCTTCATTAGGTCTATACAATGTAGGTTTTAGGACATTTCGATCAAATTGTTTGGTGTTTGGTAATATAACCATGTTTATAGTGACAAAATTTTGAAAGACAACATTGTAAGGTTCTCTCAAAGGAGTGAATTTATATTTTTAGTTTTATTGACTTGGCTAACCATTAGGTATGATAATTTTATTAGTATGTTGGGTGTTTTACATTAATTGTGCCTTTAAGGTTTGAGTAATACTAGATGATAGGGGTGACAAAATTAGATTCCCTTTGCTAGTGTGATAAGAGATGTTGGAATCAAAGATATAACTAGTTTATGGAAGAATTTATTGATTTTGGAAAATAGGATTACTAGTGGTAGGGTGATGTGGAATGGTTTGGGTTTTAAAATTAGGAGGAAACGTGGCTATAAACTTAAATATTGTAGCGAGACCTCATTTCTATTCTCTATAGTGTATTTAGTGATTTGGGAATGTGGATTATGGGGTGGAGTGAATTTATTTGTGCTTGATGTGGTAGGTTTGAAAAGGGCCTTGAATTATTTATTATTTAATGATGTTTAATTATTATAGATGATAGTAGAAGGGATACCAAAGTGGAAAAATATGGTTTAGAATGAATTTAGAAATTTGTTTTCTAGTAACATATATAAGAGGATTTACTTTAACCCATTTTGTAAAATATTTAGTGGTAGTAATGATGTGATTATCACCATATGAATAACTTGGAATGATTTTTACAATGAGGTCTAAACCCCATGTGGAAAATGGCCAAGGAATTGTAATGGGTTTCAAATCTTGTGAAGGACTATGTATAAAGTCACCATGGTTTTGGCAAGGTATGTATTTATTAACATAGGAAAAAGAACCAAATTCCATAATAAGCCAATAATAACTTATATGAAAAATATTTTTGGCTAGGAATATACCACTAAAGTGTGCACCACAAATTCCTTCATGAACTTATCTAATATATAATGTGGATTATTTTGAATTTAAACAACATAAAAAGTGTTTCATAATAACCTCTTTAATATAAAGTTTGTCTAAGGATTGCATAACAAGATGTACATTAGATGAATGATTTACATTTATTGTGGGATGAGTTGGGTGGAAGTGTGTCATCATAAAGATATGCATAAATGTTAGAATATCAAGGAGAAGTGGGACCAACCACTTCACATACCATTTTAGAATTAGACATGTCATATTCTATGAGGATTTTTGGGCCCCATTTTGTACCATTACATGGGCCTTGATAACCTAAAAAAACTTAGCATAAAGTGACCCTTGGATTAGTTGCACCCCTTTTTATAAAATTTGGTGCCAGCTAGAGGAGTCCCCATGGATCCTGTGGCAGCTACCAAGTAGATGTAAAGCACTAAAATTCTTTAAAGACATCCCTATTAGGACTTGTATGAGGTAGCTCAAGATGCATGAATGCTAGAGGAGTGGACTAGGTATGAAATTGATCCCAAGTGATAGCTTTATAGATGGCATGTTCTTGTCTGACTTTGACAACATAATGGAGTTGGAAAACTTGCAACAACTCATCACTTGGTGTGTGCCCAATAGACCTGGCAGAAGGAAACCAATTGCCTATAAAACATAATGAAGGAGAAAGAGAAAAAATAATGAAGTTCTGGTTAAATAGAAAGCCAACACTTGTATTTTCATTCTTCATGTTAGTTTTAGTAGTTTGAATGTATGGCCCAAGATTGCATGTGAGCCACTAGGCATGAATAGAGTTAGGAAGAGAATATTATCTATTGCTTGTAATGAATTATTTTGATTAAGTTAATGAAGAAAACCATTGAAGTAATGAAGTATTAGTTTTTGTTTTATGATCTATATAATATTTTTCCTATGAGATAGTTTCATTTAAGTTTTGATTAGTGCTTTCATAATATATTGGAATGGAAGTTCAACCCTAGCCACTAATGTCATCCTTGTGTTACTTAATGACTTTGGCTAGCCTATAAGTGCACTAAGTGTTAAACCAAATTACACCAAGGCTCCAAGATATACACCTAGGGTAATACCTTAGGGATGAACCATTCAACCTACATATTTCCTTGGTTTATCTAAATATTTGAAGGACCCTACACTAGTTCTTCTCTCACCTTACACCACTAAGAACCCTACCTAGCCAAGCATGAACTTGCACCTTAGGAATCATGAAACTAAGAAGGCATGAAACTATTGAACTCCCCTTGAAGGAATTAGTAGTAAAAGGTGAAATAACCCCTTTGACAATTGCCTATGTCCCCTTGAACCCCAATTTGTGCCATTTTGCAACTAGCCCAATGTGGGCATGTTCCCTTCACTATCACACTTTGACTGAGCAAACAAGGTTTGTTCATTATTTGAAACTGATGCCAACACCATAACATGAATATATGTAATGCACTAGACCTTGATCCTATTACACCTAGCTTCCCCAAGCCTAAAATTAACTTGGCCTAATAGCTAAGTGCATGACTAAGCACATAAGCCTACATAGAAAAATTTTATACAACATTTTGGTTTCATTTCTAGGACCTGTGTGTTGAATTTTGTTGCTAAAATGGTGTAATATAATGATTCTCCAGCTATCAGTCAATAATATCAAGCATTGGCTAGAGAAAGTGGAATATAGTTTTGCATAGAGGTATCCTACATGTAAAGGATAAAAGTCATAGAAATGGGTGTAAAGAAACTTGTATGATGATCTTTATGAAGTGTTATTTTGCAAGCTACTTGAGCATGTGTACCAGTGGTTAGTTAACTACACTACTACTAGAAGGCATAGCTATGACCAGTGCCTCGAGTGTACTATATATCATGTAGAGAGTTTGGAAAGCTTGGATGAAATATGGATTCACATTGTGGACAAGTGGTAGAATGGCACATTAAACAATTACATGTTGAAATTTGTAGTGTTGACCTTCTCATTCCTTAAAGATGTAGAGTATGAGTTTTATTGTGAATGAATGGGTTCATTAATTAGAGGAATCAACACTGAATTGAAAAATATTCTAGTGGATTATGGTATAAAAACCCTTAAAATGGAAGGCTAAAGTCTTTACATGTATGAGCAAGTGTGGAAGGCGAGAAGCAGATGTATAGTTAAGGTGTGATTGAAGAGGAATAGAAAATTGAAACTCAAGATATCTAAAGGTTGAATTATAGTAAGTGTAGACATAAAATGATGGAAGATATAGAAATTAAAAGATTTGAGAGGACCCATAGTGAATGGGAAGGGTATGGGGAAGGATACCTTGAATTGTAATAGTGCAAAGAGAGAGAGAGGAAGAAGTAAGAGACCAGACTCAATAGTTGAGTGTAGGATGCAGTGAGTTCTTACAAGAATTAGTGGTTGAGAATGTACCAGAAGCACCTACCCCCTTTGAACTTGAAGCACAAGTTCATACACTAGATTCCCTATTAAAAGATAGAATAATGGTAAATAAACCTATTATGGACCTAAAATTTGATAAGATTAAATATTTGAGTCAAGAGTTTATACTTGATCAAGTGATCCCCTATGAGGAATTGAGCGATGGTATGATAAATTTAGTGAGTGCTAACCCATGAGCCTTGAACCTAGGTGTAAACATTCATGTGTATAGAATGTTAGCTATATTCATTGGGTAATATCATATAGGAAGTGGCATGATGACACTAGTAAGTGGTACTACATCAATAAGTTTGGTCACATATCCTACTTTGTTATGGTCAACACCTAACCCTATAAGTGGAGGCATGGGGGAACAACCCTAATAAAGACATAAAGGGGAAAAATGCCCCAAAACCCAACACCAACCCCTCAATAGGTATATTATGAGATGGTGATGCACTTGCTTGAGTATCATAGAGTTGAAAATGCAGTAGAGTATGTGCTAAAGTGTGAATTATAATGACATGATCATGGCATGACTTAGCCTAAGCACAAGACAACCTAGTTCACCACCATGTTATTGAACTATGCCCATACTTGGTATTGAAAATTTGTTCTAAAACAAGATGTATTTAAATATAATGTGTTAAAGGAGGCTTCCTTGAAAGAGTTTGATATCTTTGAGTTTGAGTAGTAGAGCATTGTGGCACTCAAAGAAATTAGATAGGGGTTATTTGAGAGCCTGCACCTATATGATGCATGATTTAAATCTCTTCTCTCTAAAATTCCATATCACATTCATCCCTTCTAGTATTCATAATGGTTTTTTGGTGGCCTATTGGTGCCTTTCAGACATGCATTATTTATGAAGACCTTCATAGAACCCTATGAAGCACTTGAAGCCATGCTCTAAGATGAGGTAGGAAACATTGATACCAAGGTCAGTCCATTCATGGAGGTATATATATCATCAATGGCCTTATAGATATAAAAGCTAACTATTAGCTTGACACATGATGTTGACAATGGATTATGGTACATCCACTATGAGATGGAGGGGCATAACAAGAACAACTTTCCCATGAAGGAATGTTTGCACCCTCCTTAATTATTAAGTTTGTCATGGGTAACATGAATCTCAACACTACCCTCTATTATAACATGCTAGCTAGGTAAACACCACCATTTATTGTAAAATGTGTGATGCCTATACAAAATCAATAATTGACTATAGATTTATTGATGAAATCCAACAAAACATGGAAAGAGTCATAAGGTAGGTGACAACATCAGGAAATAGTTAGGTGGGACAAGGAAATGAAAGCTATGGATAGAATAATATGGGTTATGAGAACTGATGAGGAATGTGTAGATGAGGAGGATGTGGTGGAAGAAGATTCCCACCATGATCATGCTATAAGAGTGGGTTGACTAAACACTATCAATGTGATTTCCCCACACACCCAACATATAGGTATTATCAAGGGCCACATTCAATCAAAGAATACCTTGACTTATATATAAAGTTAACTCGAGGTTGATTTGGTGTAGACAGAGGTGCCATAATGATTAGGTATGAGTTCAAAGAGGAAATGTGGGCCCCTAAGCCCTTATAAACTCATAAGGAGCCAGTCAAGGTATAGGCCATGACAAGAAGTGGGATCACCACTCAATCACCCACTACACCAAACCAAGATCTATTCTTGGATTATGGTGAATTAAGCCACACTGAGTGCATAACTCAGTTAGAGCCAAAATCTACACCATACCCTGATCCTACATGGCAAAAAGATATCTTATAACAAGCCATGAGTGTGATACAAAACTTGTAGGGTTAACTTCAATTAGCTTAGGATTTAGAGGCAAAGCCCACCACTTCATACAAAAACCAAGATCAATAGGAAGATAAAGTACAAGAGTTGATCAAGAAATTTCACCTCCTACAGATTGAAGGGATGCTACCACTACTGAAGGAATTGGTTTGAAAGTATGTAGGGAAAAAAATAGTGTAAGAAACCACATCTCAAGTGATAGAAGTTATAACACCATCTATGCAGTGGGTGCATGAGGTTGGGAATAATCAAAATTCTGAGTATGACCAAGAATTATAAATAGATGCCACCATTAATGGATGGTTTGTCTATGAAATATTGGTGGATATGGGCACTGAGGTTGATATCTTGACCAAAAATGCTTGGGAAAAGATGGGGTGACCACCCTTGAGGCCTTCACCTCATATTTTGTTCATGGTTAACAAAACCTAAAGTGTAACCTATTGGGATATTGAAAGGTTCCATTATAGATATCATGGGAATCGAGTTCTATACAAATTTTGAGGTCATTGAGTTAGCAAAAAAGGACAACTACCTAGTGCTCTTGAGAAGGCCATGGTTTTATGCCAATAATGCAAACATGCAAGAAGAATTATATGACCTTAGATAATGGCAATGAGAGGGTGGTGATCCCCCTTTAAAGTGATCAAGGACCACCATACATAGAGAGTGTTGTTCTCAAGGATGAGATCAACCACATTTAGAACATTATGATGTAGGGTGCCAATAAGCTCAACCCTAATGACCAAGGTGTGCTCAAATGAGAGGATGGAAAATCAACCTTTGATATGATTGATGTAGCCTATAAATGATGGTTCTACCTAGTACACATAGTTGGGCCTAGACTAGCCCAGATAGGTTTGATTAAGAGGGAACACATCAAGAAGAAATAGATATCACGTATGTAAGAGATGGAAAAAAGGTCACTCTAGCTTAGTAAAGGGAAGATTACAAAACTTCAAATGTATGAAGAGGGGTAGCCTATTGAAAGGTATGTCTAGGATATTAAAACTTTCATCCCAAAGGAAATCAATCAAATGGGTGCACTAGTGTACACATTGAAGAGTACTACCTCCTACTGGTGGGCAATGTAGAGACATATCTTGCTAACTTGGCATGATGTGAAGGAAAAAATATGCACCAAGTTCAACAAAATCAATGAGGATCTAGATATACCCACTTATGTTGGTATTTTTGACCTAATCATGCATGTACGAATGTGTAAAGAAACCTAGACAATTTATGGCAAGAATGCACCATGAGGCCTATGGGTGTATGCCTTTTATAGAACCTTGAAAACATGGGCATGAGCATGGTACATTATAAATTAGATGCACCATAAGAAAATAAATTGGGAGTTGCTTAAGGAGAAGGTCATGCATACCTTATCCTTATTTTCATAAAACCTAGAGCTATTAGAACTATTGCAAGTCATGTATAGAGCTATGTTTGAGGACATAGATATCATAAAAGATCATCTGAAGGAGATGTTTGGAGAAAAGGGACTATAACTCCCAACATTATTTGAGTATAGGGCACTCAATAGTGACTCTAGTGAATAAGATGATGAGACCTAGAAAGAGTACAATTGGAAGGCTCTAACAAGTAGGTAAAAGCTCATGTGCTTTGTGGATGATAGCCCCCCAAATGATGAAGATCCAATGTATCTTTAGGTTAAAAAAATAAAAGGGATGAGGCAAGTTAAATACTCTTATAAGGAGAGAAATTAACCCTAACACACATCACCTAAGACCACCAAATTAGATATCAACACATAAGGTGAGCTTAAGATTGCTAGTATAGGTTCTTACTAGTCTGAGTCAGAACTCATGAAAATTGTTGACCTCTTAAGGGAATTCTAGAACCTATTATTGTGTAGATATAAGGACATGAATGGTACCCACCCTTCACTTGGAAAAATAATCATCAAGCTAGTGGATGGTGCAAGGCTAGTCAAGAAGTGCCCATATTAGATGAACCTTAATCTTTGTGTTAAGGTAAAAATGAAGATTAATGGAATGCTAACTACCAGCATTATCCCTTTGATACAAGAATCTGATTGGGTAAGATTTGTGGTCATCAATATCAAGAAAGATGGGTTTATATAAATCTACATTGATTATAAGATGCTAAACACTACCTACATCAATGACCTAATCCCAACCCTATTTACCAACAAGGTCTTAGATGGAGTCACATGTTACAAAATCTACACTTTCACTGATGGATTCTTGGGCTACCATCAGGTGCAAATTGAAGAGGAGGATAAGCCCAAAATAACCTTTGAAATTTCATGGGGTTGTTTCACATATAATGTGATGCCCTTTGGTCTCAAGAATGTGTCACTCATGTTTTATAGGGTAGTGATCACTACTTTTAAGGACTTATCCATAAGTTCATCCAAGTGTATTTTGATGACTAGATAGTATATGGTCTTGCTAGAGACCACTATGACAATCTATGCATCATGTTTTAAAGTTGTAGATAGCATTAGATCTATTTAAAATATAAAAAGTGCATCTTTGTAACTCCATTTGGGACATTGCTCAGGCACATCATCTGTAAGGATGGGTTTCTTGTTGATCTAGAAAAGATAACCATAATAATCTCACTCTAGACCCCCTCCACATAGAAGGGCCTTCATACCTTCTTAGGCCATTGTGGTTACTACAAGGAGTTTATTAGGAGGTATGCTAAAATCATGATGAATTTAGAAGAGATCTTACACACATATGGACCATTCTATTGGGGTGAGGCATAAGAGGAGGCCTTTGATACATTAAAGCTAAAGTTGGATAGCACACCAATTCTATAATTTCCTAATTAGATGACTCCTTTCCATGTCCATATTGATGCTATAAGCTCAACCATTGGTTCCATATTGGCATAAGCAGGTGAGGGTAAGATGGGCCACCCCATCTCCTTTATGAGTAGAAAATTGATGTGAGCTAATTAGAGTTGCACCACCATCAAGCATGAGGCATTGGTAATGGTTTATACCCTATAAAAATTTAGGAAATATCTACTAACAACCCCATTCATATTCTTCACAAATCATGAGGTACTCAAGTACCTTATAAAGAAGCCTATCTTACATGGGTGTATATGTAGATGTTTTTTTTCCCAAGAATTCCAATTATCCATTGTGGTCAAACTAGGGAAGTAAAAATTGGGGTTAGATCATTTGTCCTACATCAACTCTGGTGATATGGTGGTAACAATTAATGGTGACATGCTGTATATGTAGTTGTACAAGGTTCAACATGTTCCTAAGGATTTAGTGGACATTATCATTTTACTAACATCAAGACATTAGGTGAGTTGATCACTTGAACCAATAAGTGCATGAGGGTAGACATATAAGAAGTGGGTGTGTGAAGCTTATCAAGCATGAGCACATGTACATAAAATGAATGGTGTAGGGAACTTCAAGGCCCAAGAACAAACCTCTAACACTGATAATATGCTAAATTTACAAAAAGGTACATCATTTGATCTAGTATCAGGAACCCCTAAGGCAAGTTAATATGCTCAACTTCATTGAGTACAAGGTAGACAATGAATATGCACTCTTTAAAAATCATGTAGGAGAATCAGAAGATACACAAAGGACTAGAGGACCAGTGTAAGGAATTTATATGGGGTAATGTTGAGCCCCTTTTATACCATTACATGGGCCATGCTAACCTAGAAAATATTGGTGTAAAGTAACCCTTAGATTAGTTGCACCCCTTTTTGTACATTTTGGTGCCAATTGAAGGCATCTTCTTGGATTTTGTGCCAATTGAAGGGTAGTTTCAAAACACTAAACTTATTAAAATATATCCCTATTAAGACTTGTATGAGGTAATTCAAGACACATGGATGCTAGAAGTGTGGAGTAGGTAGGAAAGCAACCCCAAGTGATAGCTCGACATATAGTATGCACCCATCTAACTTGGATAGTGTAGTGGAACTGGTAGACTCACGATAGATTATCACTTGGTATGTACCTAATCAACCTAGTATAAGGTAGCTAATCACTTATAAAAAGAGACCAAATTTTGAAGAGTGAAAAGAAAGATAAAACATAGTGAATCTCTAGAGAAATAGAGAGCTAACACTAGTATTTTCATTCTACATGTTAGTTTTAGTAGTTTAAATGTATGGCCCTAGCCTTCATGTGAGCTGTTGGGCATGAATAGATTTAGGAAGAGCATATGATTTGTTTCTTATAATGAAATATTTTTATTAAGTTAATGAAGAAGACCATTGAAGGAATGAAGTATTAGTTCTTGTTTTATGATCTATAAAATGTTTTGCTTGTGAGTTAGTTTCATTTAAGTTTTGCATAGTACTTTCATAATTTATTGGAATAGAGGTTCAAACCTTATCACTAATGGTATCCTTGTGCCACTTAGTGACTTTGGCCAACCTATAAGTGCACTAAGTGTTGAACTAGATTACACCAAGGATCTAAGACATGCACCTACACCTAGGGTGATACCTTAAGGATGAACTGTTTAACCTAAATCTTTCCCTAGCTTGTCTAAATACTCAAAGGATCCTACACTAGTTCTTCTCCCACCTTGCACCACTAAGAGCCCTACCTATCTAAGCATGAACTTACACCTTAGGACTCATGACACTAAAAAGGACTAAGCCTATTAAACTCCCCTTGAAGGACTTAATGTCAGAAGGTCAACTAATCCCTCTAGAAATTACCTAAGTCCCCTTGAACCCCAAGTTGTGCCATGTTGAAACTAGCCCAATGTGGGCTTAGTCCCTTCATTATCATCCTTTGGGTGAGCACACAAGGTTTGTACCTTATGTGAAATCGATGCTAGCACCATAGAATGAATAAATATTATGCACCAAAACTTAATCCCCTTGTGCCTAGCTTCCCCAAGCCTAGAACTAAGTTGGCCTAATAACTAAGTTTATGATCAAGCACATAAGCCTATATAGTGAAATTTTATACAAGAAGGATTTTTACCTCACCTAAACATCCTTCATGTTTATCTCCCTCACATGTTGACTCATTTAACCACTTCCTTAACTTCATCAATAACCTAATTCTATGATTTACATATGACATGAAATGGTGAAATTTAGGTGTCTACAATAACCACTATGATCATCATAGTGTGTTTAAAAGATAAAGGTTTACATGAGTATCCCATACTGCCCAAATACTTTAAGTCTAGTACACACCTTGATGAATAATCATACACTAGTTTGGTGAATGATTAGTTAACATTGGATAGGTTATATCAATTAGAGAAGGTTTTATACCTTTATAAAAGATGTTATGGAAAAAATAATGAAAATAATCCAACAAGCCTTAACACACAAGGAAAATAAGTTCATTTGTAACAAGATCATTATGGTTTCATCCTACCTGTTGACCAAATTTGACTTTTAGGCCAAATTGAGGCACCAATAGGTAATTTATTGACTTTTATATGTTTTATGGGTATAATACATATGTCACAAGGTGTTTCATAAGTTACTTAATGTCATATGATGTTATACTAGCCTTGGTCCTTAGTCATTTTAGCCCTTTTAATCATTTTGGGTCATTTTAAGGTCAAAATTGGTGCATTTAATGACTTGTATGAATTTATTTGAAAGTGTGAAGGTTAAAAAATGTGATTTCATGTCTTATGTATCTTTAGAGGTCTTAATTAAATGACATAACTGAAAGGTGGTAGGTTCATCAGAAGAAAAGGTAGTTTTCTTGGGAAAAGAGAAGAAAATGGTACTTATACGACCCATGGGGAAGTGTGCCATATGGGAAAGTATCATGGAACATCACTTAATATTCTCCATACTCATCCCACTATTTTATTTGATTTTTAAGTTTCATTTTTGTCCCAAAACTATTTTTCTCCATCTTTGCTTTCCTAGACATGCAAAAGTGACCTTCAAGTTTTTGCTCAGTATGGATAGCTAAAGAGGTTTCAATTAAAATTATTATGGGAGGTTGTATTAAAATTAGATACCTTAATTTAAATATAACTATTTTTAATAATGGTTGATTGTGCTTTATGAACCATCCTTTATAAGCTGACTTACTTTTTTACTAGTTATTTTATGCACCCTATTGGTTTTGCACCATTTTGGTCAAATACATATGAAATAATTAGTGATGTTGATTAATAAAAATTTTTTATACATTTTCATAGTATATCCATACTTATTTTCATTTTCCATGGTGTTTTTATAGGTCAAGTACATCAACATTGTAAGAGAAGCACCATTCTATGTTGCAAGAAGTTTTTTTCCTCTATGGGCAGAATATTCATGTTTTGATCATGGTTATAGGGTTGTGATGGATACATTTAAATGTTAATTTTTTTATATTTATCCATTTATCCTTTCAATATCACCTCTAAGTAACTTCCCATGAGTGGCAGTCTCAAAGTACCATACATACTGTTGTTTCACTAACAATCATGCACTGTCAACATTAATGAGCTAGGTTAAAGCCTTCAACATATATATGTGGGTCATTAATGTGGTATTGGAATGTTTAAAACACCTTAAAATCAAGAAAAAATTGTTTATACCTTCTAAATAATTAAAAGGGAACTATTTTAGTCATACACAATAGTTTGATATAGTACACCAATGGAAAATGCATCTACATGAACCTTGTTGATGTCATACTAAAGAAATGGGAAGTTTGATGTGTTTTCCAACTTCTTAGTATTGTTAAAGTTACATTTTAGATCTCAAGAAATCATATAAATTCTATAAGCATTAATATATTGCATATTACCCATAACTCTATATTTGATGCCTTTGTATATGGAAATACCCACCTATAGGTGGCTGAGCAAGGGATTAAGATGCTTGTATGGAGAGGTTAAAACATATACTGACACCTCTTTTAGGTATTAATATGATAAAAACATCCATGACAGATCCATATAAAGTGTCAAAATGACAATAAATGTGTAAATCATGTTGGAAAGTGATGACTGTAACTTTAGAGAAGTTTTCCCTAATATGCAGAAATAGAGGTCCAAGGGATTTTTGTGGACCTATTTCAACATGAATCCAAAGGGTTTAAATTCATATTAAGAGTTGAGTATTTTAACCTCTTATATGGAAAATAAATCTACAAAAAATAGAGTCAAAAGGAGTTATGGAAGGTAGGAATTTCAAGCCTCAAATATGCCCTTAAAAACACTAAAACCCAGGCAGTGTTCAACTATAGTTTTGAACTTCAAGAGACATTTTCATTTAGAGTTATAAACTAGACATATCTCCATGTTTTAATATGTTTTGATGAAGGTAAATAAGATGTATGAGCTAAGAGGTCATTAGAAGGAGATGGTAAAGTGTGTTTTAGACCCCTATACCCACATTCAATTCATATAATGTGGAAAGGAAACCTACAATACAGTATATGACAGTGATTTAATTTTGATTCCCAAGTGGTGTTTTAATACCCTCAAGCTAAGTGTAGGTTCAATAATATATTTTTTGACCAAAATAAGTTAAATTGAGTATATAAAACATCATAACCAAGTGTAGACACTCAAAAATGACACACGATAGCTTTTGATGTCAAACTGCCTCTTTGATCCTTGTCTGACTTCGTGTCCAGTGGACCACCTAGTAAATTAGACTCATTTACTAACTTTAACCCTAATTTAACATGTTTAACTAAACCATTTTAATCTAACTTTATTTAACCTATTTTCCTCTAGCCCCTTGACCACTGACGGTTGGTCTAACCATCGATAGTTAGGCACCCAAACCTGTTTTAAAACACTAAAGCATTTATAGATTTGTACAAGATAAAAATTTAATTGAATGGAAAATTGATTTTAAACAATTTTAATTGGATAATTTATTCCCATATCAAATTATTAACTTCTTCCATCCTAATTAGTAGCTTCATCCTACAAAAGGAGAAGAGGAGGAAGTGAAATGGATCCATAAAAAAATTGTGTCTAGACTATCATATTTTCTTGTGTGGATATCCAACATCCCTTCATCAAGAAAATATCAGAATTAGAGACATGAATATCTATTCACATCACCTTCAAAGTCTGAAGTACCATCATTCTATCCATATTTCCTTATCCCTCCACTATCAAGTTATAGGTATCTTGTGCTTATTGTTTCATCTTATTTTGAATCTCCCTATCCTAACTAGACCTCTTCACATATTATTCCCCATCCCAATTTCCTATATCAAAACCCCTTTCTACCTATTCATCATTCTATAACTCCACTTCAATATCTTCCTAGAACACACAGGTAACCACTGATGATTATCCCAACTACCAATGGTTACCTCAACCATTGTTGGTTACCTAACTATCGCCAATTATCCCAATCATAGCTAGTTCACCCTATCATCACCAATTGATTATTGTGCCCTCACCCCTAACCAAATTTTATTTTCTACATTCTATCCTATGTATGGAACCTATTCTAATTTTTTGACTTGATACAAATTTCCCTAGTATAATTATTGATCTGCTTGTGTGATATCTAATCATTTTTTGGAACAAGCATTTTATTTCCTTCTTGCATAACATTTACATTATTTTTATTAGATGCAAGTATATTTTACTTTATCAAATTTAACTTTTATCAAGGAGTGGATTAACAACCATCCTAGTAAACTTTTTCTTCTTTGATCTAGCATACGCTAGGTAGTCTACCCTTCATTTTTGTATAACAAACAAGTTTTATTTATTGATTTCTTATATGTAGGTTATTCCTTCCAATCCAAAGAGGATTTATTAACATCATCTATATCACATGCACACTTTATCATGTATTGTTATACACACCCTATTACTAGTTTCAATGCTTTACTTCCAAAACTAAGAAATGAGTGAAATTAACCGAAACATTTTAGCACACCCGATGGGACATAGTTACCTTTTCTTTATTTTATTTATTATTCATCAAATGAAATCTAAAAATTTATTTTTGGCTTTAAATAAACCTATTTCATACATTGATTATCTATTTGTCGTAGTTCATTTATTAACTTAGAGGAAAAATTAATTAATCATAGCTTTCTCACTTGCTATCACACACTAACCCAAACCACAAACCTATTGACACATCAAAACATACTTGAGACAAGGTCTGATTATGATTTCATCACCTAGCAGTAACCTTACCCCTTCCCAACTATCCTACTTAGATTTCACCACTAAGGGGAGAACCAACTCAATTCTCTAGTTGAGTATAAACTCTAAACTTGGTATATTTTGGATAAACACTCGACACTCTTACCACTACAAGACCATGAAGTGAGGGGGTTGGCCCCAATACTAATATACGTACCAAAGTTCAACATAGGTTTATCTCAAGAGCTTAAAAAACTTGAAACCAACCTTAGATTTCCTTTTTAGGACCTGATCTATAAGCCAAATTCCCTTTTCACACTAAGGCATAAGCCAAAAGTGTTATAAAAATAATTCTAAGATTTAACGCACTTTTAGTGTATACATTATTTGTCTTGAATTAATTTCTTTTGATTTCTCTTTTTTTGAGTTGTGAGTTTGATCATACTATTCCGTTTTTTCTCACATGTTCTTTACTAGACAAACGCTGAGAAACCAAACCAATCAACCACCACCTTCCTCCTCTTCATCCATGGAATATAATTCTAATGATGAGGGTTTACTTCATCTTTCTCCCCTATTACCAGAATCTTGGTTATTTTTTAGGGTGATGTTGACTTCACTACCTTCTTTGATAACAATCTGGTTGTTATTCAACACTATCTTAACAACTTACCTCACCATACCTCTATTGCTTCAGTTCCTCCTATGGACCCTCCTTATGGTATGCCTCCCCATCTTATGGTGGGTACCACCTCAACCCAACCATTGCTGACCCAAGCCCCATCTTCCTCTAACATCCCATCTACTACCACTACCCAAACCCAATCCAACATTCCAACCTCCAATAAAACACCTCCTACCACACCCAACACTTCCCATATAGGTTCAAATTTACTACTAGTTACCTATACTCCACCTACCATAGGGTTATATTCTACCCCTATGTCCACCCTTCCCCTTATCTAAACCAATTTTCCAACTTCTACCCCATTTCAGAACTAGGTGCTCTCTATACCTCAAACACTTCTACCCATTAACACTAGAATCACTGCTCAACCTCAACCTACCCAACCTTAGCCCACTACCTCAACCATATCTTTAAGTCAACCCACATCCATCCCTCAACAAGTAACCATGATATCTTATCAATATATCTCTAACCCACAAGGGTACATAACACCTTCCACTCAACCATTTGTGTCAATCAACCCCTATGGGGCACCATATCAACCTATTGTGACCACTTATTAGTATATGGCTTCTTTCATACCTTCTATCACCTATCAAAACATAACTTCCACCCAACCTCAAAAAAATGTGCCCCTTAATTATGTAGCTTCTTAACCGCAACCAGATTTGATCAAGATGTTAATGGAAAAAATGACCAACTTGGAATCATCTATCTTTAGGTCTCATAACCTTTTATCCTATGATCAAATTTTTAATAAGCCCATACATCCATTTGTCCCTATGCACGCTTATCCTCCTTAATGGTAATTTCACAAGTTTTCCAAATTTCAAGGCAAGGAGGACCCCTAACATCATTTGAGGGCATTCTATTATTCTTGTTATTTAATCACATATGTTGATGCTTTCCTTCTTTGAACCTTCCCCATGTATTTATCTAGACCAGCCCTTGATTGTTATAGTGCTCTTCGCATGCACTCCATATTTTCTTTCTCCTAATTGGTCCAAACCTTTTTAGAGAATTTCTCGATAAACATATCTAAAAAGGTTTCTATCACTAACCTCTATTCCATTAAGTAATTTGATAATGAGTCAATTATTAATTTTGTTGCTAAATGGAGAGTTCTCATTAATCAAATTTATTTCTCCTTACCACAACCCAAATTAGTTTAACTCTTCTCTCAAAGATGTGCCAAACATATAGCTCCGACTATTCAAGTTCAAACCTTTAGAACTTTTGATGAGGCATTCACCATGGCATGTAAACTAGAAAACTAGGCCATTGATGAAGGGAAATTGAAATTACAAAACCAAAATTCTAGTTTTAAATCCAATGACCCTTCCTCCACAAACTAATCCAATACCAAAGCAGAAGCATCTACAAATTTAGTTGTTCTAAAAACCACTCCACCTCCAACTATCAACCAATCACCTTGAACCAATTCTTCCAACCCTCCTTATCAACAAAATTAAAACCAAAATTGAGCTCCTCCAATATAGTATACTCCCATTGGAAAATAATATGCATCAATTTTGAATAAATTTCTCAAAGCCAACCTCATCCAAATTACACCAATTAAACCACCCCAACAATTTGATGCTTCTTGCCCTATGCTAGGTTGGTATAAAAAAATGACCATTGTGTCTTTCATCATGTTGTACAACATGACATTAATAGATGTAATACCTTCAAAATTTTTGTCCAAAATTTGATTGATATTGGACAACTTTAATTTTATAATCTGAATACACCTCCTAATCAGTCCCTTGACATTTTCCATAAACCTTTTCCCAATAATGCTACTTATACTCAACACCATGACAATAAACTTGAATCACCTCACTCTCATGAGGCACACACAATCAATGTTATTAATAATGAGCCCATTATTGAAGAGACCATTACCTCCATCACCCAAATGGAAATAGTAAACTCACCTCTTATTTCTTTGGATATCTAAATAGAGGAATCAACCACCCTTATCTCTCCACTTAATGAAACCTTAGCCTTATCTCCTTCTCCTTTGATGGAAACACCGAAGGAGACAACCATTGCTTCAACCATTCCTCATTTCACTCCACCCATTCACGTGGTAAAACTTCCCTTCATTCCTTTTGACACACAAAGAAAGGAAGCAACCATGTCCACTCCTTCATTTGGGAAAACACACCTACCTATCTCATCTTAAAACCATCCACACCTTTTTTGGAAACTACTCCGAAACAAGAAAAGGTTACCTCCTCTACCTAACCACAAATTTTATAACCTTCCCTCAAAGACAATAATGAAGAAACCATTCCCTCTTCCCCACCAAAGGGCTTAAGCTTTGAAACCAATAACCAAGGACTAAACCCATCTACAAGCCCTTTTATAGACTAGTCCAAAGTCTAAAATTCACTACTCAACCCAATTTTTATAGAGACACCTTTTGGAATCATCTTTAACTTCCTTACAAAAGCAAACACAAACCTTCAACTTCACTTTAATCCACCATTAAACCCATTATTACCTCTTCACCAAAGATCTCTTCCAAAACCATAAGTGAACCATCCCAACTACCTCCATCTAAAATTTATAAATTACATTATGCTTCTGTCACCAAACCAATCAAGAACCTAGGAAATTTTTCCCACACCTAGTCACACTCATCACCCTTTAAGGTCATACTTAACCCCATATAGCCCACTAAATAAAACTCCAACCAAACCAACTAAGAAGGTAGAGTTACCTAAACCTCTACCTTGAGCTAGACCCATACCACCTCCTTCCCACTTACCATCCATCTTAGGACCCCATCCTTATACCATTCCCATTACCTATTCCTCCTCTAAGAAACCATCCACTTTTCTCCATCTACACCCCTTAGTTTTCCATCAATTTTAACCAACCTATCAACCTCTACTTTCCCACCTATAGGTAAACCTTCATCATCCAAGTCTTTCATATCCAAATCCCCAACCCCCAAACCAATAGTAACTAAGAAAACCCAACAAAAACCACCAACTAAAACCATTATTCTAACCACAACTTCCATAAGAAAGTATACACCCAAGAAGGTACCCATTCCTAAAACTAATAACCCACCAGCTCCAACACATTTTCTTGAATCCTATTCAACCATTTTACAAAAGTTATTACAAACCTCTTCCATTAGCTTACCTCCAATCAAAAATTCTAACCCTTCACATCCTAAACCAACATGTTTCAATGATAATTTTATTTGCCTTTACTATAAGATTTTGGGACATGACATGAAAAATTATAGATCTCTCCAAGCACTTGTTCATAGCCTATATGATAAGGATGATATGTTATCATATGAACCCTTCTTGCCCCCATTACTAATCTTACCATCATCCCAACATACCCAACCTTTACCAACTCTCCCACTCCTACCCAAAGATGAGGAGGAACTAAAGCAAGCATCAAACCCCCTTATACACACAATTCATGTGGTTACCCGATCTCAGGGCCAATAAAAGGATAAGGGAAAAACCAAGGCATCCATTCTATGGACTTACCCTTCCACCCCTTAACCTTCTAATCAAAACCAAACACCCACACCTTCACTTTCACAATCACCAAAACCTAAAGTATCTATTTTGGAGCTTCTCCCTCCAACCCTTCTACATCCATGTAATAGTTATTGTTGAAATAACTTCACAAAACATTGGTGAAAATAAGCCTCTATGAACTAATTAACACCTTGCCCCACCATCACTAGGCATTGATCAAGGCTTTGTAATCTATAAAGGTTTAACCAAATGATCCTCAACCTCTTACACGTTTTTTTTAATCTCTCCATCTTCCACCCTTGTCACTTTTTAGGATTTTGAAATACCACCTTTTCATACTAAAGATCTTGTTCCTCCCCTCTTCATCACAACATACATCAATCAAACCTGCATCAAGAGGGTTATGATTGATTGAGTTAATAATATCAACATCATCTTCTATCATTCTTATGACAAACTTTAGTTTCTTAAAAAGATCATGTTAGAAAGTAAAATGGTCCTTCACTCCTTTAATGACACCATGGACACCACCTTAGGGAACATTGTCCTCCACATCCACTAGGGCCTCACACCATTCCTAAACTATTTTATATTATAGAAGGTGAGTTATAATATAATGTGTTACTTAAACACCCTTGGATCCATGATATGATTTACATCCCTTCCACCTTACACCGAGGTGTGAAGTTTGAGCATGAGGGACAAGTTGTTACCATCAAAGCTAATCTTAGTCCCTTTGCCTCTTGGAATATGACATACCAACCTAATTAAGTTCTTATTCCTCCTTCATCCACATTGTAACCAACTTCTAATAAAACCACCCCACCAACTAAAACCATCAAAATTTACACTCATAATAATGATGAAGCATCAACTAGCTCAACCATCTCTTCATCCCTAATTTTGGTTGGAGACCCCTTGCAATCCACATTTCAACATCTTTCTTTGGGGGAATATCAAATTTTAGCCTTAGATGATTTCCCTAATCTACAAGAGTATGAAAACCTCAAATATGAAACTTCTTATGACCTCAACATTAGAACCTTCAGACCTTTTGGGATCTTAAACAATCAAACAAATTTCATCTATGGGGGACATGATCAACCACTTATCGCTCCCACCATTACCCTGTTTATCTAGCCATTCATTGCTAATTTTTCCTACTTGGACAAAATAGCCTTTGCCAAAGCTTAATTTTATAGGTATACTTGGGAGGATTTTGGTCTTGGACTCTATGAATAGGGACATTATAGTTACCCATAAAAAAATAAAAAACCTCATGAGTTATTTAGCCTTGGGTTTATATCACCAGAAGAACCCACCTCACCAAAACCCATTACCACCATCGATGAAGAACCTCTATCCTCACCAACCCCATCTCCCTTTGAATTTGAGGACTTTGATATCATCCCATTTAACTTTTTTTATCAACACCACTAATTTAGGCCCGCTAACTTGTCAAAAGGATGGCCAATCTAAAACACTTCCCCTCATTCATCTTGAAATGATCGAACATGATTCTCTTACCATCAACACCATCCAATGTCAAGATAATGATTCTATTCTCACCTACCTCAGTTTGGGGGATTATTCAATTAATAAATCCCTTTCTCCTTAGAACCAAACTATTTTAAATGAATCCACTATTGATATCAGCTTGGGAACTTAAGATAACCCTCATATCATCAAAATTGGTCAATATTTAAATTTCATTGAGCAACAAGACTACCCTTCTTTCCTTTCAGACCATAGCATAGAATTTTCTTGGTCCTACCAAAATATGCCCAATATTGACCCTTTTATTACCCTCCATGGCATTGTTACTCTTCTTGAGGCTAAGATAGTTTAGTAAAAGCTTCATATAATGCATCCTTGCATAACCCTCCTTATCAAAGAAGAGCTTCAGCATCTCTTATCTGTCAATTTCATTCAACCCATCGACTATCCCCAATGGGTTTCTAACATCATTCCCATCACCAAGACCATAGGGGGTCTTTATCTCTATATCAACTTTCATGACCTCAACCTTGTTTGCTTAAAGAATGACTTTCCTCTACCCAACATCTACCAACTTATTGATCTTATAGCTGGCCATGAAATGTTATCTCTCATGGATGGTTTCTTGGGATATAATTAGATCATAATTACCCCTAAAAATCAACATCAAACTTCCTTTATCACCCCATGGTGAACGTTCTACTATAGAGTCATACCCTTTAGACTAAAGAACACTAGAACAACCTATCAATGGGACATGACCTATATCTTTCAGGATCTCATCCATAAAATTGTAGAGGACTATATGGATGATCTCCTTAGGAAATCCAAACATCACAAGGATCATCTAGCTATTGTCACCATTATCATGTCAGGATCAACCCCAAGAAATGTATTTTTGGAGTTTTATCAGGAAAGCTTCTTCGTTTCATCATCTCTCCATGTGGAATCAAAATAGACCCCACCAAAGTCAAAGTAATCTTGGAATTCCTCCTCCTACTAACCTTACACAACTCTATATCCTACAAGGAAAACTTTAATCCATCCATCATTTCATCCCCTATTTATTTGATAAATATTAACCCTTTCACCACCTACTAAAGAAGGATACCTCCTTTAAGTGGACCAAAGAATGTAAACAAGCCTTTGATTCAATCAAGGAGTACCTTCTCTCTCCACCTATCCTCACTTCTCCTAAATAAGACTATCATTTTTACCTATATATATCCACCACTGATCATTCCCTAGGGGAGATATTCACACATTGTGATAAACATAATAAAAAGAAAGCCATCTACTACATTATCTTCACACTTATCAAATATGAAACTTAGTATACCCATCCCAAAAAATGTTACCTCACCTTAGTTTTCATGGCCTCCAAACTCCATCACTATCTTCTTCATCATAAAATCTATGCCATAATTAACACTGACCCCCTCAAGTATATGCACTCTAAGCCATACCAAAACTAGTGTATAGCTAAGTGGATCATGCTCCTAACTAAGTTTGATCTCGAGTTCCTTCCATAAAAGTCCATTAAATGACATGTCATTGCTAACCAACTAGTTGAAGCTCCTCTACTAGATAATCAACCACTTCCTCTTGCCTTTCCAGATGAGTTTATTATAACTTTTTCTTAGGAAAATCCCACCTACCAAATGACCATGTTTTTCAATGGCTCTAAATGCCAAGATGGTGAGGGTGTCAAATTTATTCTCATTGCCCTTAATGGTGAACTCTTCCCCTTTATTTTAAACTTGATTTTTGATACACTAACAACATATTTGAATACAAAGCCCTAATCATAGGTCTCCAAACTACTCTAGCCTTGGGACTCAAAATAATCAATATCTTTGGTGACTCCTAACTAGTCATCAACTAGGTCATAGGATCTTATCAATGTAAAAATGATGTCCTAATGAAGTATAAATAACTCATGGATGTACTCTTGGCATCATTTTATTATTACACTATCTAGTTAATTCCTCAATCTACGAATAAATTTATGAACATAATAGCTTCTCTTACTTCTCAAATCCCATCTCAACTTGCTGAATCTAAACTATTTTTCACCATCCATTGATTTATCACACCTTCATATATTAGTTATGATCTACCTACCTTTTGTACTATGGAGACATTTTCTTTTGACATTTGGTATGACCAAACTTTTGACTATCTCAATCTTGGAATTATCCCTCTCAAGGTTTCAAAGAATGCCCAAAGAGATTTTGTTTAGAGTACCTCTCATTATACCATAAAATGGAGAATCCTTTACAAATGTGGTTTTGATGGTGTCCTTATTCATTATCTTTAGAGTCATGAAACCTCCCATGCCATCAAATAAATGTATGATGGAGTCTATGGGGGACACTTTAGTGGCGTAGCTATTTCTAAACATACCTTCACCTTGGATATTATTGTCCCACCCTTAATCAAGACTACTAAGACTATTAAAATAAGTGTGTCAAATGTCAAAAACATGCTAACTTACATCATACACCTCCTCATGGCCTTTAATTATTCAAAAACTATTAGGCCTTCTCGTAATGGGATCTTGACCTTATTATGGAAATAAATCCCCATTCTTTGTAACAACATCAATATATCATTACCACCACCAAATATCTCATTAAATGGGTGGAGGCCATCCCTATTATCTCCACCAAAGCTAAAAAAATATCAACTTCATCAATCACCATATCATCTACTCCTTCAGTGTTCCCCATAAAATCATCACTGATAATGGCAAACATTTTAAAAATTGGAAGGTCTAAGGTCTCTGTGATGTTTTTGGTATTAAGTTAAGCTTTTCCTCACCTTACCATCCACAAGCCAATACACAAGTGGAAGCTTCTAACAAAACTTTCATCTAAATGCTCACCAAAGTAGTCAATTCTTTAGGTCAATATTAGTACTTACACATCCCTTTCACTTTATGGGCCTACCACACTAGAATTCAAACTTATATGAGAGATACCCCTTCCTCTCTCATCTTTGGCATCAAGTTAGTCTTGCCTCTTGATGTCCAAATCCCCTCTCTTTATATATCTTTACATGAAATCATTTCTAAGGATGATTATCATCAAGAATGCCTCACACATCTTGAACTCCTTTATGAACATCACCTCATATATGTTAACTATACTTGTGTCTATCAAGAGTGAATCACATATGCATACAAAAAATACCTAAAAGAGTAAGAGTTCAACATTAAAGACCTCATCCTTAAGGAAAACCAAAATGTAACTAATATGAAGAAGAGAAAAAAGGAAAGTTTGATTTTAATTGGCTTGGACCCTACATCATAACCTATAATTATGGATCAAAAGCTTATCATTTGTCCTCTCTTGAAGTCAAACTAGAACTTGAGCCTCTCAAATATTCATATTTATGTCCTTTTTATTGTTGAAACAAGGATCAAACTCACTTCTATGTCTAACTTAAGCTTGTCCCTTGGTCTATGAGATCTTCACTTCCTTTCACCTAGATATCCATAATCTTCTTGGGAAAAATTAATTACAACATAGAATCATGTGACTATCCATCATAGTTATAGCCTAATCCTAAGCATGGGTACCATAACTCTACCTATGGCATGGTTCTCAAGGATACTTTTCATCTCTAATCAGATGAAATCTCATGACCAATTGTCTTTCAAACCACTTTCCCAATTTAATGTCAACCTTTTGTGCCAAAGGTTTACCTCCATAAAGGTAAACCTTTAAGCCTAAATAGAATTTTCCATGTATAAACATGCATTCAAAATATCACTTTCATTATAGACTGCTCCTTTGAAGGACAACTATAACAATTTAGTTTTAGACCACTCCTTTGAAGGATGGCTAAGTAAAATTTGTCAAAAACAACCAATTGAAGATTCCCACATTGATCAAATTCAACAAATTATCAAACTAATGCAAGCAACAAAAAATCCTACATCAAAATTAAAGTAATCTACAATCAGCTCTTATAAGTGCCATTTATAGACTTCATGCATCAATTAGTCCACACATTATCCCATTATGCCATAATTAGATCCTATATATGGCATTGATAGACTTTCCACATTGATTAGTCTACATATCATATTAAGGCATGGACTTGTCTATTATATTTGCTTGGTCACCTATATAAGGGGCAAGCTACTCACATCAGGGTAGTTTTTCACATATTTAACACTCAACCTTCTACCTATCACCTCCCTTCCCTTCAATCCATCTTTGAAATAAAGGGATTATGATCTTGATTAAAAGTGATTGAGACACCCTCTTTCTCAATCAAAGCATGCTCTAATGAAGCATTTGATAGGTTTATGTTCACTATGTCAATCTAATTATGGTTTCTTGTTGTTACATCCTTGCCAACTAAAAACATCATGCCTTTTTATTATTCTCTATTTGGTAGTTCATGTGGTCATATGTCTTACATTTTAGTTTATTTTCTACACCTACTTTATGCATTTTCATTATATTAACATTAACACAATCATAACATTATACACTAGGAACAAGGCAAATATAAACCATATCCTACCCTTCAAACAAGACATCAGGAACCATAAAATTGTAAACACTCACAACATATCATTATAAAATAATAAAATATCATCAAAATCATCCCTACAACAAAATAGCATTCTATCTATCAATGACATTATCACATTATCACACCATCATCCTACCTAACCACATTATCATAGTCACTCATAAACAACATCATCAAAACCTATCTATCAAATGTTCACAATCATGTGTAAACTAAACTAAGTAACAACAAACATCTTGATCATATTTTCAAACACATAATCATCATCATCATCATCATCATCATCGTATCCATCATTAAATACCTAATTAAAGAATCAACATTAACCATACATGTCATCTTAAACATCATCAATACATAATCATCATGAACATAAGAATATAATCATGAACATAATAACATAAGCATCATATTTCAACCTAACCATAAATATAATCAAATGTCAGTGATATAATCAACATAACTAAAAAATAATCATCATATAAATCAATGAGGAAATACATCCTATCTTAACATATCAATCAGTCTCTCTCTCATATACATCTCACATCATCAGCATGTAAGTTGATATCATAATACAAATAATTTATATATAAAAACTCTCTTTTGTCAAGCACTTGGCACACCAAAACCACTACAACCTACACCACTACCACTTAAACCATTTGGACCTAGACTTGTACTATCATCTAGTGGTGGTCCCCCTAACATCCCTACCTATCCCACTATTAAGGACCATTATTTTTGAGTATCTATTGATGGACCACCTACTAAGTTGGCCCTATACTCTCCATAACACATCTCTAAGGGTGACTATGTTAGCACTATCACCACATAATATATAAGCTCCTCCATGTTGTCTAGGTACCATGTCCTTAGAACTATGTCAAGAGGTCCTCCTACTATTGCTATGGCTACCCTTGTCCTCTACCTCAATGAGTCTCTCTCTTGAGTCACTAAATCTAGGGAGGTCCTTGACATGTCATGCTCACTAGTCAATGTGTCAAGTTACCCCTATAAGGTGACAATTTGTGCCTATAAACTAGCCACCTATCCTTGTAACCTATTAATCTAGGCCTATGTTACTACTAATTTTGTTGCTATCTGGCCATCCTATGCTAGTTCCCCTATAGGGTCCACATCTATTGGCTACTGATCACCATCACCCCATTCAAATTTAGCTATTACATATCAGCCTTGAAACTATGTTGCATAACCATCAAGAATCCCTACATCATCTATGGCATCTCTCACTGGGAGATCCTCATAGTCCAACAAAACCTCTTATGGCTATGGCTCTAGGAGTGAGAACTCAACATGCTCTCTCTTATATCACAAAAAATTAAGGGGGATCCCCTGCATAAGTCCAAACTACATCCTAACTTGATCAAATAGGATTAACTCGGTCTCCCCACCTCTCCTCCCATAAATCTATCACTACATGTATAAAGATAATGTGTGGTACATGTGCCCAAGCCAAATGGGCCAATCCACATATGGCCTTTATACTACAACACCCACCACCAAACCCTCCAACACAACTTTGAACCTCCACCTGCCACTATCAAAGCATCAATATACCTCTATCTCATGAAGCCCACTAGAAAGACCACATTAGTGAATCCCTAGCATCATAACTTTAATGGTCTTAAAACACTAATGTGATTGAATACCTAGTAGGGAACCATGAAACTAATGCTAATCTCATACCATATGTGTGCCCAAAAGGTGTAGAGTTCTCAGTAAATTTGGACTAGTAGCATTGTGGCCCATCCAAATATGGTCCTCCTAAGTAGCATCTCCACCAATACCCCAAAAATTAGGTATGGAAATTGACCATTGATCAAATATGGTAATGTAAAATAAGTCACTACCATCATCATCATCATCATCATCATCATCATCATTAATAAGCTTCAATCTTTTGGGTCCCTATGATATAATGGCTCAATCCCAAACCCCCCACATACCACCTAGTATGAGCTTGATCTTCTCTATAAACTAGGTCCATATAATAATCTCTATCCTCACTCTTTACATGATAGATTGGCTCCCCCTGAATGGGTAGCCATGTGATCCTATTCATATCCTCTAATAAGATGGTCATCTCACTAGTCTGTAACATAAAGGTGTTCATTGCTAGGTCCTATCTCTTGATGAGCATGATGATCATAGATACATCCTATAGATGGTGTTGATAATGTATCATAGCCCTTCAGCTAACTATCTCCATGTGTCTCCACTCCTTTGTTATCATCCCATCTCTAACCTTAGCAAAGCTCCTTAGGACTTAATCCCTCATCTAGATCTGATTATGGGCCTAGACAATAATCATATTAACATCAATACATAATTTTCCACATCATAACAAATATCAACCTACATCTACCATTTTTAACCTATCTTACATCTAACACTCAACACAACCCTCTACCTTTATCTGCACACATTTTAAATATCTAAGTCCTTCTATTGCTATCTACCTCCACCCTCACACATTATTTTTCAACCCCTGATAGGTTTTTCACCTCCATATACCCACCATCCCTTTTAAACATCTAATCCTATCAAAACTAAACCAATCTCTTCTAACACTTTAAAACTTCCTAACATATTACCCACCTTTTAAAACCTTTCACCTGCGCTTTTAAAAAAAAACCTTTACCACTACATGAACACATTTTAATATTTAACATTCAAACCTTAAAAAACCAATTCCAAGCACAATCACTCATTCTTTTTTTAATCACACTTACCCCTAAAACACTTCAACCATTGATAGTTCCTTAAACCATTGACAGTCCTTAGGGATCCTTTTACCCTTAGGATCAACCATCGATGGTCAGGTCAAACTACTAATGATCATTGTATGTGACTGTAGATGGTGAAATCCTATTACCTTCTTCCACTCTAACACCACTAAACTCACCTCAAAGAAAAATCAAACCACCTAATACTATTTTGTAGTCCATTACCACTACAATAAATGCTTCTCTTCCAAATGTACCTAACTAATTTGGCCAATTTTATTAACACCCAAAAACTAGGGAATCATATCCCAGGGACATTTTCACACACCCTACACCACTAGTCTAACCTACTAAATACAACTCTACATCCATAAATTCACCTATACTATCAATTTTATAACATCCCCTACCTTATTCCATGATCACTAGCATGGTCAGAGTCCTCATTCTACCTCTCGGTTGCACCTTTGTCCACCCTCCATCTAGTCAACATATAGTCACCCTAACCACATGAAATTAATAACTAAATCTTCACCTTAGCAACCTCTATGCACACTTGACAAAATACAAAATACTCCAAGCATTAAAAATCAAAAGTCAAATGTTAAAAAAGACTTACCATATTCTTTTTTACATCTCATCTTTTTAGGATTTGTGTAAGCATCAACAATTAAAATAAACCATCAATGGTCAATCCTAGGGGTAACTCTAACCAATGATAGTTAGGTCCCTTAGCATTTTCCCCACTTTTTCAATAAACAAAACTTGATTCAAATCTAAACTTTAGCAAAGAACTACATCTAACCTGAAGCTCTTTTTAGATTTGATGTCCATGAAACTATGTACGTAACATCCACTTGCCTAGTACATATGGAGTTAGCTTAGCCATCCCATACCAACCCACACCTAACCTACCAACTATTATCTCATGTATACCTCAATGTTGGTCATTTTTCACCTAAACCATTCACATATTTTGTGACAACTTTGCATGGTACTTTTGATTGCATCGACCAACCTTACCATGTTGAACTTTTGAACTTTACACCAACTCATGCATGACCTAACCAATTATGTTTTTTTATAAGAGCACTTATTACCTTAGATAATTGCAACCAATAATAATTTTATCTAGATGGATTGATAAGCTTGACCTGATTAGCTATGACCAATGCTATGACTGATCACCCCTGTCACATGTCTCTATAAAATTGACCCTATTTTTACCAACATTGGAAACTTTAGTATTTATGTGATCTTTAATATCACTCTTAGTCACATTTTGTGCACGTGTTTTCATTTCAAATTCCCAACCTTTTCATGTCACCCACCTTTTGAATACCAATTTACCATTTATTAAACCATGATCCAATTTCATTTCACCTCATCAATTTTAAATTTGAAGGGTAGTACCACCTCCCCTATTTAGGGTAATTAGACCTTGACCAACTATCTATTTTTGTTTTATAGCTTGTAGATCAAAGTTACACAATAAAAATGGGAAAAATATATACACTCAAAACTATCACATGATAAATTTCAATGTCAAACTACCTCTTTGACCCTCATTTGACTTCACATATAGTGGACCACCTAGTCAATTAGACTCATTTACTAACTTAACCCCTAAATTAACACATTTAACTAAACCATTTTAATCTAACTTACGTTAACCTATTTTATTTTAGACACTTGACCATTGATAGTTGGGCTAACTATCAACGGTTGGCCTAACCATCAATGGTTAGGCAACCAAACCCATTTTAAATCACTAAAACATTGACAACTTTATACTAGATAAGAATTTCCTTGAATAAAAAATTAATTAAAAAACTTACTTTAAAATGACATGAATTAGAAAATTTATTCCCCTATCAAATTAGTAACATCTTTCATCCTAATTAGCAACTTCATCCTACAAAAGGATAAGAGGAGGAAGTGAAATGGATGCACAAAAAATTCATGTCTAGGCTATCATATTTTATTATGTAGATATCTAGCATCCCTTTAGTAAGAAAGCAATAGCATTGGAGAACTAAACCTCTATCTACATCACCTTCAAAGGCCAAAGCACCATCACCCTAGCTAAATTACCTTAGTCCTCCACTATCAAGTTATAGGTATCTTGTACTTATTATTTTATCTTATTTCAAACCTCCCTACCCCAACCAGACCTCTTAACATCTTATTCTCCATCCTTTGGACCTATATCAAAACCCTTGTCTACCTATTCATCATTATACAAATCCACTTAAATATCTTCCCAAAATTTATAGGTAACCACTTATGGTTATCCCAACCATCAATGGTTACCTCAACCATCATTAGTTACCCAACCATCATCGATTATCCTAATTGCAGTCAGTTCACTTGATTATCACTGGTTGACTATTGTAGTATATAAAAGCAAGTCATTTTCAACCCCTCACCCCTAACCAAATCCTATTCTATATATTATTGCCTATTCATAGAACCTATTCTAATTTTCTAACCTGATACCAATTTACCTATTATAAGTATTGACTTATTTGTGTGATATCTAATTATTTTATAAAATAAGCATTTTATTTCCTTCTAATATAAAATTTACCTTATTTTTATTAGATGCACATATTTTTTCCTTTATCAAATTTAAATTTTATTAGGGAGTGGATTGATAGATATCCTAGTAATCTTTCACTTCTTGAATCTAACATATGATAGACATTCCACCCTTCATCTTTGTCTAACAAACAAATTTTGTTTAGTGCTTTCTTATCTGTAGGTTATTCCTTCGAAGCCAAAGAGGAGTTCTCACCATCATCTAGATCACAAGTGAAATTTAATAGGTATTATTATACACACCCTATTACTAGCTTCATTAATTTACTTATATAACAAAAAATGAGTGAAATTAACTAAAACACCAAGCTCAGTTGGAGCCATATACACCTATAAGAATCAATAGATAGTGTAGTCTCAGTCATGGCAGGAAGAAACCCAATTATGAACCCAAAGAGCCTACAAGGTGAATTTAGTGTATAATAAGGTATTAAATGGTTCTCATGGTTCAATAGAGTGTCTCTCCATATCATGACCAATTCTAAATGAGCTAAATGCATACCTATAGGTAGAGTTCAAGGAGTAGTCAGTCAAATAGGAAACTTAGTCACCTAAGCAAAAGTGTAAAGAGAATGTAGAATTTGGAGTGATAAGTGATATGAAATTAATTTAACTATAATTTTAAGAGTATCATTAGACCCTAAAAAATTATGAACAAGTATAAAAAATCTCTAATAATGCACATATAGCTCCTACCTAGGCCCTTGCACATAATCAACTGTATATGATTGGTATTAAAGGTTTTTCAACCCCAAGTGTGAGAAGATAAAGACCATAGTTGAGGTTAATATTGGTAGTAATTAAAGGAGTGTTTTTAAATTTTTTTCAATTCCTATAATTTAAGGGTAACCTATAGGTATAATCCTAAAGATATTTAGCAAGCAAAATATAGTTAGTTGCCTTGACTGGTTTTAAGAACATCTAACTTCAAGGTACAGGTAGGAATGATAAGGGTTTGAAGGTATTATTAAAACCTATAAAATGGTAGTGATAAATAATTTAAACTCCAATGGAATATAAATATGGGAGGAAGATAACTATAAGCATATAGTTCACAGCCCAAATCCTAAAACCCTACATAGTCCTTTTCTAACAAAATTATTTTGGTTTTTAGGGAGTTGAAAGAGTAAAAGTCATGATCAAAGGTTGGAATTTGGTGGAGATAATACTTAAAATTAATATAATCACCTCCAACATCTGGTTTTCCTTATCAAACAAGGTAATTTCCCTTTGTTTTATCTTAGATAGAGGGGACTCCCCTCATACAAAAACCCTTATAGTTTTGGGAGAAGGTGACAAAAGGAATCTTTAGAATTTGTTTTAAAAATTTAAGGAGATGTAGGAAGTTGGATATAATCCATACCAAAATTAGTAACCTTAAATAAAAACATGAAACCAAATAGGGTATCTTAAACCCTCAATTATGTAGGCAGACCTAGTAAACATAGTTTGGGCCTAAAACCAAATGAATAAATACTTTACACTCTTAGCATAAAATTAAAATTATCATGAATTTATAAAATATTTTAAGGTCAATAAAAGTGTGTTTCATATTTCAACTTGAAAAAAATTATCAAGAGAGGCAATTTTGGCTTGAGACCAATGTTAGGCATGTGCAAATGGAAAGAAGAGATAAATAGGGCAATTTTGAATGCTCATACCTCTTTTGATGCTATGAATGGGAATATAAAAATTTCAATAATATTTATTAATATCTTAAAGGACATATTTGTGGAATTTGTTTTCAATTTTAATGTCAGAACTCTATGAACAAACCTTAAGAATGAAAACTACTTAAAATCCTTACAAACCCTTCCTAGTGACCAATTTGGGGAAATGGACTTGGAAAGTTGATATAATTTCATATTTTTACTAGGATTATTATTTTAACTTGTATATGACTCCATAAATATACTCCCCGTGATTTTTAATTATAAAGACTTGTATGAACAGGGTATAAAACAAGATTTTATTGACAGTTATGTGTATTATGCAGGTGACAGTAGTATTCTAAAGATGAAATAAAGTTTTGAAGTAATATTTATACTTTTTTATAACTAAATATGGTTAATTAATTCTAATTAAAATCTCTTAAGTGTCTAAACTAGGTAATTCATCTTAGCCAGTCAAAATTGTCCTAATGAACAAGCTAGTGAGAAGAGTGAAGATCTTTAAGTGAGGTGATTTTAAGGTGTCATTAATGTTTATAAATAAATTTAAGGTATTTATAGGTGTAATAAAATCACTTCCATGGATTTTCATGAGAAAATGATGCCTTTTTGGAAGCTAAGTGTGCAAGGTGCATGAATGAAGATTTTTTTATAATAGAAGATGATATCTCATTTTGGTATGATTCCAGAAGACCAAGCCTGAAACCAATGCATGGAGAGGAATGTATGAATACCTATTAACCATAATAATTTTTATTATCCCTAATTAGTCATGGAATGTTAAAATAGGGTTGATTATGAAGGACATTTTTTTGAGCTAGAATGAGGAGTTTCATGCCACTTCTCATGAGGTTTATGACTTGGATTGACATTTGTACTTATTAACCTTGCATGGTTCATCCCATATTCTCTTCTCATGTAAAATTTAATTATGATATAATCTTTAAAATTTTATTTTTTACCCTTATACTTCTTATTTCTTCTCTCTCTCTCTCAAGTTCTATAAGAACTAGTCATTTTGGCCATTGTAACTCATGCTCCTCCTGAGTATGGTGAAGCCAAGCTCATTTATATACCATTTGATAAATAATAATACTAATTTTTACCTCTTAATGACTATTCATAAGTTTTTTTTTACTTGGATGATGAATATTTATTAGTGAATACTATGGATTCCTTATCATGTTGTCTCATTCTTTCACCCTATTTACAATTGGAAACCTTCTTCTTGTAGGGCATATGAAGTGTTCTAGGAAATGTGAAAGATTGAATGGGTCATTATTTTCATTAGTGCCATTAAATTCCTCTTGTCTAGTCCTCCTATCTTTTCACATCCATCCATAATCTCATAATTTAACATTTATGTAAGAAGATGTAGATTGAATGAGTGTATGTTCAGTTTCGCCCTTGATTTCATGTGTAACATGTTGTTGGTTGGAAGTCATTATCTTATTTTTTGTATCACCTCCCTTAGAATAGTTTTATTTTATTTTTATCTCTCCCCTTTCCCCCAAAAATTTTAAGTGTATTTGTAATCTAAAGTGGTACATCAAGGGAGCTATCCCTATCTAGAGATTCACCTCATCCTTAGGCTACTAAAAAGCCTAGAGGTGTTTCTATTGTGACAATTGGATGAGGAGAGATTTTCCATCTCCTAAAATGATACATATCCAAGTGAATTTAGTTTTTGGCATCCCTGGTGGGACTCTTAGTCTAAGAGGTTGAGATATTTTTGATGTTGTCTCTCAATAATTAGAGGCATCTATCAAAGCATCAATGGTAACTCCAAAGATATATCCACTAATCAAGCAGTCCAAGTTTCCTTTTGAAGATTAATGGTAACATTTTTTTTTGTGTTCTTTATCTAAATGAAATTTCATGGCTAATTTTGGTGTTGAGATATTTCTTACACAAATTGGTGAGAAATTTAAGATTGTGCCATTCCCTATCAACAAGAGCAAGTTCTTAATCAACCTTGTTGTGATTCTTACCATTATTGTAATGACCATTTCCAACCCCATCATGATCCTTATTAGCACTAAAACTAACCTTTTTATGATTTTTATTAGTCCTATAGCTATCCTCCTTAATATCTTTCTTCTCCTAGTCAATCTATCCACTTCTCAACTCCATCCATTTTAACCTTCAAGAAAACACTTTTGGGATATGAGAGGTACATATTAGAGCTTGATAATCTAAGAGGATGTGGTCAAGAGGTTCATATTCATCTTATTCATAGGGTGAGAGATGAATTATATTTGAAAAAAAATATAAAGGGTACCTATTGAGAGAGCCAATTGGCAAAGGCTCACAAGTGAGATGTTTGATGTGAGTGGCCTAGTTTCTTCCCTAGAGGATAGGTTAGGATTTCATGAAAGGCAACCTCACCAAACCTATCAACCTTGATATCCACTTTCCCAAGTTTCATATTAACTATATTTGATCCCTACTCATGAACCAAATGAAAGATATGAAATTCATCCTTTTCCTAATCAGTTGGAAGAGAGAGTTGAGAAGTTAAACCTTGTGTTTGAAGCAAACCTTGATAGGTAAATTGAATTGACCAATATGCAAATGAAATATTCCATGTTAGAAGTAAAATAAGTAGAATCTAAAGCCTTATTTCCCTCTCACATTTCATCCCCACAACATCAAAAATAGACTTATAATCCTAACATTCTAAGCTAGAGTAAGATAGTGTAATCATGGGGAAATAAAGAAGATAGAAGCATTGTTAAGGAGTGTGAAGTGGAGAATGAATTTGGTACCTTGAAATTCCCTCCCACCCTTACTCAAGAATCTTATTATGTTCCATGTCAACCCTCATGTATACATTATGCTCATGATGATTCCTATAAACTTCAAGAGAGACTTTTCCAAGAGAACCTAGCCAAGCAAATTGAAGAGTTAGAAGTAATGATGAATCTACTAAGTCAATTTGTGATGGAAGGTTTAGAACCAAAAGAAGATCCTATGCCTAAACACACCCCATATAACCTCCCTAAAGATAATGATCAAGATAAATCAGATGTGAATGAAGTGATTTTTAAGTGGAAGGAAGAAAACCAAGTTGTTTTATCCCAAGGTCTACCTCCCCTTCCTCAAGAGCTTCCAAAAGAATCCCCTACATTTCATTCCCAATCTAATTTTGAGTTCTATGTGCCAAATCCACCAACTAATTCATATTTTCCTCACCCTATCACCATTTTCCTTAATGGAACTATGGTATAGGAACCTAAATAAGAGGAATAGTGGGTTGACAAAAAATTATAAATTTTGCTTAAATAAAGTCTAGCTCCTTGGCAACCTCATTAGACTAAATCACATGACTTCAAAATGCCTAGTCTTGGAATCATAAAGAAGGATATGGAAGATATTGTATCCCTTGAGAACCAAAGTCCTATTTTATAATTTTAAATGAAACTTAGGAGCCCTAAAGAGATCATAAATGATTAAGCAGAGGTCAATTCGTGTGTGGATATTTTTGACTAGGTTTATGAGGAAGAATATTTTCCTTTTGCCAAAGAATAGGAAACCTTCATTTATTCTTCCATCACTATGCAAGACATTACGAATGAGAAAGAAAAATCTCCTAATTATCTTTGATATGATTTACTTACAGTCATTGGATCAGGTTATACTCCTCTTCAAGGAGGCTATGATTTGGTCAAAGATGGAGAAGGCAACTTTATCACTCAAGTAAGTATGTAAAGGAAAAAAAACCTTTCAAATCTATCCTTTCAAGAGGAATATACATTTGATGATGATATTTTTGAAGTCATAAATATGTCATATTATCCTCTCAACTAGTTGGGAGAAACACATCAGCTCTTGAAGGATGGAATAATCTATTATTGGCCTCAATCTTCTAAGGAACAAGAAGCCAATCCTTTTGAAGCCATACATACAAAGAAGATGCAAGTTGACCATGAAATGAAGAGTGGGAAAAAGTATGAAGTATGTGAAAATGTTAAAGAGGAATATATATACATTGGAGATATATTTGAGGATGATTTACTTAAGGGTAGATCAAGTTAAGTACTAAGGAATAGGTCTGTCTAAAAAGCATCCAATCCAAGGAGAAACATGATTGGCACTATGATTCTTATAATGCAGAAGGTGATTCAAGAAATTTTCCTTTTGATCTTATAAATAAGGTATTATTAGTTGATAATTATGCTTAATAGGTTTTTTTATAATTTCCCTTAGTGGCTTGAGCACATGTGTGTGTGTGTGTGTGTGTGTGTGTGTGTGTGTGTGTGTGTGTGTGTGTGTGTGTGTGTGCGCGTGCGCGCGTGTGTGTGTGTGTTTAGTTAGTTTGTTGCCTTGTTTTGTTGGTGTCCTTTACTTTGTGTGGGGTAGGTAATTAGTGGTCTTTCCTTGATGGTAAATGGTCAAAGGTTTCCTTTTTTATCTTAAGATTTAAATTAATTTTAATCCCAATGGATTGATAAGGCTATTGGTCTAGTTAGTATAGCAGGCATACTACCCTTATGAGTCACCAATTTATTGACCAAATTTGACTTTTAGGTCAAATGAGGGCACACCTAGGTAAAAAATTGACTTTTATATGTTTTATGTGTCTAATAAATATTTCATAAGATGTTTTATAGGTTAATTAATGTCATTTGATGTTACACTAGCCTTGGTTCTTAGACATTTTAGCCCTTTTAGTCATTTTGGGTTATTTTGAGGTCAAAAAGGGTACATTTAATGACTGGTATAGATTTATTGGAAAATTTTAAGGTTGAAAAATATTATTTAATCTCCCATGTGTCCTTATAGATATTAATTTATTGACATAACTGAAAGGTGGTAGGTTCATCAGAAGAAAAGTCAATTTTCTTAGGAAAAGAGAAGAAAATGGCACTTGTACAACCCATGGGGAAGTGTGCGACATGGGAAAAGATCATGTAATTTCCATTAATATTATATAAACTCATCCCAATGTTTAATTTTCTTTGGAATTCTCAGTTTTGGCCAAAAACTATTATACTCCATCTTTGCTTTCTTAGACATGTAGAAGTGACCTTTAGGTTTTTGCTCATTATGGACAGCTGAAGAGGTTTCAAGTCAAATGATTTTTGGAATTTATATTAAACTTGGATACATTAATTTAAATATCATTAATTTTAATAATGGTGTCTTATGATTTGTGAACCATCCTTTACAAGTAGACTATACTTTTCTTCTAGTTGTTTCTTGCACTCTATAGGTTTTGCTCTAGTTTGGTCAAATCCATAAGAACCAATTAGTTATGTTAACTAAATATGATGTTTTTTACCTTATAAAATGGTATGAATACTTATTTTCATGTTATATAATGTTTTTATAGGTCAATCACATCAAAATTACAAGAGAAACACCATTTTATGTTGCAAGCAATTTTTCTTCCTCTAGAGGTAGAAACTTCATGTTTTGATCATGGTTCTAGGGTTGTGATATCTCAATTTCAATGTTAAAATTTTTATATTGATATATTTATCCTTTTAATCTCACCTATAAGCAACTTACCATGAGTGTTAGTCTTAAAGGACCATGTAGTTAGTTGTTTCCCTAATTGTCATGCACTATCAACATTAGTGAGTTGGGTTAAAGACTTCAACACATCTATGAGGGTCATGATTATGGTATTGAAATGTTTAAAACACCTTAAAATAAATAAAAAATAGTTTATACCTTATAAATAATGAAAAGGGGACTATTTTAGTCATACACAATAGTTTCATATAGTACACCAATGGCAAATGCATCTACAAGAACCTTACTGATGTCATACTAAAGAAATGAGAAGTTTGATGTGTGTTTCAACTTATAAATATTGTTAAAGGTGAATTTTATTTCTCAATAAATCATATAAATTTTGTAAGCATTATTATCTTGCATATTACCCATAACTCTACACTTGCTGCCTATGTATATGTAAATACCCACATACAGGTGGCTAAGTAGGGGATTAAGATGCTTATATGGAGAGGTTTAAACATATAGTGAAACCTCCTTAAGGTTTTAATAAGATTAAAAAGTGATTATAGATCCATATATAGTGTCAAAAATAGACTTGTAATCCTAAAATTCTAATCTAGAGTAAGATAGTGGAATCATGGGGAAAGAATGAAGATAAAAGCATTATTAAGGAGTGTGAAGTGGAGAATGAAGTTGGTCCTTTACAAGTACCTCCCACCTTTCATAAAGAATCTTATTTATTTCCATTTCATCCCTCATGTATTCCTTATGCTAATGATAATTCTTATAAACTTCAAGAGAGACTTTTCCAAGAGAACCTAGCCAAGCAACTTGAAGAGTTAGAGTCAAGGATAAAGCTACTAAGTCAAGGTGTGATGGAAGGTTTAGACATAAAATAATATCCTATGACTAAACATACCCCATATAACCTCCCTCAAGAAAATTATCAAGATAAATTATATGTGACTAAAGTGATTTTCAAGTGGAAGGAAGAAAACTAAGTTGTTTTAGCCCAAGGTTTGCCTCTCCTTCCTCAAGATCCTCTAAAAGAAACCCCTACATTCCATTCCCAATCTGATTTTGAGTTTTATGTGCCACCTCCACAAACTAGTTCATATTATTATCACCCCATCACCCTTTTAATTTATGGACCTATGGTGTGGGAACCTAAAGAAGAGGAATAGTGGGTTGACAAAAAATCAGAACTCTTACTTGAATAAAGTCAAGCTCCTTGGCATCCTCATTGGATTAAGTCACATGACTTCAAAATGCCTAGTCTTAGAATCACAAAGAAGGATATGGAAGAGATTTCAGACCTTGAGAACCAAAATAATATTGTAAAAGTTAAAATTCAATGTGAGAGACCTAGAGAGATCATAAATGATGAAGAAGATGTGACTTCTTGTGTGGAGATTTTTGATTGGGTTCATGAGGAAGAATTTTTTCCTTTTGCCAAATAAGAGGAAACCTTCATTGATTATTCCATCACTATGCAAGACATTATGAATGAGAAAGAACAATATCCTAGTCAGCCTTGGGATGATTTGTTTGTAGTCATTGGAGCATGCTATACTCCTCTTCAAGGATGCTATGATTTGGTCAAAGATGGAGAAGGTAACTTTAGCACTGAAGTAAGTATGCAAATGAAAATCAACCTTTCATATCTATCCTTTCAAGAGGAATATGAATTTTATGATGATATGTTTGAAGTCATAAAGATGGGATATCATCCTCTCAACCAATTAGGAGAAACACATCAGCTCTTGAAGGATGGAATAAACTCTTATTGGCCTCAATCTTTTAAGGAATAAGAAACCAATCCTCTTGAAGCCATGCCTACAAATAAGATACAAGTTGACCATGAGATTAAGAATGGGAATGAGTATGAAGTGTGTGAATGTGTTCAAGAGGAATATATATATATATATATATATATATATATATATATATATATATATATATATATATATATATATATATATATATATACATTGAAGACCTATTTGAGGATGATCTACTTAAGGGCAGATCAAGTGAAGTACCAAGGAATAGGTCTGGTCTATTTAATCCAAGGAGAAACATGCTTAGAAATATGATTCTTCTCATGAAGAAGGTGATTCAATAAATTTTAATTTTTATCCTAGAAATGAGTTATTCTTAGTTTCTAATTTTGCATAGTAGTCTATTATTTGATTTCCCTAGTGCCTTGAGCATATGTGTGTGTCTAGTTAGTTTGTTGCCTTATTTTATGTGTGTCATTTGCTTTGTGTGGGTGAGGTAATTAGTGGTATTTCATTGATGGTCAATGGTCAAAAGTTTCATTTTTAAAAATAAAACTTTAGATTACTCCTAAGCCTAATGGACTAATAAGGCTATTGGTCTAGTTAGTATAGTAGACATATTACCCCTATGAGTCACCAATTTGTTGACCAAATTTGACTTTTAGGTCAAATTAGGGCACCCCTAGGTAAAAAATTTACTTTTAGATGTTTTAAGGGTCCTATAAATATGTCACAAGGTGTTTTATAGGTTAATTAATGTCATTTGATGTTATACTAGCCTTGGTCCTTAGTCATTTCAACCCTTTTAGTTATTTTGATGTCAAAAAGGATGCATTTAATGAATTGTATAGATTTATTAGAAAGTTTGAAGGTTATAAAACATTATTGTATGTCATATGTGTCCTTATTGGACTTATTCAACTAACATAACTGAAAGGTGGCACGTTCATCAAAAGAAAAGGCAATTTTCTTGGGAAAAAAGAAGAAAATGGCACTTTTACGACCCATGGGGAAGTGTGCCACATTGGAAAATATCATGGAACATACCTTAATATTCAAAAAACTCATACAAATTTTTTTTCTCTATAAGTATCATTTTGGCCCAAAACTATTCTAATCCATCTTTGCTTTTTTAGACATGCAAAAGTGACCTTCAAGTTTTTTCTAAGTATGGACGACTGAAGAGGTTTCAAGTAAAATAATATTGTGAGGTTGTAGAAAATTTATATAACTTAATTTAAATATAATTAATTTTAATAATTGTGTCCTGTGATTTATGAACCATCCTTTAAAAATAGATTATACATTTTTGCTAGTTGTTTGATGCACCCTATAGGTTTGCTCCATTTTGGTCAAATCCATAATAATAAGTTAGTTATTTTGACTCAATAGGATTTTTTTAATACATAATAAAATTATTTAAATACTTATTTTCATGTTCCATTGTGTTTTGATAGGTCAAGTGCATCAAAATTATAGGAGAAACACCATTCTATGTTGTAGGCAGTTTTTTCCTCTATGTGTAGAATCTTCATGTTTTGATCATGGTTATAGGGTTGTGATATCTCCATTTAAATTTTATAAATGTTATATTTATCCATTTATCCTCTAAAACTCACCTCTAAGCATCTTCCCATGAGTGACAATCTTAAAGCACCATACAGTCAGTTGTTTCCCTAACTCTCATGCACTATCAACATTAGTGAGCTAGGTTAAAGTCTTCAACACATATATGGGGGTCATGAATGTGGTATTGGAATTTTTAACACAAATTAAAAGTAATAAAAAATATTTTGGACCTTATAAATAATGAAAAGGGTATTGTTTTAGTCATACACAATAGTTTCATACAGTACACCAATGGTAAATGCATCTATAGGAACCTTGCTGACATCATACTAAAGAAATGGGAAGTTTAATGTGTTTTTAAACTTATTAGTATTTTTAAATGTGAATTTTATCTCTTAATAAATAATATAAAGTCCATAAGCATTAGTATCTTGTATATTTCCCATAACTCTACACTTGTTTCCTGTGTATATGTAAATACCCACCTACAGGTGACTGAGAATGGGATTAAGATGCTTATATGGAGAGGTTGAAACATATAGTAAAACATATGATAAAAAATCCATTATATATCCATATAAAGTTTCAAAAATACAAGAAGTGTGTAAATCATGTTGGAAAGTGATGACTATAACTTTAGGTAAGTTTTCCCTAAAATGAAGAAATAAAAGTCCAAGGGATTTTTGTGGACCTCTTTCAACATGTCTCCCAAGGTTTTCAAGGAATATAAAGAGATGAATATTGAAACCTTTGGTATGGATAGGAATTTTATGAAAATGGAGTCAAAATGAGTGATGGAAGGTGGGAATTACAAGACTCAAATATGCCCTTAAAAGTACTGAAACCCAAGTAGTGGTCATCTATAGTTTTAAACTTCAAGAGACCTTTTCATTTAGAGTTAGAAAATAGAAATGCATCCATGTTTTAATATTATTATATGAAAGGAAATAAAATTTATGATCTAATACATCATCATAAAGAAATGGTAAAGTGTGTTTTAGACCCCTATACCCACTTTCCATCCATATATGGTGGAAAGGAAACCTATAATAGGGTATAGGACATTGATTCAATTTAGATGCCAAGTGGTTTTTTAAGACCCTAAAGTGTAGGTTAAATAATATATTTTTTGACCTAAATATGTTAAATGGAGTCTCTCAAAAATCATAACCAATCTTATTTGGATCCATATACACCAGTAGGATTCAATAGATAATACAGTCTCAATCATGGCAGGAAGAAACCTAATTATGAGCCCAAAGAGACTAAAAGGTGAATTCAGTGTATAAGAAGTTATAAAATGTTTCTCATGGTTAAATTTATAGTATATCCATATAATCAATAATTCCAAATGAGATAACATACATACCTATAGGTAGAGTTCAAGAAGCAACGAGAGTCAAACAAGAAATGCAGTCACCTAGGCAAGAATGTAAAGATAATGTGGAATTTGGAGTGATAAGTGAGTTGGTAATAATTTAATTATAGTTTTAATAGTATAATTATACCATAAAAAAATATTAACAAGGTAGATATAATCTCTAAAAATGAAAATATAGATCTTACCTAGGCCTTTGCACATAGTCAGCTATCTATGACTAGTATTGAAGATTTTTAACCCCAAGTGTGAGAAGATCAAGATAATAGTTGAGGTTAATCTTTGGAGAAATTAAATGAGGGTGTTTTAATTTTTTTAAATTCATATAACTGAAGGGTAACCTACAGGTCCAATCCTAAAGAGCTCTAGTGAGCAAAATACAATCAATTGCCTTGACTAGTTTTAAGCACATCCAACTTTAAGGTATAGGACATAATGATAAGGGTATAAAGGTATGATGATAACATATAAAATGGTATTTATAAATTTTTAAAACTCCAATGTAATATAAATATGGGAGGGAGATAACTCTAAGCATACATTTCACAACCCATAGCTTAGAACCTTACACATTCCTTTTCTAACAAGTTTGTTTTGGTTTTTAGGGAGTTGAAAGAGTAAAAGGCATGATAAAAGGTTGTAATTTTATGGATATAATAATTAAAAATAATATAATCACATACTAAATCTATTTTTATTCAAAAAATATGGGAAGTGTCCTTTATTTTGTCTTAGATAGAGGGCAGTCTCCTCATACACAAACCTTAGTAGTTTTGGGAAAAAGTGACAAAAGGAATATTCAAGACATTTTTTAACAATTAAAGGAGATGTAGGAAGTTTTATAGAATATATAAAAACATGATTAAACTTGAATAAAATTATGGAACCAAACAAGGTATCTTAATCCCTCAAATATGCAGGCAGACCTTATAAACACACTTTCGGCCTAAAACCAAATGAAGAACTACATTACAATCCTAGCATAAAATGAGAATTACCATTATTTTATAAATGTTAATAAGGTAACTAAAGGTATGTTTAATATTCAAAATTTCATAAAAATCATTAGGAGAGGCAATTTTGGCTTGAGATCAATGTTAGGCGTATGTAAATGGAAGGAAGAGCTTGATAAGGCAGGTTTGAATACTCATACCTATTTTTATGTTATGCATGGGAATATAAGAAGTTAAATAATGTTGATGAAGGTATTTAAGGAAATATTTTTGGATTTTTTTTTCAATTTGGATGTTAGAACTTTATGAACAAAACCTAAGAATGAAAACTACTCAAAACCCTTGCAAACCCTTCCTAGTGACCAGTTTGGGGAAATGGAGTTGGAAAGATGATATAATGGAATTTTTTGACTAGGATGATGATTTAAAATTGTATAGTACTCCATAAATATACTTCCCATGTTTTTTAGCTATACAAACTTATACAGAAAGGGTATAAAACAAGATTTTCTCGACAATTTTGTGTATTATACAGGCTACAAGAGGAGTCTAAATATGAAATAAAGTTTGGAGGGAATATTTATAATTTTTATAAATATATATTATAATTTAATTCCAATAAAAAACTCATAAGTTTCAAAACCAAGTTCTTCATATCATCCAATTAAAACTAGCCTAGTGGACAAGCTAGTGAGAAAGGTGGAGATCTTCAAGTGATGTGATTTTAAGGTTTAATTGATTATTATAAGGCCACAGAGGGTATTTATATGTGTAATAAACTCCATACCATGTATTTTAATGAGAAACTAATGCATTTTTGGATGCCAAGTGTGTAGGGTGGATGAAGGAAGAGTTTTCTTGACATTAGATGATGATATCTCATTTTGGGATGATGTTAGAGGACCAAGAATAAAACCAATGAATGGATAGGCATTTATTAAATAATTATTATTAATATTAATAATTTAAAATATCCATAATTAGTTATAGTATGTTCAAAAATGGCTAATCATGAAGGCAATTTTTTTGAGCCAAAATGAGGAGTTTCATGCCACTTTTCATGAGGTTTATGACTTGGATTGACATTTTTACTTATTGAAATTGCATATTTAGTCCCATATCCTATTATCATATAAAATTAATTTATTCTCTTAGATTTACATGTATCTTTATGACCCTTGGACTTCTCTCTTCTTCTCTCTCTCTTAAGTTTTATAAGAACTAGTCATTTTAGCCATTGTAACATATTCTCCTCCTAAGTATCGCCAAGACATGATCATTTAAATACCTTTTGATAAATAATAATACTTATTTTTAGCTCTTAATGACTATTCATAAGTTTTTTTTTAATTTTAATGATGAATCTTGCTTAGTGAAGACTATGGATTCTTTAGTATGTTGTTTCATTCCTTCACCCTATTTGTAGTTGGAAAGATTCTTCTTGTATGGAATATGAAGTGTTATAATAAATTTCAAAGATGATTTATTATTTTCATTAGTTCCATTCAATTCATCTTGTCTATTTCTCCTAGCTTTTCACATTCATTCGTAACCTCATAATGTAACATTAATGTGAGAAGATGCAAATTGAAGAAGTGTATGTTTAGTTTGTCCCTTGATTTCATGTGTAACATGCTAGTGGTTATAAGTCATCATACTATTTTGTGTATCACATCCTTTATAATATTTTTATTTTATTTTTCTCTTTCCCTTCCCCCCCAAAAAAAAGTTTAAGTGTAGCTGCAATCTAAAGTGGTACATCAAGGGAGCTAGCCCTATCTATAGATTTGCCTCATCCTTAGGCTACCCACAATACTAGAGGTGTTTCCATTATGCCACTTGGATGATGAGATATTTTCCATCTCCTATAAGGGTGAAAATAAAAGTGAAAACACTACCTATTGGTAGGGTTTTTCCAATGTCTTCTACCCATCATACTAGTAGTAAAAATCCTTTTATTATTGAAAAATATTTAATTATAGGGACAATTAACATAAGGATAATGTTATTCATATAGTGGTAGATGGTTATCTTTAAAATTTAAAATTTTTTAGTGTAAATAACCAATTTATTTAAATCACATCCTTTTATATGAAGTTATATTCTTTGATGTTTCTTTTAATTATTCATGGGTTTTGAGAGAAAAGAATGATCTTATAAAATCAAAGTTTGTATCACTATAATCATGAATATTTTAGATAATTATTGATAAATTTATTAATAAAACCTCTTTATGATAAATTTTAATCCAATATTATTTTGATATAGCCTAATATTGTGTAATAAGGCTAGAAAGGAGAAAGATAATATAACTTACAATTTAATTATGACCATGAGACTCATCTCTGAGTCTTTTTGTTAAAATATTTCCATACCTTAAATATGATTCCATATTTAAAATTTATGTCTAACATGTCACTTGAAACCATCCTATCCTTTTAAAACAAATTCTCTTTCAATTATGCTTTGATGGTTGTCCATAATAATATAAGAGTAAATAAGGGTATATTTTAAAAATAACTAAAAATTCCTTAACCCAACCATATAAAATTTAATTTAAGTATGGGATAATCTATTAAATATATTATTAATTTTATTTGTATTTTTTTCTTCATAAATTTTCTTATGCCCATGAGTTCTGCCATTGGCCTGAATTGTATATGTAAATTTTATATTTGTCTAAGTGTATTCTATTACATAATACATGGTCTTAAGTTTGAATATAAATATGAATATATATTAAATTATCAAATAATATACTTAATAGTTATATGAGAGTAAATTTCAAATAATCACTTATAAGATAAAAATGGGAAAACTAAAGATATTATACCTTAAATTTTATATATGTCAAAGTGTATTTTATTGCATAATACATGGTCATACGTTTGAATATATATATATATATATATATATATATTTGATTATTGTCCTTAATATTTATATGAGAGTACATTCCAAATAATCCATTTCAAGATGAAAAGGGGAAAATGAAAAATATTACACCTTAAATTAGAACCTATTTTAGAACAACAAAAATGGAGTATCACACACTACACTAGAGGTAAAAGTGCTAAATCATAATATGGCACAACTATTTTATTTTAAGTCATATAAAAATGGGATTAAATAGAGGTAGTATAGTTATAATAAAATGGTACATATCTAAAATATATATAACTTAGTCAAAAATATTTAAAAAAATAGGTAAAAGATAGTGGGGTGTAATTCAATGGTCAGGTAGACTAAAAATCAGGTTTGAGTGTAGTCTACAAGAAATAGAACACAATTAGTTAACTTAAAACATGGATAGATGAAATAAATCTTATTCCTTTAACATTCAATCATAATTAATATGATATGATAATAGGGTGGGCATTGCTTAAAAGGTATTTAATGTATTTCAAAAACCTAGATAAGGGAGATGAGATTTAGATTTAATAAGATAGACAACCAATGATAAAATAAATAGTCCACCATGGTTATGGCATAATGACAACTTAGCTAGCATGAAACCTAAAAAATGGTGTGTAACCTATTGGTTCCTAGCTATACACCTTGTACCCTTGGCCTTGCACACTTCAAATTAAATGGTAAATAAATATGAAAAACTTGCTAGTACGTCATTATAGTTAGGGAAGGGTTTAGCATCAAGACTGGACCAAACATAGAAAATGACTGAGAGGCACCTAAAATGGGTATGGTTAGCTCCCTGCTACTTTTAGATCTACTTGAACCAAGGTGAGAGAACATATGGGGTAACTTTCTCACATGGAGATATTTTTCAATTCAATCTCCATAGTTATTCTTGGCACAAGGAACAAATATGACTAGTGAATAACAAATTTTGTACACTTCACCTATGAAGGGTTGTCACAAAAAATGCACAAATGATCTAAGTCAAATATAAGCTACTAAATATATATGGGAAAGAGAATACAATCTTCATTCTATAGAATATTCAATAATAAGGGTTGAATGTAAAACTAAAACACTATGCCTGAGTTTAAAACTCAAAATAGAAACACATTTAAAATATGAAAGATCTTATACATTTGCAAGGAAAATAACATGTATAGTATGTAAAGGATGTATTATTTTTAGGGTAGGATAGGGCAAGATAAGTTGGATAATTATAAAATGGAAGGTGGTGTGTTAGTGGCCTTCAAATAGTAGGGTACCTTGCAAGATTCATGATATTATTCCTTAGCACAAATGTAGAAAAAATAAAATGAAATCTAGTGGGAAATACCAAATGATCCTTAAAATAATAGAACATACAATGAAACTAAACTTTCAAAAAAAAAAAAAATTGTCAAATCTATAAATCTAGGGTGCCCTAACAAGTTACTAAAAAACATGTTCCAAAATAATGAAAAAAGATTTTTATAACCCATATCCATCATCAAAATGATAACTAATAATGATTATAAAACTAGATATCCAGTCAACAATATTTTCAAAACATATTTCTACACTTTATCAACAAGAAATAGTAAATAACTACAAACATTTTCATTATCTTGAAAATAAATATTACAAACATCAAAACTTCAAAATGCTACCATGGGGACAAGCATGGTGAGATTACTCTTTTGACAAAGGAGACATAAAGATGCTATCAAAGATCACTAATGGCTATATATATGAAACCACCTTAGAAAGGGAGATAATGTCTACACACAGTAATTAATCCCATAAACTCTTGTAGAACCTAGACTTAGATAAAATGAGCCCTTAAAATAATGCCCAACAACAACCTTGAATAGAGAATAAGCCCCCTATTTATACATTTTCAAATATGAAACTGTGGGTCACAACTTTCAAAATTGTAAAACAAAATTTCAAGTCTACCAAGATGCTTCCAGCTAGAAAATATTCCCTTATCCTACCTAAAATCTAAATCCATTTACAAAAAAAATCACAAATCTAATTGCCTCAATGAGGAATGGTGAAGATTTGGAACACATCTTTTGATTTCATAGTGGGAGGTGCCTTTCACATGAGTTGGAAGGATAATATTCATGGTATAGGGCCAAACAAACTTTATTATTATGTGTAATTTCCTTGGGATGCTCTCGACCACTTGTTTGCATAACTAGAAACTTCTGGATAGATGCCCTCACTCTTATTTACACCATGGAATAAACTAATTTTTCAATGATTCCTTGGAAATATTTTGGATCCATGTTCCTTTAAATGACCTTATTTGGAGTGGCTCACCTTAGATTTATAATCTTATAATTTATCACTCATGGAGGAACTTGAACAAGCACAATAATGAAATAATGCAAAAGACTTAGGTCATTTTTAACCTTTTACCTTTTGGTTCCAACTTATTTTTCACATTTTGCATTTTCTCTCTTTGATTATTTTGCACTTGGATTTTTAGGGCTTCCATCATATTTTTTAATGCAAAAATGCATTAGTTTCAACCTTGGGGCTACCATACCTCATTTACAAATTTGCCAATTCACCTTGCAACTAGTGGTGAAAAATTAGACAATTATCTTGTACAGGGTCCTTGAATATGATGTATATGCCTATGTGGCATTGTTATGTCATGTCTATTCACTAATATCTTTGTTTTACACTGACCTCAACATTACTTATCTCCATATATGATTGAGTTTAATTGAAATGTCCACCTTCCTATACGGAAATTTTAGATCCTTGTATGCATGATGAACATGAGCATACCATAAGGTAACCCTATGGGTTCTCTGCACTTTAATGAAAAATATTGGATTAATACATTCTATAGATCAGATTGTGTACACTTGAACTTATACCATTGATCTCTAGGAATGTGATCGATCTTTAGCCTATGACCATGTATCATTAGATAATTTTATCTAATCAAATGTGCATCATCAGATTGCAATCCATGATATTTAATATGATATGTTATTTTTAATCATGCCCCAAAAACACAACACTTGTCTTTATTACACTTATGCTAGGTTCTTTAAATTATCTAGGTTTAATCATGCACCATTAGATCATTTTGATCTACATTAATGTGCACCATTGGATTTGCCTCTATTTGAACTTAAATGACTACTTCACAGGGTCTAAATTTGATGCTTGCATGATTGTATTAGAACATTTGATCTGCAATAACTACTTTCTATGGCTTAAATTTGATGTATGCATTCATGTCAATGATGTCCATGAACCTACCACTTATGCAATTCAAAAAATTTATTCAAAACTTTTGTTTCATGGTAATTCGGTCTACAATCTCCTTGTCTTTAGCATTCCTATCTTCAGCATCATTGTTGTGGGATTTTTGTGCCATAAGAATTATTGTGGGATTTTTGTCAAGATAATTATTTTAGACATTTTGTATATAGTAATTTCCCTAAAGCACTTCTCTTTTAGAATTTTCTTTATCATAAGAATTGTCTCAAAAATTTCTCCAAAGTATTGAGCATTTTTTCATATTTTTTCATGAACAATTTGCTCAATGGAATATCTTTGGGATTTTTATCATGGACATAATTTTCTATGAAAATAATTCCCTCAGTATTTTGTCCATGGACAAAAATTTCAAAAGAATTCTTTTGGGCCTTTTGTTTTAACATTTGTACTAGAATAATCAAACTTGGCATTTTTCTTGAGGCATTTCAACTCTTTCATGCCTTTTGCATGGAAAAAATGCTTGAATGAATTAAACCTTTGAAATTTTTGTGGGGTCAAAATGTCTAAAATAAATAAAGGCTTCACACTTTCCTTAGAACAATGTAATTTTATCAAGTTTTTTATCACAAACAATTTACCTGATGAAAATAAGTCTTCAAACATTTTGTGTGAACAAAAATATCAAAGACTTATTTACATTGATAAAAATGTCCCCACAAAAACCCAAAGACCTTAAGGACTTATATGCACTAAGTAGAGGCCAAATTAATACTTAGCCAATTTAACATAAAAATTGACCTTTCATGAACAATTGAAAATAGGACTTGGGCTAAGGACTTATGAAATTAGACTTGACAAGGGCCCAATTGCTTCAGTGTAATTTTGGGCACTAACACTAACTCTCATATGGGGATGCAAGACTAGGTGTCAATCTATTGGGCTATAAATTCAAGACTTATCATTTTTTAGAAAACACCCATGAAAGCCCAACAAAATAATGACAAACTTGACAAAAATATATTAGGAGGATATAAAAATGATCACGTGATAGAAATGTAAAATAAAATAATACAAACAAGGCCCAAAGTAGAAGGGCAATAAAGTAATGAAATAAAAAAAGATGAAACACTATATAGTTATGTATATAGTTGTAGATGAACTCAATCTAGAAAGTGCTTCAGATGTCCACCATTGACTAACAGATCCAATATTCACCATCTAGGTATCTTAGAAATAAAGTATGTTCCCCAATCTAGTAGTCAATGGAATAAGGACCCATCCACAAGACATTTAATCTACCATGCTTCCCTTTCTCTTCATGCATATTGTCCCAAAGTAGAACTAGATCACCTACTTTGAAGGTTCTTGGGATGACCTTCTTATAAAATATATTCTTTATCTTTTCCTTGAACTTAAGGTATCTTTCATGATCTTGTCTTCTAATCTCATCAAGGTCAATAATCTAGTTCGTCCTACTCTCATGTGGTTGACTTGCTCATCATCTTCTAGTTATTGCATGATCTGATAGATTAGAAACTATAGGTTCATAGGTAAAACTTATTTAACTCCATAAACAAGCTCAAAATGGCTTTTGCCTATAGCTATCTTAGGCATGATCCTATCATCCCACAAAGAAAATTTCAACTATTCATCCCACTTCTTTTTTGATTTCAAACTATGTCTAATGATTTTTAATAAGTTCTTGTTATTAGATTATGCTTTCCCATTCCCTTGATGTTTGTAATTGGAATCATAGTTTGATTCAATCCCATACTCTTTTCATAATGCCACTAAATGTTTAGCTTTGAAGCTCATAACATTGTCAACAATAATTTTTAAAAGCACACCAAATCTAAAAATAATCTAATTTAGCAAAAAATTCATAACTACCTAGTGTGTTGCTTTCTTTGTAGGGACCACATCAACCCATTTTTTGAAGCAGTTAGTTATAACTAGTATCCATCTATGTCTAGTACTTGATGAATAAATAATTTCTCCAATGAAATCCATTCCCCATTATCTAAATAGACCTTCAATTGTCAAAGACTAGAAGGGAAGAGAATCTGAAGCTTTCATTCTCTTAGTAGAGTGCTAACATTTCTCACACTTTCTGATTGTCTAAGCTACATGCTTGAATAATGATGGCCACTAATAAATAGCTCTCAAGATCTTATAATTTATAACCTTAGGTGTAAAATTTCCACTACATACTCCACTATTGAAGTCTTCAATCAGGTTAGTAGTTTGTTCTTCTAGCATGCATATTAGGATAACCCCACTTTTATTATTCCATGTTAGTTAATTTTCAATCAAGAGGTATTTTTAGGAAACAAGATTTAGAGTTATTATTTGATTCTTATCCAAGTCAGGGGGACAATTCAAAATTTTCAAGTAGTAAACAATATCTCTATACCATGGAGACATGTTAAATTGACTCAAAGAATCATCAACATTAAGAACAATAGTGTTTAATCCAACATCTTACAAATTGGTCCCAACCATAAACTTGGCTAGACCCATCCCTCTTACTAACTTGGTGGTTTTAATATCCATGTCATACTCTTATAATTTTCTGACCCATCTGCATCTCTTGTTGGATACTTCAATATGATTCAAAATGTCCTTCACCATGGTATGTTGGATATAAGTGATAATTTTTTTACTCAAAATATAAGGGCTAAACATCTTGACAACTTTAAGAGAGAGAAATCCTACTCTTCCATAATGGTGTAGTTTAATTTATCACCTTACATAGATTTTCTAAATAAAGATTTGGGTTGTTCATGACCATATTCACTCTTTTGAAATAAGACAAAAACAATAGTATTATATGATGCAAAAGAGAATATCTAAAAAGCCTTGGGGTAATCAAGGTTAGCCAAAATAGGGGCAGATTTTAGAGCTCCTTTGATGTCATTGAAAGATTACACAACTTGTTGTTCCCATATGATGATATGGTCCTATTTTAACATGGAAGTAATAGGCAGAGTAATCTCTAAAAAATTGGAAATAAACCTTCTTACAATGTTAATTTGTCCAAAGAAGGATTGAATTCTATTTTTGGATTGTAGGATAGGCACTTTTTCAATAGCTTCTACCATTTTGGGGTTAATAATGACACCATATTTGGACACTATATGTCCTTGCAACTTGGCCTTTTATACTCCAAAGTGGAATTTCTATGGATTAAGAAAAATGTTAAACTCCTTGCATCTAATCAACACATTCTCAAGATGATCCACATGTTATTCTCTAGTCGTAGAGTATGCAATGATATCATCATGATACACAACTATAACCTCATCAATTATCCCTACAAAAGAAACATCCATGGCTCATTAGAATGTTACACCAACATTCATCAACCCAAAAGGAATCCTCATATATACATATATACCCCAAGGCATTATAAACATGATCTTAGGTCTCTCAAATTCTTTCACCACAACCTAGTTGTATATGGAGAAACCATATAATGTGGACATCTCTGATCTAGTAATAATCTACAATAGGTTATCTCTATTAGGTAGGGGATAATTATCTTTTAAATATTCCTTATTCAAATTCTAAAAATCCACACACAAGTAGATGTCACCATTTTTCTTCCGTATAGGGACTAAATTTGCAACCCATGATGAATACCTGATGGGATGAATGATACCACCATCCCTTATCTTGTTTAATTCATCCCAAATCTTAGTGGACAAGATGGGGTTAATAGGTCTTTGTTTTTATCTTAAATTATTTCTATCAAGATATGATGGGATGACATGTTGTAAAAAAATTTCCCTATATGATTTTAGTTCATAATAAGACCATGCTAAATAATCTTGGTACCTTTTAAGTGGCTGCATGTAAAGTTATTTCTCAATTTCACTTAGGTGAGTACCTAGCCAAACCTTTTATGTATTCTCATGAGAACCTAAATTACACTCAATCACATATTTTGAAATTAATGAATCTCTTGATTTGATCCTATCAGCTCCATTAAAATATGCTTCTAAACTTACCAATCCTATAGGGAGCATGTTTGTCCTCAGCTGGATAACATCCTTCCCAAACAAGGTCTCCTTTCTATCACAAACCTAAACCATGGATTATAAATATATGAGTTGATCATGGAACTTAGATTCATAATTTAGAAACATCTTAATTTTCTCATTATCATCAAACACCTACTAATGATGAACATTGTTTAGGATATAATGCCTAACAAGCACATCCACCTTATACTGACAATGAGGTCTTGTGTTTGTAATGTCAAATTGAGCACATAACACTAGAAGTGTGTCATCTTCTTCATTGAAATTACTATCATAATAATAAATATTGAATGCATCAAAAAATTTAAGAAAATCCTAAATAATATTTTGATATTGTTTCAACCTTTTGTTTTTGATGACATAACCCTTACATATGTGCTTAACCACTTACTCAGAGTCACCCTTGAGAACCAAATTTTTAATTCCATATTTTTGGGCAATCTTCAAGCCTAGAAAGAGTGATTCATACTTAGTAGTATTATTTGTGCACTCAAAGGATAACTAAAAAGAAAACAAGAAACATTTACCATTGGGAGCATAAAAGATAACTCCATCTCCATTTCTAAGATTGGAGTAAACCCTACCAAAACACATCTTCCAAAATACATTTTCTTTGTCAAGTTCAACATCAAGAGTAGTAGGATATTCAATAGCATAAACACTCCAAATAAAATTTTCCAATTCAACATCTATGCATAATACTTCATTTAGAGTATGCTTTGGATCATCAATCACATCTAGCATCTTTGGCTCTCTATAAATATTGACCATCTTACCCTCTATCAGGTGGCATAAGATAGGTTGATATGTACACTTCCACCCATACTAGTAGCACATTTACGTGACAGTATAATCCCCTAATTAGATGTGTATTCCACAACTACCACATCCATATTCAAATACTTTCCTAGATTCACTACCAATTATACCACCAACCCCTTGACTTATCCAACAATTGGAACCTCTCATGAGTCCATGGCATAACACTTGCTAAAGGCTGACATAATCTTAAATATTATCCCATTTAGGATACCCATGGGCATCACATTATAAGAAGCTCTAGAGTCAAACATATAATTATGAATAATTAGACCATTGATCATAAAGGTTATTTAAAAATGATCCACATTTAGCTGACTTTATACCAATGTAGTTCCTAAATAGACCTTTGATGTGGGTTCAACAACCTCATCTAATTATTCATCACTTTTTGAGGGTGTTTAGGGTAACTCAATTTCATTTGCATTTGACTTATCACCAAATTCCAAATATTTAGATTCCCTCTTCCTATGTTAGGTATTCATAATAACTCAACAAATGGCACGGTGATTTTCAATTGACTCAACACTTGGGCCATATCACATATGTTATATTAATGAAGAGGGGTGTTTGGTAGATGAGTAAAAACACCTTTAGTTAGAATATAGTCACTTAAGGTTTGATGTTGAATAGGCTGGGATAAATTTATATTTTTAATAGTAGCCTTCAAAGGTAGATTAGTCTTAGCATCATTCACACCCTTAGGAACACTAGATATCAAAGGTAGTATATTCTTGGTTGAAGCACCTCTAGGCTTAGAAAATTAGGAAATGGGAATTGGTTTAAAATATTTAGGGACTGTTATAGTTTTATTAGCATCCCCTACCTTTGGATTTGTAGAGACATTGTCTTGAGGCACAACAACTTGATGTTTTCTTCTCAAATGACACTCCTCTTAGGCAATTGTTACATCAATTAATAGCTAGCTATCTTCAATTGATGGAATCCCTCCATAAACTTTCTTAGTCATTATGGAGCATAAGAAATCAAAATCATGAATGGGTAACTCATATTCTTGTGATATATGAATATCATAAGAAAATTTGGGAGTTAGGATACTTACCTTTTCAAATGCACTCCAAATTTGATTAACAATAGTAGCACCCAACAATTCCATGGAGGTAGTCATCTCACTTTAGGGACTTTGACAATTCAACATCAAAATATCATCACTAAATGATTTAGATTCAAGTTCATCTACATATTCATCAATCATTTCAATTGTATCACATGTGGGATGTGGAAGGAAGAAATTCTCACACTAATTAATATCAATCTCATAATCTGTAGCATTCACCTTGGTGTTCAAAGAGTCAAGCATTTCTTTTTCAACCCCTCTATTTTGATTTTTATATGTTCTCTCTTCATGTTCAAGCCTCTTCCCTTTAATATTATATCAATGGTGGAAATTAGGCCCCCTTTATGCTTGATTTAGGATTGGATCCCTCTCTTAACAGGTAGACATATGAGGGATCCCCTTATCAGCCCTTGCCAATTTATAGGACATTTATTTGATAGAAAATGCCAAAGTTTTAATAGTCTCCTCAAGGCTGACTATCTTTGTAGACTACATCTTTTTCGGATTAACTAAATTCACATTAGCCTACTTGTTTGTGGGATTTCTTACAACATTTATATTGTTCTCAATTTGGATGGCCCTACTGAATTCCAACCATAGGTTTATGGGAGCCTTATCCTGTAAATAATATACAACCTTCTTATCAAAGGCATCACAATACTTTATCAAGCATGTTGTACCACTAGGCTTGATGTTCTTAGGTAGCTACATCATAGTTTTGTTAAACCATGTATTGAAGTCTTGAACACACTCGTTAGGGTTCTTATTGATGTTTTTAAACACATCTAATAAGAATATTGGATCAACTCTATCACCATACTAAATTCTAAAGACATTTTACATCTCTTCCTATGAATCGATGTGTTGGTTGAATATTTTGTTGATCAACGTACTGATAAACAAAATAGGTCTGATTAGCCAAAGTATGAAGACTGGTCATCCAAATGTTTAGTTTTTACCACATCAAAAGGGGACTGATCTCTCCTCTCATCAAGGGGAGGTTCCCCATGGATATGCTATATATATATATATATATATATATATATATATATATATATATATATATATATATATATATATATATAAATAAAAAAATAATACTCAAGGGTAGGACAAACCATCCATATCACTTTTTTCAGAGATGATGCATGCAAATCAAAGGAAAAACTCAAGGGAAATGATAGACAACACTCCTCTTCTTTTAGAAGTACTATTCAACAAACCACAAGAATGCTCCTGGTAGTAAATACAAAATGTAGCAAAGGACGTAGTAACTAGAAAATCGAGACGAGCACAAAGTCTCCACCAGAATTACTCAAGACTAAGATATGAAGGACAATGAGGGCACAAAGTTGTCCCAAAGTCCTTTACATAGAAATGAAAAGAAAACACACTAAAGGCAATTATGGGGGCACAAAGTCTCTCCACAATTAACTCTTCAGGACACCTTCCTGACTACTATCACTAATTTTACTTATTGAATTAAAGGAATAGAAGATATATTAAGGAAAAAGACATAAGAACAGTTTCCTCAACAACAAAGATATCATAGCATAAAGTCTAAAAAATCACTTGCTTTCTTATTCCAATAACAAAATATGATCAACAAACTAAGCTCAAAGTCTCAATAATGCCTTTCAATTTGGGAAGAGTTTCATTCTGATTGTCAAAAAAGAGATATATTTACAATAAAAGAGAGTCCCTTATATAGCCTCTTCAAGAAGGACTCAGGAATAGTAACACATCATGTTGCATTGAAAACTGTTAGGAGGATAGGCTGAAAATTAGGGGCATCTACCCATTTGTTTCTCTTAATGCAGAGAAACAAGTCACGCTATTGAAAGTTTGTAACTTTCAATGTCCACCTAGTGATCTGATCCTTCATTCATCATTCCTTCTTTTTTGTTTAATTGAATCAGGTCATAGATTCAATTTGTTGTTATGTTCTTTAATCGCTTTCTACTAGCCTTGGCCTTAAAGATTGTGAATGCATTTGGGTTTGTAGATTCAAAGGATCAATGGCTATTTCATGAGCTTTAAAATTGACATTCGCACACCCATCACTACATTTTCAATAGCTAGTTTGTTGTCTTGAATTTGATGTCTTCAGGTGCATCACCCCTTGGTCCTTATTTGACTTTTCTATTTGGCACTTTCTTGAAAAGAACCTGCCCTTTTGGGCCTTAAGAAATGATCTACTTTTGGTCGAGAAGAGCCCCTTGCAAAGGTATTTGCCCTTTGGGTGGTCTTTGAATGGCCTTTAGGCTTCTTATTTTACATCTTCTTGAAGGGAAGGTGACCCTTCAGTTTGGTAGCTGAGAGTCCCCTGCAAGGGCACCTACCCTTTGGGGTCCTTCGGTAGCCTTCGTCTTAGAAGTCTCTCACGGCCTTTTCTTTAGTAGACTATTTCTCAAGCTTTCTCCATGGAAAATTTCCCCAGGCTTTCTCCACGGCTATTTTTCCATAGATAAAAAGTCCATGGACAATTTCCTGTGGACAAAAAGTCTACAAAATTGATTTGTCTCCTTGGAATTTTCTTCAAGCTTTCTACCTACAACTTCTCTAATTTCTTTTAGACTTTTTGTCTGAAGGAATTCCTTCAGATAAAGGTTTAAAAGAATTATGCCTTTGTCTACCTTAAACAAAATTTTGAAAGAATCTACATTAACTGTCTTCTTTGAAAATGACCCTTCCAAAGGGTACTTTTGTCAACCAAGTGCCCTCTACAAGGGCACTTATCCTTCAGGAGGCTCTTTGAACTTTTACATTGAATCACTCCTTTGAACCATCTGAGTGAACTGCTTGGTTGAACCAAGCCATTGAACTATTTGATTGAACCAAACATTAAACCAATCAGTTAAACCACTCCATTGAATTGCTTGGTTAAACCAAGTTGATGAACCACTCCATTGAACCACTTTGTTGCACCAAGGCAATGAACCAATCAGAGATGAATTAAAAGATTTGAACCACTTGGTTAAACCAAACATTGAACCAATTTGTTGAACCAAGCTTTGAACCAAAATGGTTCAAACTGATGGTTTAAACTGATGGTTTAAGCTGATGAACGAAAGCATTGAAACAAAGTGGATGAACCAACTGAGTGAAACAAAGCATTAAACCACTTGATTAAACTTGCCTTTGAACCTGCCTTTGAGCCAAAAGACATTAAACCAACTATTGAACCAAGCTTTGGTTCAACGGTTTAAACAAAGCCTTGAACTGAAGCACTAAACCATTTGATTAAACCAAAGCAATGAACTTTGCTGATTGAACATCGTAGTTGTGTTGAGAGCTTTTGAACCTGTTGAACCAAATGCATTAAACCTATTGCTGATGCTTGTTGATGGACATTTTTTATTGAACCAAGGCACTAAAATGATCCCAAAAATGACCAAGTGTTAGAAACGGATTCTTTTGAATGAACCCACCTGTAGAATCCTTTGAACCTATAAAAATGAACCTACCTGCAGAGTCCATAGAAACCAAGTCTGTAGAAATCAACCTATAAATTCCATTGAACTTGGCCTATAGAGTCTATAGATTTAAGCCTGTAGAGTCTGTAGATTTTTGAAAAGCTTGAAAAATGAGGAATTTGAATGTCTAGGACAAATTTTAGAAAGGGAAGAGATAATTTTGGTCTGTAATACCAAAATAGTTCAAATGTTGTGCCAAAAATGAGTGATATTTTTGGGGGACAATATCTAGCTCCAGTTGGGGAACTTCTATCAATTGCAAAAAGAACTAAAGGGAGTAGAATCCAGAATCTCCAGTGCCTTCATGTGTACCATTGGGCTATGGATTCATGCTTACCTAGAAATGAAAGGCATCAAAAAGGAAACAAATAAAACAACAAAAATATTAAAAACTATACAAATATACATATGTATAGATGAAATGATCTGATACTTAAAAAATTGAAGTATTTTAGATGTTGCTTCTTGAGAGACAGTGAAAATAGTGTGCCATCTTGGTAAACTAGTAGGAAAACATTTTTCCCCTAGAATGGTGACAAGTGAATGGAGCTCTCCACCAGGGAACTAATTTTTTGCATCTTCCTATTGGCCTTTTCTTCTTCTTGTTCCAAGGTAGGACGTGGTCTTCAATTTGAAAGCCATAACTCCTTGCTTTCTTGGTGAAGGGTTCCTTTGCCTGATTTTGATTTACAATAGCATGGTCCACCATCATAGCTTGCTATTCTATTAGTTCATTCTAGGACATGATTGGATTATCCATATCAAACTCTTGACAAATTATCAGCTTAGCATCTCCTTTGATGTGAAGGAGTTTGATTTCTTCATCTTGAACAATCTTCAATCCGAGCAATAGAGATTCACATCTAGCTATGTTGTTGGTGTTGCTAACTTGAAAATTACATGAAGGAAGAATATCTCCTTAAGGAGATATCAACATAGTCCCAACTCCATCATTGGTTGAAAAATTGCTGCCATTGGATTTTAGGATTGAAGATGATCTCCTATCAGATTTCTCTTCATTAGAGATGGAAGATCCTTCCTTACTTGTACTATGTCCTACCAATTCTCCTAAAGTCTTGTTTGGATCAATTCCTAGATTATTAGCTATAGGGATTTCATCTATAGAAACATGAACATCCTCTATGGTAAAGAAATAATTACCCCTGCTTGAAGACTCAAACAAAATTTGTGTTGTAGGGATTGATGTTTGGGTGACCACGTATTTTTATTCCTTTTTAGGGAGCAATATCTTCATCATGCCTTGGATAGGGATCCTTGCTTCAGATCGGTCCATGCTTAGTTATCCTCCCAAGTCCTTACAAAAAATTTGTCCAAGCAAAATGCCATAGGATTCTGGGACGCCAGCCACCAAGACAGTCATCTTGATTCTCTTATTTGGAAAGGCTGCCAATGCAAATTGGGCATCTTTAATTTGCCCTAGCAATGGTACTTACTTGTTCTCCATGGAGAAACATCTCCCAAAGGTTTTGGTCAATGTGAGACCCAAAGACTCAACTACTTTAGTAGGCATGACATTGTCAGATGCCCTAGAATCAATGATGCAATTGTTGAGTTGATAACCATTTATTAACAGGGAAACATAGAAAGGTTCTATTTTCTCAGGGGTAGCTAGAGGAGTAGTGACAAGATTATTTAGAATGGGCATGTTTTTTGGGGAATCAAGAATTATTTTCTTAATCTCTTATCTTGCAGGGATGGTTTGGTTCTTGACACATTGGACCAATCTATCCAATTGATCAGGATTAGATTGCAAGTATTCAAACTCAGACATTTGTATTTTTGTCTTTTTGACATGATCAATTATGTCAAATAACTGAATTGGACTAGGAACAGAAGAAGTTATTTCAACCTTTTAGGTTTTAGGAGGGATGGGAGGAGGGCTGGTTTGCAAAATGGGAGTAGAAGGTGAAGGTGAAGTTGATGTACTTACATTTTGGGTGATCACCAGATCCTTTGACTAAAAAGGCAAAGTGGTTCCATACTTAGCAATTGTAATTACTGGTTGAGGTTGCACCTCTATCTTCCCTTTATTAGCTTGTTGGACTGATTAGTTTTTGGACCTAGTAAACACTACATATGATCCATCAATAGCTTCTCCTTTGCTTCTAGGTTCATCCTAGTAGTTCAAGAAACTAATGTGGGAGTTGCCAGCTAATTCTTCTTGATTGTCTTCAAGGATATCAGTGTCATTTTCTTGATTCAATTTAGGCTAGAAAGAGAACTCTAATTCTACTTCAAGATATCCCATTATTGAATTGGTTGGAGGAGCTTCTAGGGTAACTTTCCCTTGTGGGGGAGGAAGGCAATTCTGTTGCCCTTGTCTTGGCAGCATTGCCCTAATATGACTAATTTGGGAATGTCCTTCTTGGCACATCTCTGTATGAAGAAGCAAAAGACATTCCTTGCACCATTTGCTTTTTCAAGGCTAGGACATCATTTACCAACTTTTGCACCATTAGATTAGTGGTGCCTGTAGATGCATATTTAGAAGATGATGAAGGTCTATTTTTGTTTGAATCTCTTCTTATCTTCCTTGCTAAGATGAGATCATCTTCTATCTCAATGGCCAAAAGTTGAGTTGTAGCAAGATCTATTTAACCATCACGTCTCAAAATAAAACTTACTTTAGGTAACCGAGAATTAATGAAGAAGAATTTGAGATTTTTAGCTGTAGGTCGAGCAATTATAGGAATTATATTCCTCAGTTTGTCAAATTTGGCTATGAAATCCCTCATAGGCTCATGAGGATATTTCTTCATCTGTGTAAGTTGAGCCAAAAGTGCATGTGCATCTTCTACAAGTTTGAATCTAGCTTCAAACTTATCTTTGAGAGTATTTCAATTAGTTACAGACTGAGCCTATAGATGATAAAACCAATCTACAGTAGTACCTTGTAATGTTTCTACAAATAGCCTAACTGCTACATCTTCAAATTCTACTCTGATTACTCCACAAGCTATGCTGAAGGCTGTAATGTGTTCATCAGGATGAACTTTCCCATCACCATAAAATTTGGATAAATTCTTCCTTGAACTACATGAAAGCTCATGTAGAGGTGGAGTAAGATTGAGAGGACCAAAATCATTACCCCAGGGGCCTTGAATTGCCATTGTAGGATTATGAAAAGGAGGAATAAAAAATCTTAGAGGGGTAATTATTGGCAAAGCTTTATCAATAGTAGAAGTAGATACTTTGTCTAGCAATGGAGATCTGACTTTAGTAAGAGGAAAGCTCTTGGTTCGTTGGAGATGAGATGGTGAAGGAAACAAATCAAAATCACTTTGTTGTACCAACTCGATACAAGGTCAACAATACCTTTAGCCCTTTGGCTTTATGTATACCTTGAATCTACCAAATTGTGAAATAAAAATAGAAAAGAATTGACCTTGCTTTAGTTAAAGCTTGAGGATTTAAATTGTGCAATCTTTCCCAACAACTCTAGTTTTTATAGACCAAATAAAATAATGGAGGTGGAGGAAGATGGTAAGGCTATATATGGATAATGGGTAAGACGTAAAATGGAGTCGCCAGAGTCTGTAATGGATAAGGGTTATAATGATAATGGGTTATATCCAGGTGATGTTTCAATATGAAACTTGAGGTTCCAAATTGCACAAAATTATGTATATCCCTAGCGGAGTCACCAAAAACTGTTGGTTGAATATTTTGTCGATCAGCGTACTGATAAACAAAATAGGTCTAATCAACCAAAGTAAGAAGACTGGTCATCCAAATGTGTAGTTTTTACCACATCAAAAGTGGGCTGATCTCTCCTCTCATCAAAGGGAGGTTCTCTATGGATTATATATATATATATATATATATATATATATATATATATATATATATATATATATATATATATATATATATATATACTCAAGGGTAGGACAAACCATCCATCTCTCTTTTCTTAGAGATGATGCATGAAAATCAAAGGAAAAACTAGGGAAATGACAGACAACACTCCTCTTCTTTCAGAAGTACTATTTAGCAAACCACAAGAATACTCCTAGTAGTAAATGCAAAATGTAGCAAAGGACGTAGTAACCAGAAAATTGAGATGCAGCACAAAGTCTCCACCTGAATTACTCAAGAGTAAGATACGAAGGACAATGAGGGCACAAAGTCATCCCAAAGTCCTTTACATAGAAATGAAAAGGAAACACACTAAAGGAAATTATGGGGGCACAAAGTCTCTCCATAATTGACTGTTCAGGACACCTTCCTGACTACTGTCACTAATTCTGCTTGTTAAATTAAAGGAACAAAAGATATATTAAGGAAAAAGACATAAGAACAGTTTCCTCAACAACAAAGATATCACAACATAAAGTCTAAAAAATCACTTGCTTTCTTTTTTCAATAACAAAATATGATTAACAAACTGAGCTCAAAGTCTCATTAATGCCTTTCAATTTGGGCAGAGTTTCATTCTGATTGTCAAAAAAGAGATATATTTACAATAAAAGAGAGTCCCTTATATAGCCTCTTCAAGAAGGACTCGAGAATAGTAACACATCATGTTGTATTGAAAACTGTTAGGAAGATAGGCTATAAATTGGGGGCATCTACCCATTTGTTTTTCTCAATGTGTTTCTATGCTAGATTCGCTTTTCACATTCAAAGAGAGAAAATGAGAAACTTAAAGAAATGGTCTAAGGCTTGTATGTACCTGGATGAAGTCGTGCGCACCGTTATCCAGACGTCGTGAGAACTCCTCTTTGGTTGTGGAGGATGACACATGTAAGAGAAAGAGACTAAGAAAAAGAAGGCGTTGAATGAGGAGATGGTGGGTTGCCAAGCAAAAGCTTGATCCCAGAAGCAAAAGCTTGAGGGATGTCAACCCACTGATTGATAAAAGGATGTCTGATAAATAGTAAAATGATAAAAGACTGCAATGATAAAGACTAAAAAGGAAATGGAAGCAAATACTTACCTGAATGATGTTGTCAGGCTGGTCACAGTCGCCAACGTCGGTGGTTCTATCGGCGTCGGTTAGTCAAGGTTTGCCAACATCGGTTAGTCTACTGACATTGGTTGGGGAAGTGGTCTCTGTGGCTGGCGTCAGTTGGGGCAGTAATCTATGGACAAGGTCTGGACGAGTTTGTGGTCTGTGGATAGGGTCTATGGATGTGTAGAATGGTCTAGAGAATGGTCTGAGGTAGTCTGAGGGTCTGGGTCTGGTCTGAGGTAGTCAGAGGGTCTGTGCAGAGATACAGGGGAGTCAAATGGATAGAATGTCAAATGGACAAAAGGGTAGAGGAGGCCAATAGGGAGATAGGGAAAAAAGGATTCGAGTCTGGCCTGGTTGACAGTTTGGTCTGGGGGGTGATATTACTAGAAAGCAATAACTAAAAACATAATGAAAACATAGACAATATACATACCTATGGCCTACAAAAGGAGTGTTGCTGATACCTGTACCTATTGTTGATGTAGCCTGTGTGGAGGACCTGTTTCTGGTGTAGAAGCTTGTTGTGTGAGGGAGAGTGAGAGGTCTGGTTTGAAGATTGGCAGATTGATTGGTAGAGTGGCAGATGGTTGAAGACTGAAGATTCAAGGATTCAAGAGTCAGATGAAGAGTAGGGGTGAAGGAAGGATAAAGAATGCAAAAAATTATTATGAAGGAAACCAATGCCGGCAATACTGTCGATGTCGATCGATAGTTGATCGACATCGGCAGCTGGAAGGAAGGAAAAAGGCTAAGAATAGCCTTTCATCCATTTTCGCAACTATCAGGTCAGCGAGTCTGAAGAAGAAACGGTCGAAGGTGATTAAAATGGATGAGAGGTTAAAGGGGAGAAGTTGGAATGGGGGTCTAGGCATTAATATTGGCCATGTGGAGAATGAAGGGAATCTAAAGAAGGGTATCCAAGGGTGGTGAGGTGGCAAGGGAGAGAGAATTATTAACTTAAAATAAGATAATTATTTCAAATTAATAAGACATGGGTTAGGAGTGGTTAAGTGGACCAAAGGGGACTAAGGGGGGAGAAAGGACCAAGGGGTAGACACAATTTTGGTGTCTACATTTGCCCCTTTTTGTCTTGTTGGTTGTTCTGGATGAACTACAAGACAAAAATAGGAGTTGATTGCCCCAGGTGTGGGATAAGGTTGATTTTGTCTTATTGGTTGTTCAAGTGAACTGCAAGACAAAAACAGGAGGGTTGGTTGCCCTGATTATGGATGAGGTATTCCCCCTCAAAGCAAGAGTCAAGGGAAGGGAACCTAAAATCGGGTGCTGATTTGACAAAGAGTGGATGAAGATGGTGAAGATAGAGTGAGAATGCTACAAAAGTCATGATTGCACGTACACCACTTCACGAGATGGTCAGGTCAAATTGTCGCAAGTCGAGGGTCGAGGAGTGCCAAAATTGAAATAATCAAGCCCCAACATTTGGTCGTAACTAATCAGGTTATTCAATCTAAGTTGAAGCTCCAATGGTCATCATGTTCCAGGTATCCTGGGCTCAAGAAGTGTTCCTGGAAGCACAAAAATGTCACAAGTAGTGGGGATCAACCAGCTTGCGATCCTATACTTGTGAAGGTCATAAATAGTCTACGCACAATTTTTCTAACCAGTCATGAGGTGGCATACATGCAAAAACAACCAAGCCAAAGTTGCTTTGGAAGTGGTCATAATCGAAGGAGATAGTCACGATCTCCATGGTCATTGGTCGAGGTGGATGGATGAAGTAATGGCCAAGCTAACCTCAGAAGACCCCATGTCAACTAAGTGCTACCTACATAGCCCTTGTTGGAAGGGCCTCAGGCCAATGTAGTTCTCCCTAAAAAGGAGGAATGGTCAAAGAGATGGATTGGTCTTGGTCAAGGTCAAGGTCATGGTTAAAGGTCAAGAGATTAGTCAAAGAGATGGAATTGGTCTTGGTCAAGGTTAAGGTCGAGTGATGAAGAAAAAAAGGGGTTTGTCCATCTGAGAGATGAACAAACAGGATGGCTGAGCTAACCCTAGAAAATGTCATGTCATTTGAGTGCTGTCTACATAGCCCCGGTCTTAGGGCCTCAGACAAATGTAATTCGAACAAAGAGGCAAAATGGGTCGATGATGGGTTTGGTCATGTGTCGAAATGATGAAGAGAAAAAGATGTTACAACCTTTTCCAAATGGTGTATTTTGTAACATTGGTTGAGGGGTCTTTCATCCCTAGTAATTTTCCATATTCGTGATGGATGTATGCTAAAAATGAATTGAGGTCTATTTATGCTTCAGCAAGTATTGGTTTATGCTTAACATAAATTGTGTGTGGTCGATAGCTTCCATGTGTATTGGTTTCCATAGAAACTATGTGAAATGGACTATGACGATGTCTGATGTCATGTTGTTGGTCTGAAAATGTTGGGGTTGGCTTGGTTTGACAAATGATGTGGTTGAGTGTGACCAAAGTGTAAAGGAAGTGAAAGACATATTCGCCCTTTCATTGACAAGGATCAGAATGACAGCATAGATAGGGGTTGTTAGAACAAAATCCCCATTCATGCATTACGTCTTTGACCAGGGGTTGATGTTAGAGAAGTAATCGAATCACTTAACGTTAAGTGAGCTTGAAGTCCCTTGAGTATGCTGGGGTGATAAGTAGGATATGTGATATGAGAGGATGGGGTAACCCTTTTTGGTGGCAGGAATAACCTTGCCCCTTTTATAGGTGACCCAAGAATGACTATAGCCATGTCCATGACTTTATAACTTGTCAGTCATTTTTTTTTACACAGACTGATCGATACGCGAAGTTTGCATAGGGATGTTGTTTTGCTTGGTGGTCATATATGTGAAGCTGATCGATGTAGGAAGCTTCAAAAAGAGTACTATCTGTAGCAATATTTAGTCATAGCCATCCTTTGAGGGAGTGGTCTATACTTTGCTTTGTATGATTTTAATATGACTTTGGCCTAGTTGTCCTTCAAGGGAGCAGTCTAGTAATACAACAATTATGTAGCTATCCTTCGAGGGAGCAGTCTACATTTAGAGTTTATGACCTTTGATATGATAGGTATCACATTTTTGACATGTTTTTGTTGACTGAAGTTTTATCCATGGACGAGCCTCTAAAGGTTTAAGGGTTCCCTTTTATTAGGATAAAGCATTACTGCTTGACAAAAAGGGTTGATGAGTGTTGGGAATCAGGGTTAAAAGGAATAGGAATGACAATGACAGAGGGTTGCTCAAGGGATGAGCTCAAGTAAAACGTCAAGTGATCGAGTACTCGACTAACAATAGAATGGTCATAGATACAAGGCATAAAAGGGCTCAGGTTTTGATAAGTCCCTGGGGCATGCTTGTGCGTTATGATAAGGTTCAAGTCAATTAGGAGCAGACTTGCCCCATTTGCCTCTTCAAGATTGGTCACGTGTTGATGTTGGATGGGTTGATGATTGAGAGGTTGGGTTGAATGTTTGGTCGAAGATTGATCGAGGTCATGATTGATGATTAGTTAGTGTCTGGTTAATGGTTGTTGATATTTTGGTCGATGGTTGGGTTGAAATTGGTATTAGGTTGATGTTTGGTCAAATTTGGTCGAGACTGGGTCGAAGCTTGGTTGATTGATTAGGTGAAAAGGTTGGTTGATTGATTTGGTTAAGACTGGTCGAGGTTGGGTTGCATGTGTAGTCAAGGTTTGGGATTAAAAGAGTGATTGATATTTGGTCGAGACTGGGTCAAAAGGTTGGTCAAGGCTTGGATGAAAGTTGAATTCCTCCAGTGGGTAGGGAAGATGTTTGACAAATTGTTCAAAATTGGTTGAGGCTTGGTAGTCATATTGACGGTGTTGATGTCGAATAAGGGAGTCAAAGGTGGCAAAGGGATCATAGTCTCATGTGGAGATCCCGATTTAAGTGATGAGGTATGAGAAGCATGGGTCGGTGTTGATGATTTATCGAAGGGGTGGTCAAGAGGATCCTTGATGAGAAGGGTATCCTTTTTCCTGTATTGATGAATGATAGCTTTAAGAGTGCAACAATGCTTAGTGTCATGTCCCAGAGTGTGATGATAGTGGCAAAATTTAGAGTTGTCAAACTAAGATGGTCTTGATTCGAGAGTCGATGAGTGGGGCAGTGTTGAAGGCTTGTTGATGATGTGGTCACGAAGAAAGGTGTCATTCCCTAGACATTGGCGAATGACAACCTTGAGGGCACAACAATGCTCAATGTCATGCCTAGGCATGTGATGATACACACAAATCTAAGTGTCATCGAACCAGGGTGGTTTTGGTCTGAGAGATTGATATGGTTTAAGAGGTGGGAGATTGATGCGAGAAAATTACAATAATTGCCGTAATAGCAAGGCATAAGAACCTGCTAATGGGTCTGTGTGTCTTGTTGCAGTGGGGGTTGATGACTTTGGTTTGAGAGGCATAAGAGGTATGAGTCGATGGTTTGGAGGAGATATATGTCTAAGGGGTTGAGGGAGTAATGGAGGTGACTTGCCTCTGTGAGATGTGGGAGTGGGAAGCACTCTTATTAAAGTGGATGGATGCGGGCCCAAGATTGAAGGTAATGATGAAGGTGGGGGAGGAGTCCTCTGATGTGGTCTAATGGCCTTCTTTGGTTTGGGTTGAGGACCACCATTGTGTGAGGTGAGGTTAGATGCGGGTTTGGGTTTAGATGTGGATAGAGATGAGCGAGATGTAGCAATCTCTAGCAAAAGGCAAGAGGAAATCGTGACTGGGTCTTCCTCGATCGAAATGGATAGAGAGACTGGGTCTTCTCTTGGTGGAGAAGAAATAGGAGAGTGTGGCTCCTCAAGAAGGCAGAGGGTAGGGATGATTGTGCCCTCTGTTTATGGTTGAGGAGTAGGCAAGGTAGGGTCCTCCATTGGTAGGAGGAAAGACGAAGGTGGGCTTAATGGCGTAGGTATAGTCAAGGCATCCTCTAGTATAAGAGAGGTTGATGGAGGAATAATAGGAGAAGAGGGTTCTTCTACCTGTGATGGACAAATAGGAGAAGAAGGGTCTTCCACCTATGAAGGAGGTTGGTCAGGGACAAGAGGCAAGACCGTGTTGACTGTGTGAATGTTATGGTCTTGGGGGTCATTGATCATGGTTTGGACATTATTTTGGGTAGGTGGATGATTAGAAAAGGGGTGTCTGAAGATGTCGATGTGTGTGGTTGGGTGGGTCGTTCAGGTTATCCAAAACAAGATCCCCCTTGTCGATCACGTCTTGGACTATGTTTTTGAAGGCTCGGCAATTGTCGATGCCATGGCCGTGGATGCAATGAAAGTGATAGAAGTCAGCCTTCCTATACCATGTAGGGAGGGATTTTGAAGGGTTGAATTGAGGTGGTCGAATTGGAGGGAGATTGAGGACCCCCTGCTTGACAAATTTTTCCAAAACGGAAGCGTATGATTCTCTAAGTGGAGTGTATGAACGCTGAATGTACTATTGTTGGAATTGTTTGGTGATGCTTGGAAATGTAGAAGGTTGAGAGTGATTAGTTGTTATCGAGGATGGTGATCTAATGACCACAGTGTTGGCCACTCCTTTGGACTTGGAGTTGGTAGAAGAAGGAGGTCTGGAAGAAGAAAGGTCATTGGTTCTTGCGTTAGTATTATGCAATTTGACCTTATCCTCTTCAATGGCATGGAGTTTGAGCTTTTAGGCCATGGTGAAAGCTTCGTCGAAAGTGTGGAATGTTTGAATCTGCAAGGTAGAAGAGATGTGCTTGGCACATGCTTGAGAAAAGAGCTCGATGAGCTCAGGTTGAGGCAAGGAGAAGGAGAGCTAGTTAATCAAGCCCCTCCAATGGGCGACAAAATCGACTATTGATTCATCGTCAAATTGCCTAATGGAGTAGAGGTCTATGATTGAGACTTGTTTGGTGATATTGATAGAAAAATGGTCAAAAAATAATTAGGCAAGTTGAATGAATGAGAAGATAGAATGTCTGGTAAGAGAGCTATACCAGTCAAGGGTAGGGCAAGAAAGGGACATAGGGAACGTGCGTAAAAGTAACACATCGTCATGGGCAATGAGGTAACAGGCATGTTTGAATGCCCATAAGTGTTGTTGTGGGTCTTCCTTGCTTTAGAAGCAAGTAAATTTAGGAAGCTCCCACTGGTTGGGGTATGGTCGAATCGAGACAGAAGGATGGATGGGTTCATTACAAATTTGCTCATATGAGAGAGCATTGCGTGAACCAGAAATAGAGGTCTCGAGATTGGAAATTTTATCCATTAGTATCTTGATGAGATCTACTGACAAATTGGTGGATGGGGCACCCCCTAGGTTTTAGGGCGCTTGAAAGGCATTGAGAGGGGCATACGACGTAGTCAGTTGCACTTATAGGGGCGCAACATATGTGTAACTAGTCGCAGGGACAAAAGTGGAGGCCAAAGGTGGTTGGGTCATGAAGGTAGAAGGCATAAGTTGAGTAGATACCGCCAAAGGTGGTTGCGTGGTAGCATTGGCAAAAGGAAATACAAACACTCCTATATTTATGGGTGCAAGAGTGTGCGGGGTCGAGACAATCAAGTTCTGGTATGATGTAGAACTCTGTTGAATTGCGTGTGGTTGAGGGGGTAATGGAACCCCGATAGAGGTCGGTCTAAAAATAGATGGGGAAGCCAAACTTTGTGTATTGGCCATGGTCAGGTTAATGGTTCAGGCAACAGGCTGGGTAGCGGATGGTGTTAGTGTCATCACTGCTTCACCTGAAAGGTCTCGCGTTGGGTTTCTTGTGAGATAGTTTTGGAGGGCTGTGACATTGAGGTCCAATAATCTTTTGAAATCTTGGTCCCCTTCAGGGATGATGGGGGTTTGAGTTAGGGTCGGTCGAGTAGGAGTTCTTTTTGTCTCCGAGTGGAACTCCATTATAGGACTGGTTATAGACGGGGAAGGCGAAAGTGATTGATGGCTAGCGTGGTCAAGAAGGGCCTTGGTTTGACTGCGTGTCAAAAACCATTCAAGGTAAGAAGGGTCAGGTTCTAAAAACTATGTTTTTTTAGTTTCAAAAACTAAAAATGTGGTTTTGGTAGAAAAAGGGTCAGGTTTTAGGCTGCTATTTTGAAAAAAGGACTGTGACAGTGACCGACGTCGGTTGAAAAACCGATGTCGGTGGGAAAAATGACCGACATCAGTTAGATAACCGATGCTGGAGAGGGAAGATGGCCGACGTCGGTGGTAAAGCTGATGTCGGTGACTGTGGTTTCCAAAAACCCAAAAGATTTGAGAGTTTTTGGAAAAAAGGAAGAAGAACGTCCTCACTAGCTCAAACAAGCAGATGGGAATAGAAAAATAGAAGAACACAAGCAGGTCTTAAGCATTAAATCCTAAGAATAAACTTTTTAGAATCCTGTTGGCTTATGCCTTAAAGTGATGTTTGGAGAGTTTGGCTGTTAGAATGGGTCCTAGAAAAGGTAGTCTATGGATGGTTTCAGGTTTGTTTAGGCACTCAAGAGTCTGGATTAGGTTCCATACATGGCCTGGTGCTAAGGAACAAGCTCCCCTCACTTCATGAGTCCAGTGGTAAGCTGGTCTCGCTTAGCCAAAATATACTTTCCCTAGAGATTAGACTCTACCAGAGAATAGAGTGGGCTTTCCCCTTGGTGATGAAATCCAAGTAGGATCGCTGGGACGGGTAAGGTATCCGCTGGGTGATGAAATCCCAGTCAGGCCTTGTCTCAGGTGAGTTTTGATGTTTGATTTGTGCAAGTGGTTTGGTTGTGTAACATCAAGTGGACTACGATTAATTCATGATGCGGTTTATTAATTACTAGGTGTGGACTAAGAAATGAAAGCAAGCAGAAATGACATGCAATGTGTTTTAAGCCCAAGTCAAAATGTTGAGTTTGTATGAAGACAAATGGAGAAAGGGCTGAAGAATATGACTTTTGACTAGTTTGAAATGCAAGAAAAGAAAGAAACATTCTTTTTAATCCTGCTTATGATGTTGTTTAGAAGAGAAGAAAGAGGTGAAAAGGGAGAAACCTAATGCACCTATATGAATGAAAAGAAAAGGAACCCAAGGAAGACCCTAAGGTCCCACTGGGTGTGCCAGAATGTTTCTACACTAGATTCACTTTTCACATTCAAAGAGATAAAATGAGAAACTTAAAGAAATGGTCTAAGGCTTGTATATACCTAGATGAAGTCGTGCACACCGTTATCCAGACGTCGTGAGAACTCCTCTTTGGTTGTGGAGGATGACACCTGCAAGAGAAAGAGACTAAGACAAAAAAGGCGTTAGATGAGGAGATGGTGGGTTGCCAAGCAAAAGCTTGATCCCAGAAGCAAAAGCTTGAGGGTTGTCAACCCACTGATTGATAAAAGGATGTCTGATAAATAGCAGAATGATAAAAGACTACAATGATAAAGACTGAAAAGGAAATGGAAGCAAATACTTACCTGAATGATGTTGTCAGGCTGGTCATAGTCACCGATGTCGGTGGTTCTGCTAGCATCAGTTAGTCAAGGTCTGCCGACGTCGGTTAGTTTTCTGACATCGGTTGGGGAAGTGGTCTTTGCGGCTGGCGTCGGTTGGCGCAGTAATCTGTGGATGAAGTCTGGATGAGTTTGTGGTCTGTGGATAGGGTCTATGGACGTGCAGAATAGTCTGGAGAATGGTCTGAGGTAGTCTGAGGGTCTAGGTCTGGTCTGATGTAGTTGGAGGGTCTTTGCAGAGATACAGGGGAGTCAAATGGATAGAATGTCAAATGGATAGAAGGGTAGAGGAGGCCAATAGGGAGATAGGGAAAAAAGGATTCGGGTCTGGCCTGATTGACAGTCTGGTCTGGGGGGTGATATTACTAGAAAGCAATAACTAAAAACATAATGAAAACACAGACAATATACATACCTATGGCCTATAGGAGTGCTACTGATACCTATACCTGTTGTTGATGTAGCCTATGTGGAGGACCTATTGCTGGTGTAAAAGCCTGCTGTGTGAGGGAGAGTGAGAGGTCTAGTTTGAAAATTGGCAGATTGATTGGTAGAGTGGTAGATGGTCGAAGACTAAAGATTCAAGGATTCAAGAGTCAGATGAAGAGTAGGGGCAAAGGAAGGATAATGAATGCAAAAAACCATTATGAAGGAAACCAATGTCGGTAATACCATCGACGTCAGTCGACAGTTGATCGATGTCGGTGGCTGGAAGGTAGGAAAAAGGCTAAAAACAGCCTTTCGTCTGTTTTCCCAACTGCTGGGTCAGCGAGTCCAAAGAAGAAACGGTCAAAGGTGATTAAAATGGATGAGAGGTTAAAGGGGAGAAGTTGGAATCGGGGTCTAGGCATTAATATTGGCCATGTGGGGAATGAAGGGAATCTAAAGAAGGGTATCCAAGGGTGGTGAGGTGGCAAGGGAGAGAGAATTATTAACTTAAAATAAGATAATTATTTCAAATTAATAAGACATGGGTTAGGAGTGGTTAAGTGGATGAAAGGGGACTAAGGGGGGAGAAAGGACCAAGGGGTAGACATGATTTCGGTGTCTACACAATGCAGAGAAACAAGTCACGTTATTGAAAGTTTGCAACTTTCAATGTCCACCTGGCGATCTGATCCTCCTTTCATCGTTCTTTCTTTTCTAGTTAATTGAATTGGGTCCTGGATTCAATTTGTTATTCTATTCTTTAATCACTTTTTGTTGGCCTTGGCCTTAAAGCCTGTGAATGCATTCGGGTCTGTAGATTCAAAGGATTAACAACTATTTCATGAGCTTTAAAATTGATGTTCACGTGCCCGTCACTACATTTTCAATGGCTAGTTTGTTGTCTTGGATTTGACATATTTAGGCACATCACCCCTTGATCCTTCTTCAACTTTTCTATTTGGCACTTTCTTAAAAATAACCTACCCTTTTGGGCCTTAAGAAATGATCCGCTTTGGGTCGAGAAGAGCCCCTCATAAAGGTATCTGCCCTTTAGGTGGTCTTCGAATGGCCTTTGGGCTTCTTATTTTACATATTCCTGAAGGGAAGGTGACCCTTCAATTTGGTAGCTGAGAGTCCCCCGTAAGGGCACCTGCGCTTCGGGGTCCTTCGGTGGCCTTCCCCTTACAAGTATCTCATAGCCTTTTCTTTAGCAGGCTATTTCTCAGGCTTTCTCCATGGGAAATTTCCTTGGGCTTTCTCTATGGGTATTTTCTCACAGATAAAAATTCCATGGATAATTTCCCATGGACAAAAAGTCCACAGAATTACTTCTCGCAGACAAAAAGTCCACAAAATTGATTTATCTCCTTGGAATTTTCTTCAGGCTTTCTACCTGCAGCTTCACTGAATTCTTTTAGACTTTTTTTCTAAAGGAATTCATTCGAACAAAATTCCAAAAGAATTATGCCTTTGTCTATGTTAAACAAAATTTTAAAAGAATTTACCTTAACTGTCTTCTTTGAAAATGACCCTTCCAAAGGGTACTTTTGTTGACCAAGTGCCCTCTGCAAGGGCATTTGTCCTTCGGGAGGCTCTTTGAACTTTTACATTGAATCGCTCCTTTGAACCATTTGAGTGCCACTTGGTTGAACCAAGCCATTGAACTATTTGATTGAACCAAACATTGAACCAATTAGTTGAACCACTTTGTTGAACTGCTTGGTTGAACCAAGTCAATGAACTGCTCCATTGAACCACTTCATTGAATCAAGGCAATGAACCAACCAGTGATGAATTAAAAGCTTTGAACCACTTGGTTGAACCAAACGTTAAACCAATCCGTTGAACCAAGATTTGAACTAAAATGGTTCAAGTCGATGGTTCAAGCTGATGAACCAAAGTGTTGAAACAAAGTGGATGAACAAACTGAGTGAAACAAAGCATTGAACTACTTTATTGAACCCACCTTTGAACTAAAATATGTTGAACCAACTATTGAACCAAGCTTTGGTTTAATGGCTCAAACAAAGCCTTGAACCGAAACACTGAACCATTTGATTAAACCAAAGTGATGAACTTTGCCGATTGAACTTTGCAGTTGTGTTGAGAGATTTTGAACCTATTGAACCAAATGCATTGAACCTACTACTGATGCTTGTTGATGGACATTTTTTATTGAACCAAGGCACTAAAATAATCTTGAAAATGACCAAGTGTTAGAAATTGATTCTTTTGATTGAACCCGCCTGTAAAAGCCTTTGAACCTATAAAAATGAACCTACCTATAGAGTCTGTAAAAACCAAGTCTGTAGAAATCAAATTGTAAAGCCCATTGAACTTGGCCTATAGAGTCCATAGATTCAAGCTTGCAAAGTTTGTATATTTCTGAGAAGCTTGAAAAATGAGGAATTTGAATGTCTAGGACAAATTTTGGAAAGGGAAGAGACAATTTTGGTCTGTAAGATGCTCATTCTCATCTAGATCCCTACGCCTCATGATTGGTTCAATGGGAAGTTCAAAAATAGCTAAAATATGGATGTGAGGGGGTGAATGATGTGGACTTGGTGGATCAAACTTGGGAGGGGATTTAGTTGGTTGGGAAGGAGCTAGATAGTAAATGGGACTATAAGTTTTAGAATTGGTAGAAGAGTTATGATAGTTCTTAATAATAAGAGGATCAATAAATAGTTCAATATTATCAAAATCTTGATGGTCCTTAGTAGCTAAACCTTACACTTCAACATGCATCCAAATTTATTCCCTCATTCTTTGAGGAATACTTAAGGGTGGAATATGTTTCTTAGACATGTAACCTTTGAAATATGATCTCAATCCTTCCAAATTTATAAACAAAAGAAACACTCAAAGTTGAAACTAAGAAAAATATTCAAAATAGAGACTGATCTTTTTTGAAACTAGATGATAAAAATTAGAGTCACCATTAGAATAAAAATTCTATAATATATCAGTTAACAAAATGATAGTGATACATGTTGAAAATAGACTTGCTAAAGATTAATGAGATAGAAAGCAAAGACACTAAAATATTCAAAAAATATGTTCAAAAGGGGTTAAACACCTTTAAACATCTAATGTTAACAAATCTTTGTAATAAATGCATCAAAATTCAAATATTCAAGCCTAAATAATTCTTGGCACATCCCTAATGGAGTATTGTGGTGTTGATAGCCAAAATAAAAGAATCTAGAAAATATAGTAGAGAACTTCACAACATGAAATACATATAGCTCTAGCTCTCTACAAGAGTCCCTAGTAACACAAGCTCTAAGTCTCTTTTTTTTTCCCAATACTGGTTTTAGTTGAGTGTTATTTCTAAGTTGTACACCTCATATGTTCGACCTTTCACATTTGAAATAAAATGGCAAAAAAGATGAAAAACCTGCTAGTATGCCATTATAGCTAGGGAAGGGTTTAACATCAAGATTAGACAAGATGAAAAAAATGACTAAGAGGCACCTACAAAGGTTATGGTTAGCTCCCTGATACTTCTAGCTCTAGTTGAACCAAGGTGAGAACACCTATGGGGTAGCTTGCTCATGTGGAGATATTTTGTAATTCGATCTCCATGGGGATTCTTAGCACAAGGAAAAAATATGACTAGGACATAACAAAGTTTTCACACTTCACCCATGAAGGGTTGTCACACAAAATTCATAAACTCTCTAAGTCATATACAAGATACTAAATATATATGGTAAAGAGATTGCAATCTTCATTCTATATAATATTCAATAATAAAGGCTGAATGGAAAAATGTAGCACTATGCTTGAGTTTAAAACACAAACTACAAACACATTTAAAATATGCAAGATATTATGCATTTGAAAGGAAAATAATACTTATAATATGCAAAGGATGTATTGTTTTTATGGTAGGATAGGGTAGGATAGTTTGGATAATTATAAAATAAAATGTGGTGTGTTGGTGGCCTTCAAACAATAGGGTACCTTGAAATATTAATGACATCAAACCTTAGAAAAAATTTAGAAAAATTCAAATGCAAGCTAGTGGAAAATACCAAATTATCCTTGAAATAATAAAGCATACACTAAAAGAAAACTTTTAAAAAACTCTTTCCTGTCAAATCCATAAACATAGGGTGCCCTAAAAAGTAATTCAAAAACATGTTCTAAAATAATGCAGAAAGGATTTCATAACCTAGATCCATGCTCAAAATGATAAATGTTTTAGGCTCAATTTTCACCCTTTTGGAGACTTATTAATGCTCCCTCTAATTGAACTACATAATGTGAACAACCTTAGGATGTGGGTCACCTATAGTGGTGTTAGACCTCTAGGAAGGCCAACTTCCTCTTGATGTTCACCTAAACTAATGATAAACTAATGTTTCACAGTGAAAAGTGTTATAAATATGGTTAAGGGATCCTAAAAAATTTAAAGATGGTGATGTACAAAATTTAAATGGACACTCTATATGCATGAACACACACTAGATCAACATATAACAACTATAGCTAACAGAACCTCACAATCTCACTAGTTGCATAAATATTTCATAGAAGAGGTTCTAAATAGAACACTAATTTAGACATGTAATTTAGTTTAAAAACGCATTCAAAGAGGAAAGTAAAAGGATAGTAAACTAGGAAGAATCTCCTTCACAAATCCACCATCCAAAAGCATACTAATCATTGATTCAAAATAAAAGATAGGCAAAAAGTTAATCAAAAGGTAGTTCTTACAATATTTTGATAGGGTTTAACCATATAAAACAAGCATACTTTTGTAAGAGTCTCAATGAGTATCCTTGTCCTAGAAAAGAATGATAACTTCTAAGAGATGAAAAAACCTTCAATAGGAATGAGACCAAGATATATAGGAGAAGAAAGAGAGAAAGAAAGGATGTGGGAACATGACATCAAAAAAAGAATAATGTCTTGGGTCATTAATTGAACTTGAGATGTCACATTTTTATCTTTATCCAATGAAAGCCTTGCCACCTTTTTTTATCAATTAGGACACTGCTCATGGCTTATTAAGTGAGAAAGTCCCCAAAGGTTCTAAGGGTGCATTGAATGCTCCTAGTTGTAGTTCCTAACACTAGACCCTTTTCTTTGATCCTTCATGCCATCTCTCTTTCTATTATATATGAAGGATTTTGATCCAAAAAATTGATCCTATTTTTAACTCTACACTCCCTCTCTTGGGGTCAATCCCATGTTGATCTAGATTTGGAAGTAGGACCTAAAAACTCCTACCTCTAACTAGGGGGAAATCTAGATATCCAACAATTCTAACTCTCTTTTATTCTAATTGGCTATTGATCATGAATTGGATCATTGATATTTTGACCTTTACTCACTCTATTGATCTTGATTAGTATGATCAAGTTTCAGCTATTGATCTTGCCCTTGACTTGTCATCCTTATCCCAACTTACACCACATGACAGCCTATGTTGATCTTTAGGATTCATTTTTGTCTATATCTTCATGTACTTATTCCACATGTTAACCTCTCAATACCCTTGACTATTTGACTTATCTCACATTATTGGATCAAGATGTATGATTGAGCAAGGACCATTAGATCTACTAGGACCCACTTTTTAAAAACTAATGGCTACTTCACGAGCTTAAAATTGACATCTACACTCAAATCAAACAACATTTTCATGACCATCATTGACATTAATGTGACCACATTGATATTCGTGTGGCCATTAAATTTAAACTCAAAAGGATTTGTTTTGCTCGAGCTTAAAATTAACATTAGTGTGAATGTATTACTATGTAGGTCCAACTTTAGAAGCTTAGATCTAGAAGTGAAGAGGTCATGGAGGCACTGATGAGCCCTAGAAATGTTTTGTTAATGTCCTCATCTATTTTACTCATCCTTCTTGTTAACAATGTTTTTAAATAGTTTATTATAATTTTCTTTCTACATATATCAATAATATTTCAAGTAGCATTATGTTTCTATACTCTTTAAGTAGATTGAATTATGTATTAAACTTAAATATATGATAAGTATCTATTGATTTAGGATGTTTTTTCTATAATATGTTTTAAGGATGTTTTAGATATATATGTATATATCATGGAATATCCTATAACAAAGGAATCTCATTACACAAACTATCCTATAGCCACTGTGTAACCAAAGCCGTGAATGAATATATTTTGACTCCTCTTTCAATTGACTCAAAGAAATAACCATAAATTCCCATGAGCCAAATAAGGAATTAGTTGAAGGTTGAAATAGTTTTGCTTGTCCTACAACAATGTTGTGGAATTTACATGAAATATGAATTTATCAAAAGGATCCAATTTAAGTTATCCTAAGTTGAATATATCTTAGATTAGAATATATACTATTTTGTAAAAAACAATCTCCTATGTGGTATATATATATAGCAATAGAGTTGAGATATAGTAGATGTTGATTAGAGATTATCAAAAGTATATTTTGCTAGGCAACTGTCATTTTAAATTCCTATAGCAATTCATTGTTGTATTTTTGATTAATATGAACAAGCATTTATGAGTTCAATTAAGTGTTGTGAGAGGAAGGATTAAAGTTGGAGTTAGAAAGAGGAAGGGGCCCCTTTGGAAGTATGTAGTAACAATCCTACCCATTTTAATAGCTAAGCATGTTATTTGTTTTGTTTATGTATTATGTGTTTTATTTCTAAATTGTGTGTTTTAAATTCTTGCTTAGATTTTTTTTAAGGAAGCTTCCAATGTATAACCATTTATTTCATAGTATTCTATTAATGTTTATTTTCTAGCATTTTATTTATTGTAAGACTTCAGCATCTTAGATAATAATTAGTATAAGGTCAAATTAGAAGATTGAGTGTGCACATAAAGTGACATCATCCTATCAAGTCTACATTCTCAAGTTGAAATATAAATGAGGTAGAAGGTACAAGCCCATGGTAAATCTCCTTTTTCATTTTGATCAAGAGAAGTATATCTGATTGTGAATTGACTGCTAGTCATTTTTAGTGTCATTGTCGAGAAAGGGTATCACACACTTGTAATCTTAAATATAGATACAAATTTTTCTAGACATTTATTATTTTTATTTAAAAATATTATTGTTATTCAGATTTAATATTTCTTGCTTTCATAGTTTAAACTTCCCTTTTTGCAAGTAGGATAGTGGATTTTTCAAAAAACCCCATATTACTAACCTTGTGTAAATAGGGTATGCAAGAAGTTAAAAAAAAGTGGTTGATGTATGCATAGAGAAGGGGACTATATAGGAATATTTTTACCTGAATCATCAATCATTGATAGAAGATCATAAATTCATCCTACAGCAACTAAGGAACATGAAATAATTCCTAAAGATCACTCATAGTTGTCAATAGAAGAGGTAGAGAAGGAATAATTTTTGGCTAGACTAGTAGCACAAGCTAGAGACCTTGAGTAGGTTTATACCCCTAGAAGATACCACATGTACTAGCCTTGATAATTCCCACCTTATCACCTCATACTTAATAATATAAAGTTCACTTCCCTCCATTGCCCAAATTTCATGCTAAGGAGGCATTCAAGGCTATTCTTTCTCCTAGAAGAAACATCATGCCAATAAAATATTATAATTTAAAGAGACTCTTTGTTGAGACACTAGATGAATCTTATAAAAATTCCACACCATCCCCATTGTATAGGAAGCCATGCATTCCTAAGAATAAAGATAAAGTCTCCATCTTCTGCACCCTAGGAAATAAAAGAATTGATAGGAATTTTGAGTGGTGGGTAACAACAACCTCCCATCTACCAACACAAAGAGTATTTATGGGGAATAACAAGGAAGAAAACACTACCAATGATTCTTCTAATTTAAAATTTCCTATTATTAATCCTAACATAAATGCACCCATGAATAATATCCCTTACTTTGCCTTCCCTAATTATAGGGGAAAACATCTGAGGATCTAGACACATTTCTCTTTGAGTTTGATATCTTATGCCATAGCTATGATTATAATCAAGATGCTCATAAAATCAAATTATTTTAAACAACACTCAAAGATGTAACACTTAAAAGGTTCATGGGACTAGGAAAGGGTGCCATTTCTACTTGGGAAGAAATATAAGAGAAGTTTTTGATGAAATACTAAGACTATTGTAAGGGCAGGAACTACATGAGAGAGGACATATTATGAATGACACAAGATGATGATGAGTCATTCAAAGAATATATGGAAAGATTTTTGTTTAGCTTGCAAAAATCCAAGTAGACTACAATGGACAATGAATCGATCAAACTGAAATTATTGAAAAGAACAATGGACAATGAATCGATCAAACTAAAATTATTGAAAAGAATTAGAGTTGATTGTCTGGAGGTACTAGATCTAATGTCTAGTGGTGATGTTTCTACACTACCATTTAATTAACTAATAGTTATATGTACAAAGTAATCCAAATTAATGATGAACAAAAGTATGGTTAGAACCCTTCTTGAAACATCTACAATAAGACTATCTAAAGGTGAAGTTAGTAACCTACTCTAGGACATGAAGCATGACATTATCAACCACCTTGATACTCAACCTGATACATTACATACATAGAGGAAGCAATAAGAAACTAAAAAAGCCTTGGCTTCTCATTTCCTTGAATGTATAAAGAAGAAGGTGGATTGCACATGTCATTCTATGAAAGCTCGAGTAGTGAACATAACTAAGGAGAATCTTGAGATAGTGGAGCTACATGCCATAGGAGAAGATGAGAATCAAGTATTTTTCATATCTCAATGGAAACCATGGGTATAAAGACTAGGTATGTCATCAAACTCTATGTTTTCAAATTAACAATTCTCAAATAATCCTCAATATGGTTCTTGGATGAATATACTGAATCAAAATTGGTCCCAAAAAAAATTGGTAACTACCCCAAAATCAGTTATGGATGCAACAAAATGGATAACAACCTCAACTAGGAAAATTCTAAAACAAGCAATGGTTCTATCCCTCTAATCCATGGTAACAACAATGGAGAGGTAATTAAGGCTTTCCCCAAAAAATATAATAACCAAAATAATAATAGGCCATAATGCTAAACACTCAACAAGATATGCAAACCACTTAATTTAATACCTAACCCGTCCCTAATCCTGCCAATAAGTCACTTCAACTAGCATAATCTAATAAAATAATACAATATCCAACATACACCTTAGATATTAATGAAGTTCAACTTTGATCAGGTTGTGTTCTTCCATAAACCACCTCACCCATAATCATAAAATACTTTGAACTAGCTTCACTCCATACTAATCTATAGCCACTCATGGCCAATCCTAAGTCAAGTCCATCCAAAAATTAATTTTTTTTTGACAATCTTCTTTTTTGGAGAGATTAAATATATCACGTCCTAAACCAAATCCCAAATTTGATATTTTAGGACAACTGAAGAATATGAGCATTAAAAACCCATTCTTTCAAGTAATAGAGGATGTTACTATCTACAATAAATATGTTAAGGAGTTATGTTTGTAAAACTCATGAAAAAATAAGGATCTTAAAATAGTCTAGGTCATTGGCCAACAAGTAGATATTATGTTGGGAAATATAGTTCCCCCAAATTATTCTAATCTAGGAATTCCTATAATTAATGTTAGCATCCATGGCCAACCCATCTCCAATACATTAATTTATTTGGGTGCAACCATCAATGTGATGACCATAGAGACCATACAATAACTGAAACTTAACACTCTCCATCCAACACCCACCATCTTCTAGATGGCTAATAGGTCAACTATTAGGCATGAAGGGATTGTTGATGACTTTGTTATCATTCTAGATACTTGGAAATATCCATTAGACATTATTGTCCTAGAGATAAAAAGCAACTTTGGGTGTTATCCTCTCATCCTTAGCCACCCATGTTTGACCACCATTGATTATTTTATTATCTGTAGGTTAGGGAAAATGCTAATTTCTAATGGAAATGACACTAAGAAATTGGTTTTGTATCACAATCTAAACCTTCTCAAAATGATGGCCCAACCCCTTAGATTGACAACTTTGAAGAAGTTATATCCTTACAGACTCTTTACATAATTGACTGGAGTCCACCTCTACAATAATAAGAATAAGACATTGTCCTTATTGGTATCCTTAAAAATACCTATCGATAGGATATTATAGCCACTAACTTGTTGGAATGTACACCATGCCCTATTTAGAATACCTTTCTTGAGGATGATCTTGCTAAAATTACAAGAGACACTTGGACATTCCATTAATTACTTCCCATCATTACAACAATGCTCTTTTAATCACCAATGTAGAAACCATGCTTTCTTTAACAAAGAAAGTAAACATTCCTCCAAAAAAACCTCTCAACATCAGCACCTCCTTAACACCCTAGGAAGAAATATAATTACTTACAATGTTAAGAAAACACACAATAACATTTTCTTGGGATTACCATGACATGAGAGGAATACCTCTAGATTTATGCATGCATCACATTTACATTTAATAATAATGCAAACCTATTCACCAACACCAATGATGAATGAATCCTATCTTTAAAGATATTATAAAAATTAATTAGTAAAAACTCTTGGATGTAGGGTTTGTTTATCCTATTTCAGATAGCTAGTGGGTCTCTCCCCTAGTAATTATCCCTAAAAAAGGGGGTAAATGGCATATTTTCATTGACTACAAAGAATTAAATGATGATACTAAGAAGGATCACTTTTCCCTTCCATTCATTAATCAAGTGTTGGATACATTAGCAGGGAGAAAGTACTTTTCCTTCCTAGACAACTATAGTGGTTATAATCAAATATGAATTGCTCCAGAAAACCAAGATAAAACCACTTTTACTTTCCCTTGGGGAACCTATGCCTATGCCATCTTACCATTTGGTCTTTGTAATGCCCCAACTACTTTTCAAAGGGATATTTTGAGCATATTTTATGATCTCTCCCATGACTGTGTTGAAATATACATGGATGATTTCCCTATCTATGTGTAGACATTCAAAGAAACACTCACCAACCTAATAAAGTTCTTCAACATTTCCAAGACCACCAATTATCTTTGAGAAATAAAAAGTGTTACATGCTTATGACTGAAGGGATTATGTTAGGGCATCACATCTCCCCTACTAGAATTCAAGTTGACCAAACAAAGATAAGTATCATTAAATATCAACCCACACCAAATAATAAAAAATATGTTAGAAGCTTTTTAGTACATGGTGGTTATTATAGATGATTCATCAAAGATTTTAGTAGAATTGCTACCCCAGTATTTGGATTGCTTACTAAGGATGTTGAATTTACATGGATTAATGATTGTCAAACTATCTTTTAGAAAATTAAAGACCTTCTCATAAAAAATCCTATTATGATAGGGTCTGTTTGGAAGAAGCCTTTTGACATCCACATAGATGAATTTAACACCACTTTAGGAGCTATCTTTGGTGAAAAAGATGAATCCTTGAGTTATGCAATCTATTCTATCATCAAGAATATTCAAGGGGATGAACTCAAATACACTATAATAGAGAAGGAATTTTGTGCCATCATTTATGCCATCAATAAATTTCTAGACTAAATTACAGGTTACAAAGTATTCATCCACATAGATCATGCAACAATCAGGTATTTAATAAACAAACCTATTGTAAGAGGTAGGATAATTCTTTGGTTGCTTTTGATGTACAAGTTTGATATTACCATTGTGGATAGACCAGATAAAGATAATTTAGTAGAAAATTTTCTATCTTAGTTTCAAAATGATGAGTATATTCCTATTATTAATTATTCTTTTCCTGATTAATATTTATTTATTGTAATAATTCAATCTCCTTGGTTCATAGAAATTACTATCTTGCTGTAGGATCACTACCACAACATTTCTCACCTAAGGACAAATAACATCTAATCCAAAAGAGAAAAAAATATTCCTTGATTGTAAGATATCTCTTTATCACTGGACCATATTTAGTTATGAGAAGATGTTTCCAAGAAGATGAAGCTTATGACATTCTTAGAGCCTACCATGATGAACCATGTGGGGGTCATTTTACTACCAAATAAATTGCCATGTAAATAATCACTACTCAATATTATTGGCATTCTTTTCATAAGGATGCCTTGATGTATACCTACATATGTGATCAATGCTAGCATATGGGAAAACCTATTCACTCTAATAAAATGTTATTATAGCCACAACTGGTTTTGGAACCCTTTGATAAATGGGGACTATATTTTGTAGGTGCCATTGATTCTAAATCCACCAACAAGGAATACATACTGGTATGCACTGATTATGTCATAAACTGGGTAGAGGTTAAATCCTTAACCCATGCCTAAGATGAGAAAGTATCTAAGTTCTTGTATGAATAAATGTTCATCCACTATGGAGTACTAAGAGAAATAGTCATAGACCAATACCCACAATTCACATTAGACCTCATAGCTACCTTGGTAAAAGAATATGAAATTAGACACAAAAATTCTACCCCTTACCATCCTAAGTCAAATAGTTATGTGGAAGTGACAAATAGAGAATTAAAAAATATACTCACTAAGACTGTTAGCTTGCATAGAAAAGATTGGTCACTTGTCTTCTATAAGTAGTCTGGGCTTATAGAATCACCTAGAAAACCATAACTAGTTTCACTCCATATGAACTACTTTATGGTAAAAAGTTTTTTTTACCATTGAGTTTGAACATAAAACATTAAGGACAACACTTGATTTAGGCTTATATATTTTCCAAGATCAATAAGATAGGATCATGAAGCTAAATGCACTTGATGAACTAAGGAAGGAAGCACTTCATCACACTAAAATTATACAAAAAAATGTGTAGGTTGACATGATAAGAACATAAAGACTAAGAATTTCCAACCTAGTGATTGGGCACTCCCTTTTGACTCTAAAAATAAAAATCATAATGGAATGTTGTAGCTCAGATGGCTTGGGCCTTATGAGATAGAAAAAGTTTTTGATAACAGACCTGTAAAGCTCATGACCATTGAGTTTATTTGGTTTTGATTGCTTGTTAATGGCCATAGGCTCAAGATGTATAAGAAGCCATTTTACAAGGTAACTCTTACTCACTAACTTTTTAAAAAACAAGATCCATCTCTTCTTCATGAAGTAAATCAATTTGTTGTTATAGCCAAAGGGTATTTCTATCAACCCTTCTCTAATATTTTCCAAGAGTAATAAATCTTCATGTGGCTAAGAATGAGTCATTCATAATGTCTTGACTCAAAATTAATAAAATCCTACCTATTGGATGCCTATGATTCTAGTTGAGTTTAGACTAAAAAAATCAAAAAATTTGGTGATGAAAACCTTCAGGCATTGCTAATGAATGTTATCTCAGAAAATTGAGTCACTGGTTGATCAACATTTATTAAAAAAAAGGACACTACTATAATAAAAAAAATTGTTGTAAATTATTTTTTCTTGAAGATTCATTCCCTTGAAGTATAAATATATTCTCCTTCTTGCTATAGCATGAAAATTTTGTTGGTATAGGATAACACTTGCTAACAAGATAAAAACTTGTTATCGCATGATATAACTTATTATTGTACGATAAAAATTATTTATATAGGAAAAATTTATTACAATAAGATGTATTATTATCATTCCATCCTACATTTAATTCTACATAAAATGTTTTTCTCTTAAGCAAATGATAATGCATGCCATGACTGCCACTCTAAATCATCATTTACACATTAATAAAAGGTATTCTTACAAGTAACAAGGTAATTATTTTGTATTTATTTCATGTCATATATTTTAATTATTAATTTATGATAGTACCTAATTTTATTAATGTACCACCATATCCTATCCTTACCATGCTAACTTTCCATAACTTCTCCTTCATTGATTGATGTGACCTTTGACACACCATTACTATCACCCTTTTCTATTACTACAAGCCATTTTTCACATGTTGATTTCATTCCTCAAGGACAAGTGATAGTTTAATTTGTGGGGGGGGGGAGATTTTTCATAATTCAAAAGGATTATTTCACTCCCAAAGCAAAAATAGCAAACATTTTGCCAAACCCACAAAACCCTTACTGTAAGAACACAACCTACAACTCATATTTCATCTCACAATATGGGAGGGGACTTATTAAAACATGAAATGATTGATATCATGCCTTTATACAATATCTTGAACATTATGGACTTATTCTATAATGTAGGATGGGCATAGCATTTTGAGAAGATATAGGCCCTAGATAATGGAATTGTAGAAGAATTCACTGGCTCATTACATAACAACCTAGCAACAGTAATATGAATGGATATAAAGCTAACAAATACTATCATTAGTAGAGTAATAGGATTTCCATGAATAGGGGAGGCATGGTAAGACAAATTTTATGTTGAGGTAGAGAGGTAAAAATTCATCAAAGGAAATGAAATCTTGAAAACTTCAAATCAAGGCACTACATGGTTATCCTTATCGAGATTATGGGTCAAAGCTATTGAGTTCATCTATAAATATTTCACTTATGAAGGGAGGTATTCCATGTTGCATGGCATACACTTCAATTTCATGAATCATTTATGGTATGGTATATAGATAAACATCTCCAACTTATTTCTCCACATGATCACAAAAATGTCAAAGGCTTTTCAAAAAGCTAATTCCAAAGCTCTTTCCCATCATTGTCTAATCCATTTGATTGTTTAAGACTATTTGCAAAGGACTAGACCCAACATAAGTTAGGAATAATTTCTCCAAGAATAGGAAATGAAGAAACTAATAGAGAAAGAAATGAAATAGAAGAGGAAATATAGGTAGAGAACATAGATCAAAAGAATCCCTTCATCTCCATAAGAACTTGTAGCAAAAAACCTTCTTTTAGCTTCAAAAGAACCTACAAAAGGATATCTTCATATAGCCACAAAATAACCTATATAATAATATCTTCCTATAAGAACACAAGAACCTACAAAAAGGAATGAATAAATGACTTCCATAGTCAGGGAATCTAGAAAGAGGAAGAAACTCATTCTCTAGCCTAATTCAGAGGAGTCTATGGAGGAGTTTCCACCTTCTCTTAAAAATACCAAGGTAACCTCTACTCCTCGTAGATACCACATATTGACAAGAAAAATGAGAACTAAACCTTAATCTGTTATTGAAATTAATGAATAATTTAGATAAGAACAAACCTCTAGTAGTGATGAATCCTTAAAAGCTGAAATAAATAAGGGAGAATGTTTTTTAGAATACAATCAGAAGGCAAAAAAATTATAGTCTTGAAGAGTTGCATGAGGAACCAATTCAGGAGGAAGTGGAAAAATTGGAGCAACCTAATATACAGATGGAATTTCCTACTCTAGAGAAAGCCCTATAATAAATTGAGAGACTAAGAAAGAAGATATAGGATCAGTCTAGTGGAGGACTAGATGCACTTGATACAGTAGCTTCTCAGTTGTAGCCCTCTACCAAAGACCATCCTATAGTCATTATTTCATAACCTTCTATAGAGGTAAATCAATAAGAAGAACCTATAACCACCCAAGAAGTTAAATATCATTACTCATTTTCAATATCTTCTAAATTGATGAATAAGATGGATAGTTAGTCTAACATTATGAAGGAATTAAGAAAAGGAAATAAGAAATTGAAAGAAGATAATAAGTTAAAGAAAGAGATAATATCCAAACTGAAGCAAAAAATTGAAGATATGGCTAGTCTTACCCAAGAGCTCCTTGACTATAGATCTCCTGCAAAAGTTTATTCAGTCTACCTTAAAGAGTAATGGCATAAGTTCAAATTTATGATAATTTATTGTGACATGCCTCATGATGTAATTGATCTATTCTCCTTATTTTATATCTATAAATAAATTTCATAGGAATAATAAGCATAATTATATGAGTTCTACCTTCACAATTATGTTATTCCTTATGACAGAGAGTGGAACCCTAATTCATATGTTGGAGATGTCCAACTAAATGCATTTTCATCATGTTTATTGATTGAGAAAAGAAGAGGAATAAAAGTATCTAAATATAAGAAAAATGAGAATGAAATCTAGATACTTATTAGGAGAGAATCAATGGCAATTGATGTTGTATTGGCTGAATGGGATAATATCATGTTGAAGAAAGAAGTCACAGTTTGGTTTGTAAAGAATTATGATGAAGCCCAAGATTTTTATTTAGGATTCAGAACTTATAATGGTCTTATAGCCAAAGAATCCTATAATTAATGATGGAATAAACTCACTCCTACACTGAGAAAGAGAGAGCCATATTCCCCTTTTAACTTAAATGTAACATTTAATAGGATCATAACATATATTTTACTTGTAGGAGAAATTGGATCTCAATTACTAAACTTAAATTTATAGGCCCCTCTATTTTGGTATCCTATTCTAGATTGGTAGGATAAGGCCCTAATGGATGAAGGTAGTAAGTCAAAATCTGACAAATATTTGAACATAAGTGTGGATTCTATGCTCACCTTACTAGTGGTGTTATAAATCCCATGGATTTTAGAGTTCTTTGTGAAATGGGAATGAACAATTTTGCTACTCAAGGTCAAGCAAGATCTTAAGTTGGGGAGTTTGATGAGCCCCAAAAAATTTTTGTTCTTGTCCTCATCTATTTTTTTCATCCTACTTGTTAACCATGTTTTTAAACACTTTCCTATAAGTTTCCTTCTACATATAGCTATAATCTTACAAATAACATTATGTTTATATACTATTTTAATAGTTAGAATTATCTATTAGAATTAAATATATGATAAGTATCTATTTTTTTAGGATGATTTTTATATAACATGTTTTAAGGATGTTTTGGAGAGATAGGTATACATCATGGAATGTCCTACGACAAAATAATGTCATTACATAGACTATCCTATAACCACTATATGACTAAAGCCGTGAATGAACATATTTTGATTTCTCTTTTAGTCAACTCATAGAAACAACCATAACCTCCCTAGAACCTAATAAGGAGGTGGTTGAAGGCTGAAGTAATTTTGTTTGTCTTACATCAATGTTGTAAAATTCACATGAAAGACAACTTTAGCAAAAGGATCCAATTTCGGTTATCCCCAGTCAAATGTATCTTAGATTAAAATATATATTATTTTGTATAAAACAATCTCCTTTGAAGTTATATATATATATATATATATATATATATATATATATATATATATATATATGCGACTAAAGCCGTGAATGAACATATTTTGATTCCTCTTTTAGTCAACTCATAGAAACAACCATAACCTCCCTAGAACCTAATAAGGAAGTGGTTGAAGGCTGAAATAGTTTTTTTGTCTTACATCAATGTTGTAAAATTCACATGAAAGACAACTTTAGCAAAAGGATCCAATTTTGGTTATCCCCAGTCGAATGTATCTTAGATTAAAATATATATTATTTTGTATAAAACAATCTCCTTTGAAGTTATATATATATATATATATATATATATATATATATATATATATATATGTATGTATATATATATATATATATGTATGTATATATATATATGTATGTATATACATATATATATATGTATATATATATGTATGTATATACACACACATACATACATACATATATACATATATATATATATATGTATATACATACATATATATATATATGTATACACACACACACACACACACACACACACACACACACACACACACACACACACACACACACAGACACAGACACAGAGACACACACACACACACACACACACACACACACACATGTATGTATGTATAGAAACAGAGTTGAAATATAGTAGATGTTGATTAGAGATTATTAAAAGTATAATTTTTCAAGCAACTATTATTGTAATTTCTTGTAGCAATTCATTGCTGCATTTTTTATTAATATGAACAAGCATTTATAAGTTCAATTAAGTGTTATGAGAGGAAATATTAAAGCTAGATTCAAAAGGAGGAAATGACCCCTTTGGAAGTCTACAAAAACAATCCAACCCATTTTAATAGCTAAGAATGTTATTTGATTTCTTTATGCATTATGTGTTTTATTTTTGAATTATGTGATTTACATTATTTCTTAGATTTATTTAAGGAATTTTACAGCGTATAAACATTTATTTTATTATATGTTAACTATGTTTAATTTATATTATTTCATTTTCTACATGACTTTAACATCTTAGATAATAATTAGTAGAAGGTTAAACTAGAAGATTGAGTGTGCACATATAGTGACATCATCCTATCAAGTTTGTATCCATGAGTCGACATTTAAATGAGGTAGAAGGTACAGATCCATGGTAACTCTCCTTGTTCATTTTGATAAAGAGAAGTATATTTGATTGTGAATCGACTGTTAGTCAGTCACCAAATTTTTAGGAGATGTTCCTGAACTAAAAAGGAGGAACCCACTTGATCCATTAGTCCTAGGAGATCTCTAAGTGTTTTTATAAAATGATTAAGTGAGCTACCCTATGTGATTTTCATGATGTCTATGTACCTATCACAAAAAATACTATCAAATTACTTGGGAGGTCAAATTTTCACTCTCATATCTTCTTTTGTGCTTCCTCACATGACCTGAAACTTAGTGCATAGCAATTAGGGACTAAGCTAAACAAACCCATATGATCATTTTATCTTAAGACTACCACATTTTTGGGATATGTTAGTATCAAACTACCTAATCAGCTTTATTTGAGCTTCTTTAAAAATTGGCCAAGTATGGAAACTTAGTGAATTTGTCTAAGAGATCAATTTTAAGTCTTCATACCTTCTACTGTGTTTAGTCAAATGACCTAAAACTTGGCACATATGTTTTTGGGGCTAATATTAATAGACCCATATAACCAGATATTATGTATTGATCAATACATGACAATTATGGCATCAACAAGCTACCTACTCAAGATTTCTACCACTAGACCCAAAATGTCTACATGAACACAATAAAGAATTAGATGAATGTTATGCACTCTTATACTCATTCCAAGAACTCTTGGAATCCCATAGGGTCTTTGAAACACTTTATAACTATTAATTAGAAATTTTAAAATTACACTTTAAGTTAAAGTGTTTCAAAAGCTCTGTGAGAAAATTGAGATCCTTGGACCACTCATTCCATCTAAAATTTTTTTCACCTGCTCATTCATTAGCAACGTAGTATATCTAGGAATAAGCTTGGTATGTAGGCCAAAATTCACCAACATATTTGGAAACTTGTAAGAAAGAAATCCTTTTATGCTTTGAGAACCCAGACCATTTGCCTTATCTAGTCCATTGGGCATGGATTCATTAGCCTTTGTAACTGAGCTGAACCTCTCTTTAAGCAATAAGGACCAAAAGAAACAAAACAAAACAAAATGCCCAAGGCATTTTGAAAAGGAAAAACAAAATATAAAATAAAATGTGTATATAGAACTTATATGAAATCAAAAACAACTAAACTACTATGTACAAATAAAATTTCAAAATTGATCCTCAAAATATTCTAAGATCATTTGCCTCATGAGATGAGATATATTATGGAATAAGATGCCTTTTAACTGAAGCATTTGATATATCATTCTTGTTTATTGTCAAATTGATTTGCATGTTCTCTAATAGATCCTCAAAAAACATGTATCTAACATAAAAATACTCACATTGATCTTCAACCCTTACCTTGTATTGTTGTCTATCTTTGGAAATGTGAGAGACCTCTAAAATGATCACACCTTGATTTGTGAAGACCAAATCATCTTGGTTACATGGATATATATTTATTCTATCTAAGCTTACATAAAATCTTTTTGACTCCTCCCAAAATTCCAATTTAGCTTGTTCACTTGGAAGTATGCCAAGTTCAATATCAATCTCACCATTCTCTTGGGGGCAACCAGCTTATGTTTAGCTATAACCTTCTCAACTACTACATAGTTACCTCTCTTCTCATCAAGACTCCATCCATGAGAATTATATTGATCTTCTTCTTCCCCCATGAAGAATTGAATCTCATATTATTGGAGATATTATCGTTGATGTCAAAGGTCTAGCATTATTGTTGATAAAGGCCCCATTACATTTAATAGTGTTTTTAATATTCATATCTTGGATAATGTGTGTTAATATTTATTTAATATTAATTAATATATTTTTAGTTTCATATAACTCAAAAGAGGGCCCATGGAGAAGTCAAAGAGTCATGGGGTAAAAGACGAAAGAGGAATGGGATGCATTTTTTCATGAAGAGTCATCTTGAGGAATTCCAAGAGTCACCATGTGAAGACAAAAGAGGCATGGCACATTTTTTCATGAAAGGACACTTTGAGGAATATGAAAATTCACCAAGATAAAGATAAAATAGGAAATGATGCTTTTGCTTATAAAGGGCCACCATATGACTTTTCAAATTCAAGGATACAAAGGGTCATGCAAGTTTGGCATCATTTTCCATGAGGATTGAAGGGTCACAAAGGGTGAATGCCAAAGGTCATTTGGGAAGATATAAATAAAGGCTTGAGAAGCCATTTGAAATTAGCAAGAGAGTACATGGTTTGTATTTTTTTTCAAAGAGAGAAAATTAGGAGATATTGTAGAGTTCTATCATTTGTTGAGTAAGCAACATTGAGAGATAGTTGTGTTTTATATACAAGAGGGGTTGGTGCTCCTATGGGTTGGTGCTCAAAAATAGTTACTATGTTGGTGCTCAGCAAAGGGGTTGGTGATCCTACAAGTTGGTGCTTGTAAACTTTGTATTTTAAGTTGGTGCTCATTCATATACTTGTGATTATTCTCCATGGTTTTTCCCATTTTGGGTTTCCACATAAAAATTTACTCTCTCTCTCTCTCTCTCTCTCTCTCTCTCTCTCTCTCTCTCTCTCTCTCTCTCTCTCTCTCTCTCTCTCTCTCTCTCTCTCTCTCTCGTGTGGTGCAAATTATTGTTTCAATTTTATTGCATATCTTGAATGTGTGATTAAGTGGTTAAAGAAAAAAAGTTAGATTAAGTAAAAAGATATATAATATATTGATTCACCCCCTTATTAGTATATTTTATGCTTAACAATTGGTATCAGAGCAGGTTCCTTTTGAAAAAAATTTACAACTTGAATGTAGATTAGGAAAGCATGATGGCTGGATCACATGAAGGATTTTACACAAGTAAGGAACCTTTGTTTTATGGGATGAATTATGTTTTTTGAGCATAAGTATGAAGACTTATTTTATGGCCCTTGGATTCAACATATGACAAGCAATGGTGGAGGGATATGAAGAGACACATACACTTGTATCTACTATAGTAGAAAAGAAGGCAAGTGAAAATGATTCTAAAGATTTAAATGTTATTTTATGTGGTTTATGTGAATCAAAATTTGTTAAAGTTATGTAATTTAAATATACTCATGAAACTTGGGTAAAAATTGAGAATATTTACAAAGGTGATAGAAAGGTTCAACAAACTAAGCTTCAAACTTTTAGAAGACAGTTTGAGAGTTTGAAGATGGAAAAAGAAGAAAATATAACAAGTTATCTTTTGTACGTTGATCAAATAGTTAATTAGATTCAAGGTCTTAGAGAAAATTTAGAAGAATCAACTATAGTTCAAAAAGTTTTGAGATATCTACCATTGAGATATGATGCAAAATTTTTGGTAATTGAAGAGATGAAGAATCTAGCCAAGCTAAAGATGGATGAGTTTCATGGTATTCTTATGGCATATGAGAAGAAGAATGAACAAGATAAATCCTCAAAGAGAGAAGCTACTTTCAAGACATGAAAGAAAGAGAAGGCTAAGATTCAAGAATCAAGTGATAGTTATAGTGATGATAAAGATGACAATGAAGCTCTATTCATTCACAAGCCAAAAAAGGGCACGGTAAATATCAATAAAAATTACCTTTTAAATATTTTAATTATGGAAAGATTGGACATTTTTTAGATAAATTCCCAAATAAGGGTAATGATGACAATGAAAAAGGAAAGTCTACATACAATAAGAATTTCTAAGGTAAATTCAAGAAGGGATTCGAGAAGAAAAGTTTGTATTCTAAAGATCTTAGCTTAGCCAAAGATAGTGGATTTAGGGATTCAGAAGAAGAAGAGATTCTATTCATGGCCATACATGAATATTCCTCTACAAGAACAAATATAGATGATCAAGAAGAAGAATAGGATGAAGCCAAAGTGAATCTAGAAGGAGAACTCATTTGTGCCTTAGAAGAGTTAAAAGCTCTTGAAAAGAAGAATTGAAGATTAAAGCTCCAGATCGAGAAAAATGAAAAAGAGTCAAAGGAAATAATTAAAGATCTATAAGCACACTTTGAAAAAGTCAAGAAGAATTAATAAGATATAATGACATTTGAAAATAGTAAGTAGAAAATGTGAAAGGTATGTTATTTAAATTGCTTCTTTAAAAGCAGATCTTGAGAAAACAAATAAAGTAATCAATGATAGAGCAACCAATGATTCAAAATTTGAGAATAGCACTAATATGTTGAATAAGATAGGTATTGGATTTGAAAAAGAGAAAGAAGAAGTCACTACTTTCATAGACAAGGAAAAAAGAAAAATCTATATTGAAGCTCTTACAAAAGAAGAAATAAAAAGGGAAGAAGTTAAGAATATAGAGGACATCTCAAATAAAGAAGGCTGGAGAGAACATAGCTACAAAAGGTAATCAAGTCAAAGATGCAAAAATAGGTCCTATTTTTATAGTTATTATTTTTTTGTAATGGATATGGTAATAAGAAAATAGAATGTCAAAAAAGGGCTAACAATTTCAGAAATAAGGAGAAGGAAATTCATGCAAAGTCAATCAGAAGTCACAACTCTTTTGCTCCTTTATCAAGCTTTAGTGAAGAGGAAATAATATGCTACAAGTGAAATAACTTTAGACACCTAGCTCGGTCCTGTAGAATCATGTTTGAGTCAGTCAAGAAGGACCAGAGTTTTAAGGCTTTATTCATCAATAAAAAAGTTTAAACAAGTTCATGGCAAAAGAAACAACCTAAAAAATATATGTTGGTAAAGATAGCTTTGCATGCAAGAAATGAAGAAAATCCATGGTTAATTAATAGTGGATGTTTGAGGCACATGACAGGAGATAAGAGCAAGTTCATAACCTTGAAGAAGATCAATGATGGCATAGTGAAATTCAGAGACAATACTATGCCTAAAATTATTGGAAAAGGTACACTAAGTTTAGATAATGGTAGAACTAAAACTAAAAATGTTTTATATGTAGGTCTTAAGCATAATCTTTTGAGTGTAAGTCAAATGTGTGATTAGGGGAACACACTAAATTTTTATGTAGAAATTTATGAAATTAGAAGAAAAGATTTAGATGTGTTGGTTGCAGATGCTCAAAGAATAGGCAATAATTTATATATGCTATCAGACATCAAAGGTCAAAGATTTTATTTGAGTCAGATTGAAGAAAGTTGACTATGGCATAGAAGAATGGGGAACATAAATTTTGACAATCTTGTCAACATCAATAAGAAATAAGTAGTCAGAAATCTTCCAAAGATTACAAAGCCATCCGACATGCTTTGTGAACCTTGTCAGCATGGGAAGTAGGATAGAAGGTGGTTCAAAAAAAAAGAGTACTCAACCACTCAAATGCTAGAGCTTGTTTACACTAATTTGTGTGGACCTATGAGAACTCAAAGTAATCAAGGTGAGAAATATTTCATGTTTCTTATTGATGATTTTTCATATATGACTTGAGTAATGTTTTTAAAGAAAAAATTAGAAGCTTTCAGACATTTCAAAGCATTAGTTGAGAATGAAACTAGCTTGAAGATTAAGTGTCTAAGATCAGATCAAGGAGGAGAATTCATGTAAGAAACATTTATTGAGTTTTTTGAAGACCCTAGAATAAAGAGACATTATTTAGCAACCAAAAATCCACAATAAAATGGAGTAGTGTTGTTCCCAAAATTAGCTATGCTTATTTTGGTGGACAACCCCTACAAAACTTATCCATTTCATGTTCTTCACTCTAAGTTTGTTATTTGAGGTAGGTTTCTCTCTATCTTGAGTGTAGTTGACTAACATCTTAGAAAAGTTCACAACTTTCTCTCATCACGATTTCTCAAAAAATGTGAAACTTGTGGTAATCTTGATCTAATCAAAGTATCAAATTTTAAGATTTTTTAAAGGTGTTAGGAAGTTTATTCATTTTCATGCAAGAGCAGAAAAAAGTGCTGCCCTTACTGGTTTCTTTATTTTTCATGCAGAAGTGGTGATTTTTACCACCCTCACATTTTTATTCACCTATTTTCATGCAAGAGCGGTGAAAATTTTTGCTATTGCAAGTTTCATAGTTTTTATGCATGATCATTGATTTTTGCCACTAATGCATGAATTACCTAACATCATGCATAGGCAGTGAAAATCACCACCAATGCATGATCTCAGTTTTCACGTGTGGCATTTATGGCCACACATGCTGAGTGGTTGGTGCTCATTTTAGGGCATTTAAATGTTGATTGATTGCTCATTTTAATTATTTTAATTTGTCTGCTCCTCCCCCCTGTAATCATTCAATAGTGTGAATGAGTGGGTTTGTGATTTCTCTGAGTTTGAGATTAGGTTTTCATAATTACCAAGTAAGTTTTGCTTTCTTCTCTCTTTTTTTCTAGGTTTTCATTATTTTTTATTTTCTTTTCCTTTAAAGGTTCAATTTTTTCTTTGTTCTTCTTTCTTTCTTTCTTCTTTTTATGTTTTATTTTTACCTTATCCACCTCCCTCTCTTCCTTGAAGAGGTGTACTAGGCAAAAAAATAAAAAATACAAAACCCCTTAGTCAAGTTTTCTCATGTACAAGTAGTGAAAATTGCCACCTTTACATAAAACCTTATCATATCTACAACAATGGTAATCTTTGTTGCCCTTACACATTAAACCTGCAAGGGTGGTGATTTTTGCCACCCCTGCATAAACCCGACCTACAAAGATGGCACAAATTGCTGCCCCTGCATAAGTGTGAATTTTACCTAAACATGCTATGGTGGTGATTTTTGCCGCCGATACAACATACCCCATATGTAAGGGAAGCAATTTTTTCCACCGATGCAAACTTTCTCTCAAATTTCCTAACTCTGGGAAATTTTTAGTTTTGCTTTTGTAAACCCACTTCCTTCTAGTTTTTTGACCTGCTCACACTTTAGCCCTTTCAAGCACATCCCTATGGTCTTGATCATAAACATTTAGTTTTCTCACATTGTCACTATTTCCCTTGATTACATGATCATAACTTTTATTGTAGTTTCTCTTGTGGATCCTTCTTCATCAACATACTTTTGACAAAAGCTCTTCCATATGACTGAGGTTTCTCTAAAGAAGTTGAAGACAATGAAGTACAAGTATCAAGGTGTTTTTCCAACCACCTTAGTTACTTCTAATGTTGATGACATTTGAGATACATAGATTGGGCACGTGGACAAAGCTGAGATCATGAAAAGAACTAAATCAAGCAATCTCAGCCATGAAATGAAGAAGATAATCAAAAGTAATATTCATCTAGTATCTTCTTTGCCTGTGGCAACTCACAACATAGAATTTGTTCTCTAGTGCACTTAGTTCTATAATAAAGATACTAGGGCTATGTTAGACACTAGTGGTAATGTGGTGATTAGATTGGATCTTGAGTTCATCGATAAAGTGTTCATGTGTCCTCCTACTACTGAAGTAATAAAGCTTGATTTTGTCGAAGCACAAAGAAAATATGACAAATCATAAAAAAGCGAAGAAATTAATCAACCATAAACTTCTCAAGACTCCAAGGGCAAATTTATCAAGGTGACCATGAATTTTCTCAAGAAGTGACTTCTCAGAAAAAGTCTGTGATCTGATCACTCTTCTCAGTAGGGTAAGAGGTTTACCTTCTTCCTCACAATTTCATGAATAGATGTACCCTTCATCAAGATAATTATCTAAGGAAAATAATTCATCTTCTAAGGAGAACAAATCAACTATGCTTTACATAAGCAGTTGATGAAGGTATCCACTACCTTCAAATTCTATATGACTTCCTACCTAGTGTACATTGCAACATCGATGAGAACCTTTCTAGGTTTAACATCAGAAGGAGATAGGAGATTAACCCCAATGTATCAATACTATCCTCAGTTAACATTGAAGGGTTCTATTCATCATTTTAGAAGAGTAAACGATGTTTTCTTTGTCTTATTTTTGTTTCTCTTTGATCTTCAATTAGAATAGAGAATAATTTCTAATGAGGCTTGGATAGTTGTGAATGATTTTGGATGTATGTTCTTACAATTTCCTTCTTTTTTATACTTGTAGGTTGTATTTTTCCAAGGTTATCCTTATATGCTTCCAAGATTCCCTTTAGACAAATGGGTCTTGATGGAGCTATGTAGGCAAATAATTGTCATACATAATAAATAGATGGAACTCAAAAAGCCCAGTTTCAAATTCCTAATTGAAATTAGTAGGTTTTCAATGCTAACCGTTGGAAAAGCTAGAGTTATGGAAACTAAAATATAGCTTGTAACCATGAAGTAGTTCAAAAGAAGACCAAATTTTGATTACAGGGGCATAAAATATATAATCAAGAGGAAAACCCAATTTCATGAGCCTATGATTGAAGATTTTTGGGTAGATTTGAGGACAACAGTAGATTATCTCTTGAGTAGGTAGGATATCTAGAACTTCATGATATCCTTGAGAATTCAGTGGATGATGGCAATTTGATTAATGATAGATACCATGCTAAATAGGTTTCCAATGCCCCTCTTCCCCCAATCTAATGGTCACAAAAGGAACTAACTTCTTTAAGGAAAATATTTGAACCAATATTGGCAAACACCAATGATTGGTTAGTGAATAAAGGAATCACTTTGAAAGAATTCATCACAAGTTTAGAAGCTGAATTTCAAAAGAAAACAAGAAGGGCAAAAAATAGGACGAAGAATAAAAGTGATGTTCCTTCCTCTTCTAGGCCACATAAGCCTAAAATCATATTTGTGATGAAGTCAAAAATTACAAAAAAAGAGCCAAAAATAGCAAATATGGAATTTGAGAATCAAAGAATCGAAGAACCAACAAGGGCATAGATGGATACTGATGATAGGCCCACAGATCAATGAGAGAAGGAAAATTTGCCTCCTTAAGAGAATGTGTAGCAATAAATAGGAATTTCTTCTTCCCTATTAGGCACATCTATTACAACTCCTTCACCTATTTTTCCAATTAGTGTCCCCTCTTCTGGATCACCCTCTCCTTCCAAAGTAATTTTTGACATCCCTCAAGGCTCTTTTAGATATATTTTTCATTCCTTAGGATCAATTCCTAGTTTTTCATCTCCATCTTTTGATATTGAGGATAGTGCTACTCTCGATCACTCAGCAGAATGTGCAATTTTTACTGATACTCCATGTATTGTTTCCACTACTGGTGCAAGTGCAACTCTAGTAACACCAACAATGGAGATTGATACTAATGTAAGTACTTTTGTGATCCCACTTTGTTTATCAGCTTATATGCTCAAAAGGAAAAAACAAGCCATGTCTCCAGATGACTTTGATTTCAATAAAATGGTGTTAGTAAAAGTCAAGGCTCCCAAGAAGCCAAATATTCTTTCAAAGATGATTGGGGATAAGGGACACAAATTTCTAGAAGTTGCAAAACCTCCACAGGATGTAACTATTGAAAATTTTGATGTAAGTGACTACTCTATTTCTAGATTTGAGTTAAGTAAGGTAACTCATGAAAGTGCTAAGAGTGACATGCAGTCATCTATGGACATCTTGATTCAAAATTTTGATAGAAAGAAAGAGATGAAGGATCATTATAAACCAATGGTGGAATAATTGACTATAGTGGTAAGAAGGATCACTTTCACTCTAGAAATTGTAACTCTAAAAGCCATTTCCATAGAAGACCCCATGATTCAAAAAGCAAAAAATACCTATCTCAAGGGAAAATTACTTGAAGAGTACTTGGACAAGATGCATACACAAAAAATTTCCTTGCTCACAGAGTTATCTGAGATGGATAAAATGAGAAAAATAAGAGCAGAACTGGATGATCTTATTAATATTATTTATCAGGATATTGAAAACATAAGAAAGTATCTTGATAAATAGATGGATATGAAGAAGTTAAAAATGAGCATTCTAAAATAAATTGGTGTCGTTGTTGATAGAGACTCTTACACTAAAACTAAAGAAGCATTGATATATAGGAGTTGAGTGCTTAAAGAATTGATCAGTGACCTCAAATCATCAAAGGATCTTAGCGAACAAAGTGACATCAGTCTTTTGCATAAATTAGAGGAATTGTTTTTCAAGCTTACATCACAAGACAACTAATTCCTTTTAGTAGAAGAAATGATTTAGGAATTTTAAGGTATGTTTCAGAAGGAATTTGAAGATAAGGCATTCTCAGTAGCCTCTATGGACAACATTATGGATAATCAGTTAACTCTGGATAATCTAAAAACTAGGTTAACTAGTCATGTAAAATTGGTTACATCAGTGAGAGATGCCATAGTTAGGTCTAAGGTGATTTTTAAAAATATTGTTACTCTTAATAGTATCAAGATACAAGCAACTATCACCATGTACGATGCTCACATAAAGAAAAATGGGGATACAAATTGAAACTGTCTTTGGTTTAATTTCCATTTTTCAAATGCAATTTTGTAACTACTTTAGAAAGTTTCACATGTACTTTTATCATGTGTAATTCCATCTAAAAATATGTAAAGT
>JARHVA010002717.1:2352500-2402984 GCA_037957365.1 Torreya grandis | reverse complement strand
CATAGTGTTTAAATACTTTTCATTAATCATGAGGTTTATATAAAATATATAAAATATTTTTATTAACATTTAATTCCTTAATACACCACCTTTGTACCAAATTTTGATCACTATATTCTTGCAGTTGTAGGTGCATGTTTTGACATTATATAGACTAGGAGGTGACCTTAGGGCTCAAAAATAGTATTCCATCATCCCTTTATGGGAATTGAATGATGAATGATAATTTTAATAATTTTTAATCATATACATGTGTTTTAAAGGTCTCATTTTTAAATTGAGAAGGAAATAACACCTTGGAGCTCAAAACTATATATACAACTACATGCTTTCAGTGTCTCAATTGTCAAGTTTGAGGCATCTAGAAACCAATCTCCATTGATTATCCTCTCTCTAAATCTGGCCTATATCTTGTATATTATATATGATTAAAATTAAAACTATATATATGTTAAAAATACCCTTTCATATATATTCCAAGACACCAATAAAACACTTAAAACCTATGTTTTCCCTTTTTAGGGACTATAGGCTTGAAAACTCAGTCAACATGCTTGATCAAAATTTTCATTATAATTTATCCATTAGACATGTAAAACATGAATTATAAGGTTTATTTATAATATTTGGTTCTAAGGTATATATTCAACTCATGTTTCAACCTCTCTATATGGCCCCTTAGACCCTCTGCTAGCATGCACAGGCATATTATTTGAAGGTATAGGCAGTAAGTAGAAATGGAATCATGTGTGTATTAAATGTTCTCATGAAAAAGTTTAAGCTCTTGAAAATTTTTTCCAAAATCATTCCATCACTGTCCAAATTTTTAAATAAGTATCAAAACCTCACTTTCAATACTGAAACCTTTGCAAGAACATATAGGTGTGTGTTCATAATTGCCTTGTGTGAGAATGTTATACATAACTACATAGTCTCTCTTCATGAAAAGTGAAGGTTATCATGATATTTTATTCATGAAATATAATGTTAAACATAATTATACTTCCAAAATACCTCTATGATCATACTAAATAAGTTTTCCACATGTGCTCTAACCTTAGCTATAAGTGAATTTGAGCAGAGAGTTGGTTGTGAGGAAAGGCAAAAATGCAAGTTGTCAAAAACATGGTGTATGAGATAAATAGTGAAGGGATAGTGATAAATATGGTATTTATATTAGTATAAACACCACACCACATTCTTATGAAACTTTTATGAGGAACACATAGTCTGTAGCACAGAAAAATGATTGAAACTACACATGGTGACACCCTTCTATAAAGTGAGATAATTTGTTTACCCAAACACCATGGAACATGAAAAAAATAATGGGGACCATGAGAGGAAGAATTAAACATCATTTTGGAGTAACATTAGTAGCTATATTATATGAAATCTCCTAAACAAGAGCAAAACCCATAGGGTACATAAAATATCTAGTAGATTTACACAGTCAACTTGTTAGCAATGGTTCATGAAGCATAATTGATAAAATTAAAAATAATTATATGAAACTAGAGGTATATAAGTGTGATGAAACCTCCCTAATGTGTTTTTCCTAAAACCTCATGAGCTTTCCATACAAAGTACAAACTTTCAAGTCACTTCTGCATGTCTAGAAAGGCAAGAAAGGGGCATAATGGTTTTGGCAAAGAAATGACACTTTTAGATCAATTAAATCATGTATATGAGTGTGAGGAAGATTAATAATTACATTTAAAACTTTTCCAAGTGGCACACTTTGCAAGGAAGCCTCAAAAGTGCCATTTTCTTCTCTTTTCACTTGAAAACTACCTTTTCTTCTACATAACCTACCATATTTTAGTTGCCTCAATTGGTTAAGACTTATTAGGACATATTTAACATTAAATCACCCATTTTTACCTTCAAATTTCCCAAAAAATGCATACAAATCATTAAATATACCTTTTTAAAACTCAAAATGAACCAAAAATGATAAATGGACACAAATCCTAATTGACCAAGGTTAATATAAAATTAATTTACATCAATTAAACTATACTACACCCCATGATGAGATATTAGACCCCTTAAACATTTAAACATCAATTTTTTACCTATAGGTGCCCCAATTTGACTAAAAAGTCAAATTTGGTCAATAGTTATGTTACCCCTAAATAATTTTATTAGGTACATAAAATATTCTCTCATTACTCCATACATATTTATAAAGTTTTCTTATTTTCACTAGAATTAAATGTACTTCTCATTTTAATACTTATTTGAGGTAATAACCATTGACATAGATGTAGCTGGTAGGGACAATTTAGTAAAGTTATGCCCTCACATACACTAGCTCACTCTAGTTTCTACTCTTCTTCTTCCAACTATATTCTATAAAAAAGAAGGAAAATGAAGACAAATGAGTAATAAAATAGTGGTAAATAAACCTAAGGAAAATCTAAAAGTGATTAAAGAATCACATTAAGATCAATGTATCATGCATCATGCAAGAATATAAGAGGAGAAAAGAAGAGGAACCAAAGGTATCTATGTCATGGTTATGAACACCTAGTTGGTAGCAGAGCCACACTTCGGATTCCATAGTTTTAAATATGTTTTAAAATAACCTATAATGAAACCTATAGTTAATCTAAGTCTTTTATAAAATCTTCACAGTAAGGGTTAAAGGAAAATAACTTTATCACACATAGATCTAGGGTATGATCAAGGAAAGTATGTTGTATGTAGTTATTTAGAGTCTCTTTCATGTTTTTGATTCAATTATTCTCTTGTGAAATGGTTCATGTCTGATTTTGAATTAATACCTAAAGGTTTTGGGTTCTAGAATACTCTAGAGTATTCTCCCTATGAGTTTCCATTTATTGTACTCAACATACCCCCATTCTCTATTTTTATTTCAAATGGAGACCCACTATATTCTGAAAGGCCTAGGTCTATTTTAAAAATATTATTTCATAGATATTTATATGTGAATCTAACTTTGATGTTTAGTATAAATCTAATGGGAAATTTTCACATTTTAGTTTATTTTAACTAGCCTATTAATAATTTTTAGGAGTTTTGCATATACACATGTTTTAGACTTACACAATGATTAAAAAGTTTTGGGATTTGCGTATTTTTCATTTCAACAACTATATTCTTTACATATTTTATGTCTTCAAAAATTTTGTTTGGAAGTGGAATTTTAACACTTTTGATCCTTTGCATCTATTTAACCTTCACAAAAAGTGTCCGTCAGAACTTTTGATCATAGGTTTTGTTCGTATATTTAGTCTTCATAATTTTTGTTCAAAACTTGTGCTTATTCAAAAAATTTGTTTGCATCTTTTATCACAAATTTTCCTTCACATATTTTACATTTCATAAGTTTTGTTTAGAATTTACACACTTCATAAACTTTGTGATTCACAATTTTTTTTTTTAAATTTGTGCTTCAAGGATTGTGTGGGATTTGATCTTTGGTAAAAGTGTTTATAAATTATGTTCATGAAAGGGTTTTATTCATAGGTTTTAATTCACATGAATTGGTCTTCATATATTTTACGCAGAACTTTTATTTGTGAATTATGTTTCAAATGCTAGACTTGACACTTGACATCTAAAGGCAAACTACCTAACATAGTTGGTATAGTACAAAGGTTATGAAAAAATGATGCTTGTCAAAAATAATAACATGGAATTATTACAAATTTTAAAAAAGACTACATGTCATACCAACCAAAGTAAATGCCAAAATTCAAATTAAATGAAAAAACAAGATTGTAGAAATTAGACATTAATGGTGCACAAACTAGAAGTAAAGTCTTATACTCAAATATATATTATCAAACGTTAAAGAGATATTCTGCTTATTAATTAGTAACAAACTTGAGTGAATGACAATCCAAAGAAAATTGAATCCCTAGCTTCTTATGTTTATTGGTGAATTAATTCTAAAAAGCAAGCAAGCAGTTGAATTGAGGACTAAAATTGTATGACTAGACCATGTAATAATGACTTCCTCATCTAAAGTATCAAGGATATGTTTCCACCCTCTAAATTCTCATTCAAATATTTGATAGAGTACATGGATGCTATCTTTAATTATACTAGATTCAACAATGATTATGTTAATTACTCAACTCTTTTAGATGTAGTAGAGGATGTATATACAAAATCACATGAAGAAAGTTTAACATTGATGCATAAGTAACTAGTGATGGAATTTATTCCATTAATGCATCTTAGACTAAATTTTATAGTAGCCAAATTCGAGGTCATGCCTTGCATTGACCTATTATGAGACTTATTCTTTATAGGCAAGGTAATTGGTGGTGGTTTTGTACATCATTTAGAATGCAATATGGTCATCACCTACTTTTTTGGATATGCCTTTGATAGGTGTGTGTGTGTGTGTGTGTGTGTGTGTGTGTGTGTGTGTGTGTGTGTGTGTGTGTGTGTGTGTGTGTGTGTGTGTGTGTGTGTGTGTGTGTGTGTGTGTGTGTGTGTGTGTGTGTGTGTGTGTGTGAATTGAAGATGCTAATTTCAATGGACACTAGGTAAAAATGTGGAAGAAAACCTCCATAGTTGAGAATAGTCTGAGGAAGTGGATCACTCTTAGAGAGGTGGTCACTCTAAAGGATAAAAATCTTGTCCTTATTAATAAATTCCAAATGGGAATCCAAATTGAAATGACATTATTGAACAAGTTGTATGGTTACCCTAGCATCCATTATCTTCATTAAAGATGAATTTTGAGTTGACCTTCATGCCGGGGGAAAAAATTAGTTTAAGGATGTGAGAATAAATGTTTAAGAAATATTAGAGGCCCATGGGTATCCATTTACACATTTTGTCATATCTATTGGATATAGCCATGGGAACCATTTATATGCACAATAGATCACTCTAGTGCCTTGCCCCAAATTATATTAAGAATCAGGTGTGACTTCTTCTTCTTTCTACACATATACACATATACAAGAAACATAGTCATAATTGATAAAAATGTATATCCACAAGTATGAAGACAAATTAATAAAGATACCCTTCTCAAGGTATCATAAATTATTAATAAGACACTTGGACCAATATAATATTATTAGCTTTATTCTAATTATATGGTTATCATGGTAATAGGGAACAAGGTTGCCTTGTAGCATCTCCCCAAGTTTGTCCTAGAAAAACTAGATGAGAAATATATTACTTACCAATTATGGTGGAATATTAATGAATACATGAATAATAATAAGAAAGGTGTATTCCATGGCTCTTCTTTTATGATCGGTAGAATGTGCTATACAAAATCAAAGAATTTGGCAAGGCCAAGGAGTACTATTTATTAGTGATGCTAACATATAAATATTGGGATCCTCATGGCCTAATCTATAAGCACATCAAAGGCATGTGAACCCCATACCAACATGAACATTATGACCATGACTTCATATTTTTAAATTCAAAGGATGACACCAAGGTTTTAAAGACAGTAAATGTGGTAGGTTTGATAGAAGAAATCTTGAGAATTATTCAGGGATAACCTACTTTAATAACAACAAAAGCATATATTAGTCTTCCATAACTTGGTGGATGGGAAGTAATGGAATTCTAAAATTCTTAGCCTCACCAATAATCATTAGGTCAAGGAGAACCATATCATACACCAACACCTATTATTATAGTTGTAAAGCAAGAGCAAGGTGTGGAGGAAATTACAATGTTCTTTAGTACATCACACAAAGAACCATATTATACACCACCACTTGTAATTAGGGATGTAAATCAAGAGAAAGATGTGGAATAACTTATAGCTACTGATAGTGGTCCCAAAGGATAAGAGGCTACAATTTTTATTGATTCTTTAGATGTAGAATAAGATGAACTTCTTGTCACTTCCTCAAGTCCATTTGGCATAATTGTAGTGTTCATTCTTCCACTTAGAAAAATTCCCTCTGATTATAAAAATAATAATTTGTTATAAGAGAAATTCCATATTTCATAGAACCCCTATAAAGGAAATTTTTAAAGCTCCACTACAAGAAGGACCAACAGACCCTAGACAACTATCCATCTAGAGGGATACTAAGGATGAAGATGTGGACAAGGAATAAAAGAAGGCTAAAATCTTAAGTATTCAGGGATTGAAATGAAAATCACCACTTCATAAGAGTGGCATGTTAATAGAGGAAGTTAATCCTTCAATTGCCTCAATGCCTATTGTTTCTACAATCCCTTTGATTTATACTATTTGTTCCACTATTATTGTTTCATTGGATTCTAGTTTTTCTATCACTAGTTTGGTTTCCACCATCCCAATTATTTATGGTATTCTTACATTGTCAATAAGTCTCGATGTTTCCACCACTCCCTTAGTTTCTACAGTTTGAGTTTTTTCTAGTGTTGGGCTTATTTCCCCAACCCCTATTGCCTCTACTTACACTATTGCCACCCTAGCCATAATTGCCCATGTTTTTCCCAAGACTAAAAAAAGTTCATTTAAATAAAACAAAAGGAGTTGTGTCAAGTGCCTAGTTACATTTTTCATCCACTCAATTGGGATTACCAATGCCTTCTTCAAGTTCTACCCAATCCACTTCTATTATTTTGACAAATAAATCTAGAAAGAAGAAGCTGATGTATACAACCCATCTAATGCCCTAATTTTATGGTTTTGATTGGTCTACGATCATTTGGCCATAATTACTAGACCCCTTATAGGTAAAAGCTTTGAGTCAATCTTCAAGGTACCTTATGGCCAAGACTATAGTTGAGGACACTCAACCAATTAACTCCAATCAATTAGTGATTCCTCAATGGGTTATTGAATTATAAGCTCAGGCCTCACAAAGGCCCAATCTAACAATAATAGAGCTTCTTTCAGTGAGTTCCATAATTTGAAAATCTACAAGGGCCATCCAAAGAGTTAAGAGGTAGATCAAAGATGATTATGAAAAGGACATAGTTTTGGAAGAGAAACAACATGTCTTCTCTTTGTCAAAGAGGAAGAATAAGAGGATGAGTGAGTCCCCCTATAATGAATATTTCAAGTCATACTTTAGGAATCAAACATAATCTTGGATAGATCTTCATGAGGGGGTTGAACAGGCTAGGAGAGTGCCAAAACAAGAGCTAGAATAGGTAAGGGAATAATAATAGGTTATTTTTGTCCCTAAAAAATTGAAAATGATGTTTAGAATGTGTCCCTTAGATTATATAATATCATAGATTCTATTAGTTCTTTGAGAGCTAAACTAAATCCTTATATTATTGAAACATCTAAATTGTTTCATTATTCAAAAGAAGATGAAAAAAAATAATTTTTATTATTCTATATATAAATAATAAGGTTTATATCCATTTTAACTTGATGATACCATTAGAGACATATAATGCAATCAATTTGGTTATCATATAGATGCAAGAGGATCAAGATTGGGTTTCTAGTGTAAAGGCCTTAATACCAAAATTTACAGAGCATGAGAAACTAATTTTGTAAATTTTGGAGGAACTAAAGCTTTCTCAAGCTAGACTCTATGAGGCAATTTAATTAGATTCAATTTTGACTGGTTGCTTTAATAAGATTCTACCATTTTCAAGTAAAATATTTAAGGGATGGCATTGGAATAAATTAAATCAAAACTTAATTTTGTGATGAAGAAGTTTACAAATGTAAAGATTTTTTGGGTGGATTTTAGAACCACCAAGGATAAACATGCATGATTAATGCCACAAGTAAACAAGGTACACCAACCACCTATTTTGAACATGGACATCCTAAGATGTCAACATGGGGTTAATTTAAAATATCACCAAGATTTGGAAGCAAATAAAAAGGCAACTATGCCCCCACCATATAATTCAACTTAGTTGACCACTCTTGTTCCTCCTACTACTTTGGGTTTATCCATGCAACCATAAACCTTGACTAAACCTTAACTTTTAGGTTAATTTTTTGTGAATTTTACATGAAGAGTTGATAGACACAACTGAAGTCTATTTATATGTCATATACATGTAATAATAAACTAAAGACTTTTTAAAGCATGCACACATTGCACTCTTCTATATGAGTTAATATATTTTGGATATACAATTGTGATCAATTATAGTTTCACATGTAAGCCTTGCATCAATTATAACTCACATTCTAATTGTAGACATGTAATTTAGAATTTTTTATGGATTTTAGGAATGAGGCATCCCCTCCCCAAATCTATATATACATGTCAATCCCTCTTTTGAAATGGTTGGAAAAGTATCAATACATGAAGAAATATTTTGATTATCATGCAACCATGTTGATGTTTTTTCCATTCCAAGTATGTGTAATTAGCTATGTTTTATTTTCTTAGTTGTTTGATTTGATAATTTGAAGTTTGAAAAAGCTATTGATGATTCCTTATTATGATTGATATATGTGATTTAAGATGTGCAATAACTATTGGACAATTAGTAAGTATCATTGATTTTATGCAATTAAGCAAAATGTTTAAATTATTTGAGTGTAGAAGTGTTTTCTTTGATATATCCTTATAGCTATGAGCAATATATACTTTATATACTTATCTGATCTGAGTTATAATCTACTAAATAAGGGTATGAAATATCAACTCTACAGGTGGAAACCTTTAGTTGAGATCTTAGAGTTTACTATATCATTTCTTCCCCATATCTTCTAAATGTGCTTACATGTGAGCATGAAACATTTATCAGCTATAAACATTGGAATTAATACACTTGTTTATAAAGAGACCAACTAGAAAGCACCGATTCTTTGAATCATAGAGTTTTCTTTTGTACCCTACCTTTCCCTTTATTTTGGAGGTTTTTTTTATAGAAATCAACCCACTTTAGAAAAAGGTTCATCCATCTAACTCAACTATGTTTTGATTTTCTTTTAGGTTTCATTCATACACACCCGATTAACAACACGTATGCTCAAATTACTATTCCACCACCCAATTATTTAACCCATACCTATAGCTCGTACACTAGAGTGGAGTATACCTCCATTGAATTATTAAAATTTTAGAGGATACCTCATTAAATCTGGGGGTGTGCACAAGACCCACATGAACATATGTAGGGCTTAATAGTTTTTAGCCCCATTTTTTGTGTAGTTTTCTTGCTTTCTTAATTAGTTTTACTATTGTGAGCTATGTTATTTTGGACATAGTTCTATAATTAATTTGAGTATTCAATCAATTTATATAATTTTTTCATGAATAATATTTAATTCTAAAGGTTTTTAATATTTAAATTCATTAATTTCACTTGTATATGGTGTTTTTCTCCTTCTTTCTCCAAAGTTATTTTTTTCTCAGACTTGAGCACCATATTTAATCTTAGTTGTGCATATGCTAGCCAAATAGAAGACTAGTTTTTCAAATAAATTTATTATATTTACAAAATAGGATTATTTTTCTTTCTCCTTACCCTCATATTTTTCTCTTTTTTATGCCCTTGCTAGATTAAATTTAGCATAGGCTGAAATTTAATCTACTTTGTAAAGATAAACCTTATGATTCCAGTCTATTATTCATTGCTGATATAAATGTTGATTAATTATTTTCAATGAAGTGGTATTTTTTTAATGATATATATTTATCTTATTAAATCTAAATGTGTTTATTATTTTTGATAAAAGTTAGTAAAGTTTATTTTTATATTGTTAAAGCTTAAAACTAGCAGGCTCCTTGACCAGAAAAATAAACACATCAACCATTAAGTTATCTAGTATTCCATGACCTAGTGATATAGACCTTGGGGAATATTTTTTTCCTCTTAGGAGAGGTAGGGGAGGTTCACCCACCTAACCTAGGAAGTTGGTATGCGTAAACCACCCTCCAACAAAATGGAGCTAGAAGGAAGGAATAAGATTTAAAAATTTAAAAACCTTAATTAAATTAAGAAATTACAAGTATCTAACTATAAATTAGAAGATTTAATAAAATTTAAAAGTCCATTTAAGGTTAATTTGAGCTGTTATAGATCACAAATCATATAAAATATAGAGATTACAAAGGAAAATCTAAAACTAGACATATCCATTCAACTAATAATTCTATGATAACTATTGTTCCTTTTGTCAACCATTTTAATATGCTTCTAAATATTCCAATAGATATTTCCTATCTTGGAGGAGGTAACTATCCTTAGAATATTCTAGGAGCTACCCATGACTTACCTAATAATCTTTAGAATTTTTTTATGAGATATGTTCATGGTGGAATTCAAACCACATAGGAACATATAAAAAATTTCAAAGATACCATAATAAGAACTTAGATTCAACATGAGGATGTGTATTTTCAAAATTTCCCTTATACCTTAGATTAACTAGCTTATGTTTGGTACTTGGGTTTTTAAGATGGATCCATTAAATCCTAGAATGACATTGAGACTATGTTTGTCAATCATTTTAGAGTGTCAATTGATCCTGCCATCTTATACCATCAGTTTAGAACTACCCATAGAGAACCAAAAGAACCCATGATTAATTTAAATAATTGGTTTCATAAATAATACAAGAGGTTGAAAAAATCCTATACAAATATTGGACCTACTAGTATTTAAATGTATTTAAGAGATTTGGATTGAATGAATTCTATGTTTGTTAGAAGGACTCCAAAAACTCTTGCATCTTTTTATTTAGCGTATAATTAGTCTATATATATTAAACAATAAATGATGACACAAGGATATGGTGTTGGTCCATTACCTTCATTAGGATAGCTAGGTGCATATAACCAATATCTAATGGTAAATCAAGTACTTTTGCAAAACACCTCATTAATAAAGGCAATCCCAAGTATAATGTATCAAACCCATAACCATGTGTATAACCTAATGCCTAGTAATAACCTATACTCTTACAAATAACACTTAGGTTCCACCTGATTAAAATTCTAGTAATAACCCTTTTTTCCTTAAGGACCCATTACATTATCTTAAAAAAATAAAAATGTCATGCTTCCACAAATTGATAAGCATTTTGAGAAATTTTTTTAGGATAAACCAATGATGAAGACTTAAATATAACATTTAAATGTTTTAAAATATCTAAATATCAGATGAAAAGGAATTATTATTGAAGACATTGTCTACTCCAAAAGGAAAATAAATTAATATAGTAGCTAATGCTCATGTGGCCATTTATAAATAAAAAATTGAAACTCCTTTTATTATAATAATATATTTTTTGTTGGAAAAACTTACACAAAATTTTAGTGGATTTAGATGCCTTAGGTGATGTCATTCCATTATTAGTATGCCAAATATTGGGATTGACTCCTAACAAATCAAATATAAAAGTGGCCTAGTTGGACAAAATAGAGGCTAAGGTGATTGGTGAATTAAATCACATTCACATGTAATTAGCCTAAAATCCTAGATTAAATAGTTTATTTAAATTCAATTGGTGGATATACTTGATTCATATGGTATGCTACTCAGTAGAGACTAATCCATGACATTAAATGGTTATATGGTATAACCAATTAGACCAAGATTAAAAGAAAGACAAAAATGACACATTTATAATATAACAAGACCAATGAGACCTTATATAAAAAATCATAACTCAGACTCTATGCAAGGGAAAGTAGTATGGAAGATGAATAAAACATGTTGGCTATAATCACTACACTTATTTAACAAGATGCAGTCAAATGAAGTGGGAGTAATTCTTACGTAAACAATATAATGGTTGTTCTAGACCAAAATGACTTGTGAGAATATGAATGACAATATTTTATCCTTATAATAAATAAGTAATCTTGAACATGAAAATTTAGATAAAAGGGATAAATTGACTAAGTCTACATTTGAGAAAACCTCTATTCATTAGCCTCTATTTTGATAAATAAATACATGATTGAAGGTTCATTATAAAATGTATAGCAAAGCATAGACTCTCTTGATGTTAGAAATAAGGCTAATGATAGTGACAATTCAACCATGCCCATACTAAAAATTCAATAATGAACTACTCAAAATCATCTATGGACTTTGAAATTTGATGGATCTAAGTCCAAACAAGGCTATGGTGCTAGAATTAAGCTCATCAATCCAAGAGGAAAATATTATTTGGATAGATTTAGGCTGAAATTTTCTTACACATAATGCGACTGAGTATGAATCATTGGTCCATGGATTTGAGTTTGCTCTAAAGAATAAATTCAAGTGCTTGAAGGTATTAGGGGCATTAGAATTAGTGGTCAAAAAAGTCAAAAACTATTATTATTTCAATGATATATGATTATCAAAATATCACAATGGAGTGTGGAATTTAATGGAATATTTTGATGTATTTGACATAAAAGCTATTCCATATAATATAAATTACATAGGTGATGTTTTGGAAGATATAATGAGTACTTTGGAGCCAATTTAGAACATTCAATTGAAAATATTTTCCATGGAGTTGGTCTCTATTCCTTCAATTTTAGACAATGTCATAAATTTTCAAGTTTTTAATGATGATCAATATATAATCAACTTCATTAAAAATACAAATGTGTTTGAATCCTAGATCATAAATGAAGTCAATATAGATGATTTTGATCTAGATGGAGATGGAATAATAAACCTAAAGATAGGAAACATAATGAAAGGTATGATTTCATTATAAATATTGTTTGACATGGACTATCAAGGTAAAAAATAGAAGAAAATGCCTTGTAAAGGTATGTTCCATGAGTATTGTAATTTTGGGTGTGAAAATGATTCAAGAACTATTATTTTGGGAATAAATTATACCCAAATAGATAAGTTGAGAAGTACACAAGTGATGAAAGATTATAGATATGTCATAGGTTGTATTTAATAAGATTTGAAAGTATTTGACACCTCAATCTTCATTCACACCATTCCTCTCAAACTAAGAGTCAAACCTTTTCATCAGAGGTAGAGGCCTAAATATTCATTGATAGACCCCTTGATTTTCAAAGAGCTATAAAATTTATTATCATCCAAAATAATTTTTCCATTCAGAGACTCCACATGGGTTGGCTATCTTATTCTAGTTCAAAACAATAATGGAGAAATTTATTTATGTGTTGATTTCAAAAATATGAACCAAGATTCAGATAAGGATAATTATCCATTGCCATCACTAGATGTTGTATTAAAAATAGTGAATGGCTCCCAAATGATGTCATTCTTATATGGTTATTTTAGCTAAAATAAAGTCATGGTGAATTATGAAGACCAAATCAAGACCTCCATAGCAAAATGGGGGACATTTACATACAAAAGAATGTCTTTTAGTATGATAATTATGATTTCTATTTTTAAGCACACTAAGGACATTTAATTTAAGGATTTAATTGGTAAATCCATTATCATTTACATGGATGACCTAACCATATTTTATAATAACAAAAAAGACCTTATAAAAGACTTGACAAAAGTGCTGTAAAGATGTAGAGAACATGGCATATCTTTAAAACCAAAGAAGTGAAAATTTAAAGTCACAGAAGGAAAACTATTAAGACATGTCATTTATAAAAATGGATTATCATAATATCTATTAGAGTGTAAGTGATTCTAAAATTTCCCTTACCTAGAAATAGAAATGAGCTGAATTCATTATTTGACAAGAAAAAATAATACAAAATTTTATTTTAATCTTTGCATAAAATAGTTAGGCCACTGAATGAAATGTTGAAGGACACCAAAATTTAATGGATTGATAAAGCACAAGTGGAGTTTTTAGAAGTTAAGAAGTCAATTATGAAAACTCTAGTGTTGATAAGTTTGGATTACACATAACCCTTCTATATCTATTCCTTTACCTCAGAACATGTTATGCACTTAACCTATAGTGTGTCTAGGGATATGTGCCTGACTTATGGCTTACATACCTTTCTTATCTTATTGTATTTCTATATGTTTTTAGTATAGTTAGCCTAGGGAATAACCATGACTAAGTAGAGTATATATAGGAGGTAGTGGTTAGTCATTTATGAGGATATTGTGAACTCTACTCTTATTACATTATTGTGGAGGTTTCACCCTTGAAGAGCCTCATTTATTGTTCTCAAGTATTTTGATTTTTTGTCAATTATTTTGTTGTATCTAATTATTTTGATCTTAACTCTTTGAAATATTATTCCATTATTATGAGCATCTAATTAATTTCATTACAAGTAGTTTTATAGCATCTATTTAGTCTAATTTATTCAATATTTATTTATGGGTCTAGTGTTGAGGCTGTCTAAAGAGTTGAAGGATAAAAAAAATAACTTAGAAGAATTTAATTTTTATACCTTTGCAATTTTTTAAAGTCTTCTAAAAAAAGTCTATAATTTTTTCATACCCTTATGTAAATTAATAGTCATTGGATTCACCTCGGTGAGATGGTCATAATGGTATAATATGATGGTACATTTTTTGGGCTCAAAATCCTCCATCCTAGGGTTTGTGCATGGCTTCTCTAAACACTAACAGACACGAGAAAGGTTAAGGTGCCCAAAAAATATTCACAAATATGACATGGAGTCTGAAACTTCAAATGCATTAGTTTATGAGGTGATTTAACAAATTAAATTAAATATCCAAATATTGCTAAGGAAGGATGGTCTTGATGAAGTAAAAGGGGAAATGGATTATCTAAAAGGTTAGTTATCAATAATGAGTGATCAATTGACCTCTATCATGGACCATCATCCAACAAATAATCCTCCACTTCTCCAATAGAGTTCAAACATTTAGAACAGTCATAAATTTAGTATTGATTTTAAACACATGTTGCCAAAAGTATAAGTGCACAAGTTTGATGGTAAGGATCAACTCACTTGGATCAATCAAATAGAAAAATTATTTGATCTACATTAGACCCCATATACACAAAAGGTGATCTTAGAATATCTATATGGAACTTGAGTAGTTCATTTGGTATATGTGGTTGTGTGAAATAAATAGAAAGAATGATACTCATGTTACTTGGTTGGTGTTTACATAAGAACTACATATACACTATCACAATAACATCTCTAAAAATTACTTTAGTGAGTTAGCAAAGCTGTGATAAATAGGTATTATTAAGGGTTATATTAAATGATTCCATTCTATCCTTACATGTGGATGAAATCATTGAGAACAAATTGATTGACTTGTTCTTGAGAGGCTCAAGGATAACATACAACTTGGATTCATATATTTAATACATTTTAACTATTTATGAAGCCATACCATTCATGTGCTAAATAGAGGAAAAATAATCTGTTAAAATAAGGGATTTCACTCATGGAAACAAACTTAATTTCACATCACCATCATCTATGCAACCTATAAGATTGACCCCTCAACAAATTAAAGATAAGCATTTCAAAGGGTTATGTTTTGGATGTGACATTAAGTGGAGAAAAGTACATAAATGTGATGAAAATAAGTTATTCTACATAAATGTGAAGAAAATAAGTTGTTCTATAGTTAAAGTGCCAATAAATATTAAGATGATGATGAGGCCACATGTGAGGGTATGGAAGATATATAGGAGTAATTTGAATATTATCACACTATTATCTCCTATCATGCCCTTTTAATTATAAGTAATCCTCAAACTCTTAGGGTGGTAGGATTACTCAAGAAATAGAAGGTGATAGTGTTGATTGACTCAGGAAGTACACAAATTCATCAATAGTAAGTTAGCTACTTGTTTAAAATGTTTTATTTATCAAGCTTTAGAATTTCAAGTCATGATTGTAGATGGTGGCACAATCAACTATTTTGGAAAATGCCATAGTATTAATATTACCATGGGGGACTACTGGCTTAATTATCCTATGTTTGGTATTCACAATGGTGGATCTAAAATTGTTATGGGATTTTAATGGCTTACAACTTTGAGTATAATAGAGATGAGTTTTCAATAACTTTTCATACACTTTCATTATGAAGGTAAGACATTTAAACTATGGAGATTATGATAAAAGTATCCCCAATTGGTTAGTTCACATTATATGACAAATATTATTAAAAATGGGAGTATAAGGATTTGTATCATGGGTTTTTTCCTTAGAAGTTCAACCAACACATGTGTATACACATCCTAATTTATAAATGATTCTTGATGAGCATCCAATAGTTTTTGGTGCAATTCCAAAAGGTAGACCACCCTATAAAGAACATGATCATGCCATAAAACTAATTCCAACATAACACACCACCAAACATCAAACCATACAGGCATTAATATGATTAAAAAACTAAAATTGAGAAAATGGTACATGAGATGTTGGAGGCAAGTATTTTTTGACATAACCAAAGTGAATATTCTTCCCCAATGATTATGGTGTAGAATAGGGATGGAACTTGGAGGATGTGTCCTAACTAAAAAGAACTTAATAATTACACCATCAAAGATAAGTTACCTATTCTAGTCATTGATGATTTATTAGATGAATTACATGGTGATATTTATTTTACCAAACTAGTTCTTCATTCTGGGTGTCATCAAATTTAGATCAAAGATGAGAATACCAATAAAAAAATTTAAAAATGCATGAAGGCCATTATGATTTTAATTTCATGACTTTTACTCTCACAAATACACCATATAAATTTTAGAGTTTGATGAATACTATTTTTAAGCCTTTTCTTAAGGAAGTTTGTGTTAGTGTGTTTTATAACATCCTAATCTACGACAAAGCTTGGAAAGAACGTTTTAAGCATGTGAAATAGGTAATGTTATTTCTAAAATAGCATCAAATTTATACAAAACCTTCTAAATGTGATTTTGGCATCCATGAGGTGGATTAATTGGACCATATTATTTCTCATGATGGATTCAAAGTTGAGACTAATAACATCAAAGCTATGATGGAGTGGAAAGTGCTAAAAAACCTTAATAAACTTTATGTATTCTTGGGGTTAATAGGGTAATATCATATATTTGTAAAATATTATGGTAGCATAACAACTCCACTCATAACCTTGTTGAATAAATATTTATTCCATTGGATTGAACCAACTACTAAGGCATTTGAGTAGTTAAAAGAAATACTAAGTCATTTTATTAGTTAAAAGAGGATATGTTCACCACTCTAGTTTTGACAACCCATAATTTTTCAAAATATTTGTTTTTGAATGTGATGTATCAGGGTATGGCATGGGATCAATTCTCATGCAAGAAGGAAGACCCATTTCAATAGGCAGTCATCAAATCAAGGGATAGAATAATCTCAATAATATCTATGAAAAAGGAATGATGGATATTATTCATGTAGTTAAGCAATGGATACCTTATCTGATGGTTAGACACTTTGGGTAAAGGCTGATCATGATAGTGTAAAATACTTTTTGGAACAATGTTTGTCATCAAGTGAGAAGAAAAAATGGGTGACTAAAATTTTGGGTTATGAATTTGAAATAGTATTTAATAAAAGAAAAGAGAATGTGGTGGAAGATGAACTCTCTAAGAGGGATGAATTTGTTGAGGCATTGTCATGCACAATGACCATTTGGAAAGTAGATTGTTTAGAAGAAGCAAGATTAGAATGGGAGAATGATAGGGATACACAAGTCCTAATTTTGAATCTTCAAAATGGTTTGACTGTTTCTAAAAAAATTAAGTGGAAATGAAATAGATTGTGGTATAAATATAGATTGCACCTATGTAAGGATTATGCCCTTGAACACAAGATCATTCAGGTTCTTCATACATCTTTAAGGGGGGAATTCAAGATTTTTGAAGACATATCATCACATCAAGAAAGATTTATTTTGGGATGGAATCAATGGGCATATATATAAATTTATGGTAGAATGTATGGTTTTTCAATATAATGAAGGGGAAATAATTAAGGCACCAAGTCTTCTCTAACCATTATCCATCCCTAGCTAGTGGTGGGAGGAGTTTTTCATAGATTTCATTACAGGGTTTCCAAAATTTAAAAGTAAAAATGACATCATGGTATTTATGGATAGGCTCACCAAATATGCTCATTTTTGTTTGTTATCACAACCATTTATAGCCAGTATAGTAGCTACTAATTTTCAAACTATAGTTCAAAATTTGCATGGTACCCCAACAATCATTGGAAGTGATCATGATATTATCTTCACCAGTAAATTTTGGACTGAGTTATTTGAAATTTTGGGTACCTAGGTAATTATATTTCTTCTTATCATCCTCAATCTAATGGGAAAACCAAGGTTGTCAGCACACACACACACACACACACACAGACACACACACACACACACAGATATATATATATATATATATATATATATATATATATATATATATATATATATATATATATATATATATATATATATATATATATAAAGGTATCTTCATTATTTTGCATCAAATAAATAGAAATATTGGGTCTATTGGTTACCATTAAAAGAATGGTGGTACAACACTTCATATCATACCTATTATAAAATATATCCCTTTTTATAACTTTATGGCTATCACTCCCCATCCATCATTTAATTTTTGAATGTGTAACTCAATGTTTGATATATTGAGGAACACATTCAAAATCAAAAAGAGGTACTAGCTAGTTTAAGGGAGAATTTAGCAATAACACAAAGTAGAATAAAGTAGCAATCTAATCAAAATTATATTGAGAGAAATTTTGGTATTAGTGATTGGGTATTTTTGTACTTATAGCCATATAATCATATGTATTTTAAGTAACAAAAAAAAGATAACAAACTTTCTCCTAAGTATTATGGATCTTATCAGATCCTACAAAAAATTATTAGCATGGCATATAAGTTGCAACTACCCCAATTCACTTGCATATATCATGTATTTCATGTATCTAGATTAAATAAGATCATTGTATAGAGAGTTTATGCCTATAATTAGTTACCTAAATTGTATGAATAAGGAAAATTTATTTTATAACCTCAGGATATCCTTTAGACATGCACAGAAAGGTTACCAACAAGAGAGATTAAGGAGTATCTGATCAAGTGGAAGTTTGAATCATGAAGATGTAACATGGGAGGATGAAGCTTTCCTTCATTAACATTTAGATTTGATTCAACATTAAGGAAAACATTTTTTTGGTGGGGAGGGGTAGGCTACTCCCTTAACCTATATTGTGTATAGGGATATGTGTGGCTGACTTATAGCCTACAAACCTTTCATATTATTTTATTACATTTATCTATGTTCTAAGCATGGTTTACCTATGGAATAACCATGGATAAGTAGAGTACATATAATAGGTAGTGGTTAGTCTCATAGGAAGATATTTCAAACTCTACTATTATTACATTATTGTTGAGGTTCCCATTCGAAGTGCCTTAGTAATTAATCTCAAGCATTATGACTTGTTGTCAATTATTGTTGTGGATCTGATTATTTTTCTCTTAATTCTTTGATATATTATTGTATTATTGTGAACATATAAGTAATTTAATTATAAAACACTCAAGTGATGTTATTTTGAGTCATAAAAAGGAAGAGGGTGATGAAATACTAGTGTCATTCATGAGCTCTCCACTAAAAATGCTGAAATTAGGTATTCTACCATAGATAAGCAATTTTTTTCATTAATTTAAGTAGTTAAAAAGTTTAGGCATTATATCTTGCACAAAAAAGTGTTTGATGTTGTGTATGACCATGATGTAAAATTAATAATTATGAAAAATGAGATAGGTGAACTAAGAGGCAAGTGGATGACCATTTTTCAATAAATTTATTTAGAAATCTAACCAATGAAGATTGTAAGAGGGTAATTATTAAGAAAAATAATGATTGAATTTGATCCTAAATCATTTTTTAGTAGTATATTATGCTATATATATATATCATAATATATATAAACACAGACACACATAATATTTTCAAACTTTATTAATTACTGATGTTTTGTCTCTTATAAGAACCTATCAAGTCTTAATATCTATAAGTTCATGCCCTAAGGGGTGCATCGAGAAAGGGGTGGGCAGACTATTGGTGCTTTACAAGATTATTGTCCCTACACCACCACTTGTTATCAATCCAAACATCTCCTAAAAACACTTCCCTAAGCATTGCCTACTCTTTTTCACCATCTTCTAATCATTTTATGTTTCATTAGCTCCTTCCTAAGCCTAAAAACCTTTCCAATGATTTACATTACACTGTTGGCCCTATTAACCTTATAATCTAATTGATGAAGCTTATTTAGTGTCTACATTGACCCCTGGCTGATCTAAACCAAGACCTAATTTATTTTATCAATAATGATATAGAGTTGATTGGGCTGACCCTATCAAGTAAACTTTGGAAAAGGTTTAGGGTTAGATTCAACTATATATACACATTAATTTTTCCATTTTTTAGAGAGATAACAATAGTTAATTATTCATTTTCACTTCTTTATAATATTCTCTTCCACCATTCTACTTAAGGAGTTATAACTTAGGGTCTACACATGGAGAAGAATCTTGTCTTGTGGAAAAGTCTTAGATGATTAGGCCTTTCTTAGTGATCCTTATAAACCACACCAACCTTTTGCAAAGCACCTTTGGCTAAGAGAGAGATTGAGTCTCGATGGATTTATCTTTAAGGTAATTATGTCTAACTTTACTCCTCTATTTTAGTAGATAAAAGTAGCATAAGTAATGGCTTTTGAATCTCTATGCATTAGAGTCTTACCTATACATAACTTAATTAAGATTTTATTATGCATGTTTAATTTTATGTTTACTAACCCCCATTTATGCCACAAGTTTTGGTGAGCACTAGATTAGACTTTTACTTTACTTGTCATTATACTTTTGTGAATATGAAAACATAGGACCTAGCTAGGGTTATTGCATAGTTTTGATTGACTATAGCCTTTGGAACCCTCTCTAATGATTTTATTATGGTGAGACATCCATTAGTTAGGTCTAGAGGATCCATATTGGTTATGATCCTAAATATTTAATGTACTAATAATCATAACTGTAAGTAGGATTTATCTTATTTAAGCTAGGATTGATTTATAGATTAGTTGCATTTTCTTTTCATACATTTTGATGAACCTGATGTGAATCAAACCCTTGTAATTTTTATTTCACACCATAATTTTTTCATCATATTTTTTAATTTTATTTTTAGTACTAAATCAAACTAGTCAATATAGTTTTAACATTATGTGCATAGGTTTAACACATAGTTGTGGACACCTCATTATGACCATAACTAGGTTCTGACCAAATTTTAGATTTCTACCAAACATTATAAATTAAGCCCATGAATCATTAAATGCCCCAATTTTAGTCATGAATCATTATTTAATTCTCAAAATCATGTTGAGACATCCCTATTTAGGTTATTACATTTTATTGTGACCTAACAACTAGCAGTTTGGCCTATAGACCCATTAAGTGGGGCACTTAAACAATTGTTAAAAGAAATAAAATGCTAATCAAAGTAAATGAATTAATTAAACTAGATTAAAATATTAAATGAATTGTCCATTTATAATTAATGAATATCTAAAAATGAAAATTCCAAAAATTAAAATATTGAGCCTTTTCACCATTGCCTTTATGACTTGTCAAGCTCTCCTAATATATCTAATTTGAGAGCCATGATTAGTAATTTAAAATAATAATTACATGACAAATTTTAACTCAACTAGAGTTAGCCTCAACTCACCTAGGGTTATTTTAGACCCATTCCATGTTTAAACTCAACCTTAACTCACCTTGGGTGAGAGTTAACTTTTGAAGCTATAAATACAAGGCCATACTTATTGATCTCTAGGATATTTTTGTGTAATGTTATTATGCCAAAATATATTCAAATATATATTGGTGTAAAGTTATAATGATCATTTGGATGAAAATAAACCTTTCAAGTAATGTTATCATGCCAAATTCATAAGCCAACCAATCAAGCCAAGGTAACAAAGAGAGAAGGAGCTAATGGAGCTTCATTGATAAAGACTTCTTAATGCACAAAATTGAGAAAGCCAGTTCAAAAAGACATTTTAAGATAAAAGGAAGGTAAAATAATGATTTATTTTGTGTTATAATTGTGTTTTCACTTGTATGCTTGTTACCTATGCTCCCCCTAGTGTCTAGGAAAGAGGTGTTAAGTGTTTAGTGTGTTATTTTGATTTTGTTTTATTATAATAACACAATAATAACCTCCCCCTACATATTACTTATTCACATCATGCCACACCTGATGGGACCCTCACCCCACAAATTTCTTCCCAAGGCATTTAAGGATATCTTACTAATAATTTTCATGTCAAAATCTAAACTTGCTGATAAAAATGTGGAAATTGGAGGCTCATGGACGTTCAATAGGAAATCATAATTTTGATTTGTACAATTAAATTTTTTATTTTTGAAATTGTGATATTACATACTATCACAACTTTGTAGTCATGGTATTGCCTTAAATGTTGTGACATTGCACTAATTGTCATGATTTTGCCTTTAACCATCAAGGTTTGCTACTAATTATTTTATTTTATAGGAAAAATTGTGATTTTACAATATCACAACTTTGAAGTCATTATATTACCTTAAATTATACAATATTTCATTAAATTCTATCATATTTCACTAATTATTGTGATATTTTCATTTACCATAGTGGTTTTCCACTAACCGTGTTGTTATTTTGCAAAAACTTATAGTTTTATGCTAATAGTTGTGGTTTTATAGGTAAATTCATGGCATCGCTCTATGTTTTTACAATTTTGAACTGTGTGGAATTTTTTTGAAACTCAAGAGATAAAACTCAATATTCATTTTTTCACTTACATTTTTTATTCTAAGGACAAGGACACCCTAACATATTTTGTAGGACATAAAGGCCAAGAAAAGATTATTTTAAACACTCTAAGTTTCAAAACTCACATTTAAAATTTTTTGTTTTAAAAATATTTTACTTGAGTTATTTTATTTTTGTTTAAAGTTTTTTTCAACAAAATTCCAAGGGGTTAAAACTTCACGACATATTTCATTTGATGTTATAAAAATGAACTCATGCTTCAGTTAAATAATTGTAAGCATTTCCATTTTTATGTTTGTGTTGTATGTTTGTTTAGCAATATAAGCATCACGTGTATGCTCTCCCCTCATCCCCTTTAGGGAACTTGGGTGATAAAAAATGATCACTTATTTCATTTTTCACTTTTATCCAAAATAATGGAAGAAGTCACTAAGGGCCTCCCCAAAATCTGAGTGATTTGGGTAACCCCTAAACAACCCTAATGTCATTCCACTTTCTTTATTTTTATGCATTTTGGCTTGTGGGTGGGAGTTCATTACCTCCCCACGAGTTCTTTAGGGAATTGTTGAACCAAGAATTCATCTCCTAGCATCAATTCAACCCTAATCCATAGTAGGGGTATAAAAATTAATGTCAACTTACTAGGATGCCTCTTTGAGAGGTTAAGTAACATCTATTAATAAGAGATTGCCTCATAATGTATGTTTAACTCAGACATCACACTACATTGAGTAATTGATAGATGTAATGGTTGTGAAAAGGACTAGACATTTTCACAAAAAGTTGGTTAACATGGATCTAAATGATGTGATGTGCCCTAGTGTTATCCACACATATGGTACCATTTAGAAACATTTAAAAACTGATAGTTTAGATAACCCCACTTGCCATGAACATATTATTAATGAAAGGAAAGTAGACTAAAATTCTTTGTCATCATATTAAATATTGAGAGAAGAGGGGGAATAAAAACCCTACTTTGATGCACATTTTAATTTTTAGATTAAAAACTTAAATCCCTCTAAAGAGAAAGTATATAAATAATTTTTTAATATGAATCTACCTTATCAGTTTTAGGATTTAGGATGTTACACTTAGGTTTTTTTATCATTTCTCCTTTTACTTACATGGTCTTTAGTCAAAAATATTTTTTTATCATACCACATATAAAGTGAATCATATTTTCACATCACTCCTTTATTTTAAAAGGCATTATGTCATCTATTTGACACCATACTTTGCCTTAGTCATTTATCAAACTTTTATGTGTGTGTGTTACTTAGTTGAAAGGAGAGTCATCATGCTAACCATCTCATTCCAATTATTATGCCTTAGAGTGTTTGAAATAAACCATTTTCCATACCTTTAAATCAAGATAGCATCATTATGTTTCTCAAATTGTTTCAAAAACTTATTTCTTTATGTCTAAATTGCCATTTCGAAACCACATGTGTCGACGTGGTCTATACTCACCTCATTATGCCATTTATTATTGTCTAGATTATTGTATATTTGAGGATATTAGTCTTATAAATTGAGTTTGAAATTAGACTTGACAAGTTTAGATATAGACATTGATTGGTTTATGCCTATGCCTAATGTAGTTTTGGATTAGACATTTACCTTTCACTTTTGGGTCATGCAAGTTAGACTAATTTCTTGCTCAATTAAAGACTATTTTTATGCATATATTTGGGAAGTGGTATATCTTCCATATGCCTAATGGATAATTTATTTTACTAAATAATCAAGGGTATATTTAAATCTAAATTCCTAGTTTGTGGCAAAGTGTTTAAAATTTGTTAGATTAAATCTCTTGCCATTTAGACCTAGTTTATGACAAGTCTAGTTTTGTGCCTTATTCCCAAAAGATCTAGCAAATTATCTTTTGTTTTAGACCTAGTTTGTGCCAAGTCTAGCTCTTGTGTCATGTTTCTAAGAGTCCTAGCATCTTACCACACTGTTTTAAGATGTAGTTATTTTGAGCCTAGCTTTGTGCCTTGTTCCTAAGGACCTAGCAACCTTTTTTATTTTTAGATCTAGATTAGAATTGTTTAAAACACTTTTTACCTAAATATTGGCATTTATTTTTATTCATCCATTTGAAATTTAATGTTTGAAATTTGTCTTTAGACCATTTTAGACCAAGTTTATCATTGACCACTTTAGAGAAGCAACTTGAGTTCTTAAACCAAGTTTTAGACCAAGTTTAGACCATTTATTTTTTTAGACCTTATTTTTAAGAGTTTATAGACCTCTAGACCTTATTCATAGAACATTAGTCATTAATTTGGATATGTCTCATTACACTCATAGTGGAGCCATGTACAATCCAGTTTATGATAACATATTCATGAATGATGACTTTGTTCAAGACCCTTATAGAGATGATGCAGTTTGTGAGATGGATCCTTATCCTCCTTACACTACTAAATCTAGGAAACAAATCTGAGATCCATTAGCCCATTATTTAGTTAACACACCTCCCTATTTAGATAAAGACATAGAGTAAACCATGTAATACTTGGCTAGCATACCATCGATTATAGAACAAGTTAAAAAATAACTATATTATATTAATATACCATTGACATATGATCCTTATTTGTTTGATCCTCACTTGATTGAAAACAAGGGTGAGGTTTTAGTTATATCTACAGAGGTAGGGGCCAAGTTTCTAACAAACTTCCCCCATGAAAATTTACCTAGTCTAGTTAGAGTGCCTCTCAACATAACTTATAACCAAACCATTGAATAGGCCTCTAATATCCATCCTCAAGTACTCATCTCAATGTCATATAAGGACACAGATATGCTTGTAAAGGGAAAAGACCTCATGGAGGACCACTTTATACAAATGTAATAAGCATATCAAACCTATTTGAATCTAACACATAATTTTAATGCCATGGCCATGTCAAACACTCCACTCATAGAGCTAGCTCATTCAATAGGAGTATTAATTGAGTTGAAAAGTCAAGATAATTTAGGTATAGACCCATTTGCAAAAGGAACTTCAATTCATGACATGTATAATGTCCCATCTATTGAAGAAGTGGCTAATACTTCTATATAGAATAATGTGCCAAACATGATGGATAACACACAAGTATCCTCCAATCTAGGCTAAAGTGATTTAACTATACCAATAAAAAAGTATACAAAATCAAGTGACTTTATTTAATACCACAAGTGGTTCACAACAACAAAGGGTAGGAAATCATACCTCTTAAACATAACAAGTTACATCTAATCCTTAACCAACTACTTTATCAAGCATGCAAACACAAGTATTAAGTAATCAAGTACATGCTAGTGCCTAGCCTTAACAACAAGTGATAGATGCTACTTCACCAAAATAGGTGATGATTAACATTCTAAAAAAATAGGCATAATCTAATATACCATTACAATAGAGGCAAAAAAATACACCACCTCAGCAAGGGGAAATAAATGTTCCACCTTGATAGGTAGTGACAAATGTATCTCTACCATAATATACTAATATACATTTAAAATTACAAACATTGTCTAATCAATAATGTGTGCTTATTAGTCAAAGACAAATGCTGAACACCCAACAAACATATAGTTTAAAATAGGTGTTTTCATAACAAATATGTACCATTATCCAACAAGTACCAATTAAGAAACAATTACCTTTTTCTCATCACATGCCATAAATACAAGAACAAATCCTTGGTCCACAACAAGTTCCCCTTATTTAGTTAGGTTTTGTTAGTCGGTAACAAGTCCTTACTCAACCTTAATAGGCATATTATTTTACCTAAAGCTAAATCATTCAATCATAGCCATAATTCCCTTAAAACCAAGGCTATATACTAAATCCAAACCATAATATAGCAAAATAACATGTGAAATTTCAACAAATACATCCCAATCCATGAATGAATATTCTTGGTCAATTTACTCATCAAAACAACATTCCAAAATAAACTATACCTCCATTATACCCCAGTCAAGGTAATCCACATTTGACTACCCATCCTCCACTTTAGCCAAATGTACCCCTTCAACCAAATGTACCATCTAGTTTCTTGGCCCAAAAAATAAAACAAATAAAGGATGTAATTGTTGCCATTTAAGTAGGGAAGTAGACCAAGAAGTTTAAGTTAGATGATGTGTGTTCATACCCATTCAAAATGGAGTACTTGTAGATACCCTTTCCTTTAGGATATGAACCACCAAAATTTGATAAATACAAGGGTAAAGGAGACCCTAAGGCCCATTTGATATAATTATTTGTTGCTTTCTAGATAGTGGCTTAAAGTGACATTTACCTCCTACTTTTGTTTCCCTAAAGTCTAGCAGGATAAGATTTTGAGTGGTTCCTCAAATTGATAAAGAACTTTGTATCTAATTTTGATGACCTCTTGAATAAATTTGTGAAACATTTCTCCTATAATATTGAACATGAGATTCCATTGGTAGATTTAACTCAACCCAAGAAAAAATATAGCGAGACCTTTACAGGCTATTTATAGATATGGAGATCACTTGATATTCATTTCATCCATATTTATTAGACAAATAATTGGTTACTATGTTTACTAAAATTTTTCATAACAAGGTATCCTATCATCTGGAGCTTTAGTGTGTACATGCTTTCAAAGAGATCATCAACAAAGTTTTAATAAATTAAATGGACCTTATTAACAAAGGTATTATAAAATTAACTTACTCAACCAAAATCAAAACCAAAACCAAGGAATAGACTAAAGTTAAAACCATAACCAAGTCCAAGCATAAGCATTAACACAAGCCTAGGCCAATAACTATGAGAAATCCAAGAAATTCAATCATAATAAGAATGTTTTTGGAAATGGATTAATCGATTCACATCATATTTAATGGTTAAACACCATATACTTAGCCTATGTTACAAATGTATCTTACTCATCAATAACCTATTTAACAAGAATAGGGGTGAAGAGATCTATAGATGGGGACACTATAAGTTCTCATACCATTGCAAAAACCTAGACCTACTCCACCAATTTAGTAACCACCACTTTTTTAGACTCCTCCTCCATAAAAGAAACCCCCTCCTTGAGTATTCAATGACCTTAGATAACTTATTAAATACATGTTTCATAATCTAGCCATAGCTAAAATGATTAATTGGCCAATTTTGAAGCATTATCTTGAGGGTATTCTATATCTAGACCGATATAAAGAGAATGAGTTATATGAGTACCATCATGTTCATTAACATAATCTATGTTGTTGTGTAAAGATAAAACATCTCAGTGAAAATATGTTGGAAAATGGGGAGATTACATTGGATAATAGAGTATCTACATCCAATCAGAACCTAAGAATCTACCAAAACCCTTTTCCATAACATAACAATAACAACATTAACATTATCAATAACCACAACAACACTAATATCAATAGTAAAAATAACAACATCAACCAAATGGGAGGAACCTAAGTTGAAATGATTTTAATAACCAATAGACTTACCACATAGTTACGCATGACTACACCAAAGTTGTAGCTCATATTGTAGGAGGTTGTGTTTCAACCATAACCATTAAATCTAGACCAAGTGTTAATAGACCAGGACTATTACCAAATAATTCTAATCCATCCATTTATGCTAGTAATCCTTCCTTGACTTGGAACCACAAAAAAGTGTAATAAAAAACATGGATTACTATTTTGGGACCTTATACTGATAACTCATCATTGCCCCATGACCATAACCAAGTGCACTGACAATTGAGACTTATCCTATCTAACCCCCCTCCATCATCATTTTTTAGTAATAATAGTCTTGTATCTAATCTTGATTGTGCAATCATAACTCGATGATCAAATATTACCATTCCAAGCCCTTGACCTCCTGCCACTAAACCAATCCAACCCACTATCCTAGCTAGGAACAAGCCATATACCACTATTAAGGAAAAACCATATGATATCATGGAATGACTTTAGAAGAGAGTTGCAAAAATCTCTATTTTGGATTTATTAGGTACATATATAATCCAAAAGAACATCCCAATAGAGATCCTAGGCCAATCCCAAGTTCTAAACAACATAACCCTAGACAAATTCCAAGCTTTGGTTGGACATGTAGCCCCAAGCCAAGAGTTGACCTTCAACCAAAGTGACATTTCATCCTTTGGCCCTCTCCATAACAATCCCACATACATTAAATTTGTCATAACATGGTATAAATTAAAATGGATCCTCATAGACAATAGATCAAGCCTAAATATTGTGTCTTTAAATCGCATTAAACATCTCAAATATACAATAGTTGATCTATAGCCAAAAATAATTACTATCAAATCTTATGATAATGAAGAATGAGAATCACAAGGCACCATAAGATTGCCAATTATCATTGGGCCCTTAACCCATGATACACTTTTCCATGTGTTATAACTATACCTATATTATAATTTGCTCTTGGGTAGACTTTGGATACATGAAATTCATGCAATACACTTGAAATTCCACTAGTGTCTCAAGTTCTCTCACTTAAGCATAAAGGTCACTATTAATGGATATTTGTAGCCCTATGAACATTGTAAACATTTGGAGGCTGAGTATAGAAGTTATAATTGTAGATTTTCCCTAGATATAGTTCCTAAAAAGGATAAAGACAAATAAATACTTGTTGAATTTGTAGAGGCTAATTGTATAGACCTAGATAGTCTTGATTCATATTCACATATGCCTCCTCTAGAAATGTCTAATCATTTTACCATCTCGACTAATGGACTAGGAGAGTATTTGACCCATAACAAATTTCACATTACTAATATTCCATTGAAGCCAAAGTCCTATGGATTACCTAAAGCTAGGCCACCTTACATGGAATAATAAAAAAAAGGAAAATGAAAACTTCATAGTCCAACTCCTATAATTTTCACACTTTCCACTAGCTAATAAGAGTACCCAATTGCCAATGATTAATCCTAGTTGTATAATGATAAGTTGGATGATTGTTATAAAAATGCCAAATATCCCATTCCTAATAACATCATGAAAAACAAAGCCTATGGAAGAGGCCTCAAGCCAAATCAATAGGGTAATCTAGAGCCAATTTCTATAACTAGGTATAAAGACACTTATGGTCTCAGATTTAGACTGCCTGGGGGTGACCCCATATATATTAGTCATGTTTTAAAACCAATGTATAGTGATAATGATGTAAGCCATGAAGTGGAGTCTAATCATAACATTTATGAATACCTGACCAATACCACCATGTTTGACTTACATACCATTTATACCATTACCATAGTAAGCCATCATAAACTGCTTCCTCTATATCACCCTCAACTTATATCTAGGGACCGACAAGAATCCACAAAGCCTATAGATGAGTTTGAGAATGATGAGGATTTTTGGGAGACCACAAATGAGGGTTCTCCATCAATTAGATCCTAAAACCTATTTTTGAGAATGGGTGAACACCCTTAGCCCAAAAAAAGATTAAAACATTGAGGTCCCAAAGTGAAAACCTCTTAAAGGCAATTTTTGACCAGGGTAAAAGTAAAGAGAAAGGCCATTCTTTTGGTGAAAACCTATTTCGAGCACCAATAGATGGGGGTGTCCAACTTTCCTTAAATGAAGCTCAGGAGACCACCAATGATAGACTTCATTTTGGGTTCAAGTTCAACTCAACAAAATAAAATGCCTTTGATATAATTATCCAAGAATTTCTAATAGTATTTATAATATGGCCATCCCTACCATTGGGAGTTTTTGATTCATCTTGTTTAGGTGAGCTTGAAGAACTAATTCAACTAGAGGACTTTGTAGTCATAAGTTAATTCAAATCATTGCAAATTATTTTAGAATATTGTTCAGCTCTTCTTGTAGAAGATACTACAAAAGTCAACATTAGGACTACATACAACCCAAATTAGATCAAATTAGGCATGTCCCTCATTGAGGAGGAATGTGAAATGTTTATAACCCTTTTAAGGGAATTTGTTAACATCTTTGCTTAGGCCTATTCAAATATGCCAAGTTTATACCCCACCTTAGTTGTAAACCATCTCATTGTACATCTTGATGCCAAACCTATGAATAAATTTTTTTACAAGATATATCCTCGTATTGTCATATTAGTAAAAAAAGAGCTGGAAAAACTCTTAGAAGTGAGATGCATCTAATTGATTGAATATTCAGAGTGGATCTTAAATGTTGTGCATGTTTATAAGAAGTAGAAGGAATTAGAATTTTCATTGATTTTAGATATATAAATAAGGCACTACCCATGGATGAATTTCCTCTACCAAATATTGACATGATTGTTGACTCCATAGCGGGGTATAAAATGCTTTCACTTATGGATGGATTTTTTGGATATAACCAGATCAAGATCACATAATAAGACCAATATACAATAATGTTCACCACTCCTTGGGGAACATTTTGTTATTAGGTTATACAACTTGGCCTCAATAATGTTGGGGATACATACCAAAGATCCATGACCATCATATTTCATGATATGATTCATGATACTATTGAAGACTATGTCGATGACATACTGGGTAAATCAAATACCTTTGCCAATCATCCAACCACATTATGAATAATATTTGAGAGGATTCATGAAAACAAGGTTAGACTTAATCCTCATAAGTGGGTGTTTGGTGGCACTTTAGGGAAATTATTAGGCTTCATCATCTCTCATCAGGGCATTGAAGTTAATCTTGCCAAAGAACAAGCCATTGTGGAGATGATACCACCTTATAATTTGAAGTATCTCCAAAGTTTATAGGGAAATATTTAATCTATTATATGATTCATTGATTAGTTGGTTAACAAATGCCATCCATTTACATACTGAAGAAGAGTGTCACATTTATTTGGGATGAAAAATGCTAGAAAGCTTTTCAGTGCTTAAAGGAATATCTTTCCAATATTCTTATTTTATTGCCTCCAATTTTAGGAAAGCCATTCCTATTTTATATATCTATTATATACAAATACCTATAGACACTTATATCTCAGCATGATAACAATGGAAGAGAACATGCCATGTACTATTTAAGCTGTACACTGGTTGCATATGAACACAACTATACACCATAGAAAAATATTATTTGGCTATGGTATTTACATCTCAATGGCTACAACATTACATGCTAAAAAACAAGAACATAGTTATTTACAAATTATATTCACTCAATTATCTACTATACAAGATAGCTTTATAAGGCCACATGGCTAAATGGATCATGCTTCTAAGAAAATTGAAGATAGAATATGTCAACTAGAAGGACATAAAAGGACAAGTACTTGTAAATTAGCTTGCTAAATCTCCCTTTAAAAATACTTAACCCTTCATTTTTCAATTCCCAGATGAGTCCATCATTACCATCATTGAAACACATCTTGAGGAGTAGTACTAAAAGTTGTATTTTGATGGATCATTCACATCACATGGATTAGGGGTATACCTACTATTTATTACACCATAGGGGGATCTTATCCCTAAATCATTCCATATCATCTTTCCTTGTACTAACAACATGGTTGAATATGAAAAACTCATTATAGGGCTTCACCTAGTAGTATAATGGAATATTCAACATCTCATAGTTTATGGTGATTCTCAGTTAATAATCAATTAGGTTATAGACCACTTTTATACCAAAGATGACAAGTTGGTACCATAAAAGGCCATGATCAATGTTTTCAAACTACAGATTACCAACATATAATTTGAACACATACCAAGGGCTAGCAACAAGATAATGAATGTTATGGCCACCATTGGTTCTTTGATCTGTCACATAGATAAAGTAAAAGAATATCAATCCCTCATTAAAAATATTTTAGTGCCTACTCATGAACCTTCAACCATCATAATGATTTGTGATATTATTGGTCCCAAATCTATATGATATTTAGACCTCTTTAACTACCTTCATGACCATGTCATGATACTAGAACTATCATGTAAACAACAAAAGGCCTTTACCCACCAAGCCTCATGATATACCTTACTTGGAGAAAATTTTTATCACCATAAATTTGATGGAACTCTGCTTCATTATTTAAATTTAGTATAAGTAACATTAGTGTTATGGGAAGTTCATGAAGAAGTATGTGGAGCCCACACCAATGAGGCCATCCTAGCCAAAAAAAACCTATGTATTAGTTATTATTGACTAATTATGGATACATATGTAGTTGCTTATGTTAAAAGGTGTGAAAATTATCAACAACATGCAAATTTAATTTATGCCCTGGACAAAACTCTAAAACCAATGATTACTCCATGTCCATTTGTAACATTGGTACTTGATCTCAGTGGGAAGATTAACCCTACATCATCTAATGGCCATAAACACATCCTTACCAATACTGAATATTTCACTAAGTGGGTTGAAGCTATACCACTCACTTACGTGACTAGGAAAAAAAATTCTAAGTTCATTTTCAACCATCTCATCTATCACAATGGTATCACATTTGACATTATATCTGATAATGGAAAAGCATTTAAGAATAAGGACATCAAAATGATTTTGTACCAAGTACAATATCACTCAAAAAATTTCTAATACATATTACCCACAAGGTAATGCCCAAGTAGAGGCATCTAATAAAATTATTATCAACATCCTTAAAAATATTATAAATGATGTTGGCTATGATTAACACCTCCAAATATTGTGTTCCCTCTGGGTGTACCACACTAATTATCATACTTCAACAAGAGCCAATCCATATTCCCTAGTTTATGGCACCGAGGCCATTCTTCACATTGAGGTCAAGATACCTTCTCTATGTATCTCATTAAAGCATGTCTTGGATGATGAAGATTACAGAGTATCTCACTTATAAGAGCTAGAGTTACTTGATGAAAAATACATCACTATTGTCAATAGACTTCAAGCATACCAAAATAGAATATGTGGTCACTATAATCGATGGGTAACACACAAAGAGTTAAATCTTGGTGATCTTATTCTCAAAAAAAAAACAAAAATAATATCATGATGATGAAGAAGAAGGGCAAGTTTAAACCCAATTGGATAGGCCCATAAATCATTATTGTAAATTATGGCTCTAAAGCATACAGGATCACTACACTAGATGGGGATGAACTTCATGAGCCAATGAACATCATACATCTCAAGTGTTACTTCACTTGAGAAATTTGAAGTATTGTCTATGAGGTTTGTTTCTATTGTACCATATTATCATATTATTTTTACTGTACCCTATAATATTTTATCATACCTTCCCTATTGATCAAATTTATTTTTACCCTCCCTCCCTCCCCAACCCTTTAACCTTGGTTCTATTACATTGGTTTTTCAACCACCTTTAACAAGAGGATTCATAGGCAGTTTCATTAGTTGATTCAATATTTTTGATAGAGGTCATATCTTGGACCAATATGATAGTGGTTTGGTAGTTGCATTATTATTTCTTATTCCATTTAATTGAGAGTGCTAGTAATTATAATCACCTTTAGGAAAATCTATATCCCACTCCATGATACTAATTATAACCACCTTTAGGTAAATCAGTATCATTCACCTATGCCATTATTACCTAATTATAACCACCTATGGGAAAATTAGGAACAACACCTTTATCATTGATTGCAAATTCACATTTCCATTCCTATGTCATACTGTGCCATTTGCCTAATTAAGAACTTGCCTCTACCTAGTCAGATTCCTCCATTGTAAGGTAAAACTAAAGTGACTTGAAGTCCCATTCTAGGACTATGTAGGTAGTGCTCAATTCACATTAAGGTCATCTCAATCACCCTTTTACCATGCTCTCACTATTTTATGAGAAATTTAAAGTTTTAACACTCTCTCCATTTTGTGAGTTTGAACATTTCATATCTCATAATTCTTGATTGACTATGTAACACTACTTGGTCTTTTTCCTTCCATTTATGAGAGAACTACATCATTTTCAGGTTCACACAGACTATGTAGGCAAATACAAGGGCTATTTTGGGTTAGCTCAACTGCACCTTCCTCTCTTTTCAAACATTTCTTTTCCTTAAGGATCTTAGGACTCTTGACTATTTCATAAGTACCCACTTGTCATTTAGTTTCCCCATCCTTATTTGGCATTAGCCTTATGCTCTTGCCATTTTGTGAGTCTCTATTGTGAATATTATGTATGACTTTAATACATTAATGACCACTAGGATTCATCTTATGCTCGCACCATTTTAAGAGACCATACCCATATTATTGTACAACATAATCATGATTTTCTCAAACATCCTTCTCTTCTATCCCATATCCTAGGAGAACTAAATTTGGCCTAAAGTTCATGTTATATCTTGCACCCATAGAACTATGTAGGCAACATCCACTTTCCTAGTGAATTTTGAGTTAGATTTGTAACCCCTTATTTTTATTCTCTCCCCTCGCCCGCCCCCCCCTCATTTTGTCTATTTGTGTCAATGTCCCCTATAGCCTAAGATTAATGCCTATCATCTTGTTGTTGTTTCCATAAAGCCTAGGGGAAACATTGTGCCATTATTCTTAAACTAACATTCTAATTAACCATTATTTGTGTTGGTTTATTTTGTTCTAGTTATTTTATTTTTTGGTTCTTTCATTTTTGTTTCTTGGTGTTTTGTTTTAGCATTTATTTTTTTATTTTCCTGTTTGTTTGATTTCATTATTGTGCCTTGACTTAGTATACATGCATTTATTAGGTGATTCCTTGCATATTATAATTAAGTCCATCCATATTCATACATCAACATTGTCATCATGGTTTTTATCATTGGTGCATTATTTTTAATTATTTATTGGATTACATGTTAGTCCTTCTACATATTTTGGCTAAGTTATCATGGTGCATACCATCATGTGCTATAACAAAAGTGGTCATATTAGTGTATCCATAAGGCCTAATATATTCACCTAATAGAGTACCATAATAGAGATTATTTTTTAACTCATGAACCAACTAGTTGAGTGCCTCCATACAGCCTAATATAGTCACCTCTTCTATAGGGTAATAAAACAACATAAGCTCAAGAGATTTACAAATCTCCATATCCTAACTATATTAAAGTTTTTTCATGATCATCTTAGGCTTAACCTCTTTGATCTCCATTTGAATAAAATTTTGACTTGGTATATTTGTCTTGACTCCATCCATAACTTGAGCTGATAGGGAGAATTCTTGGCACTCCTTTACATCTGAACTATGTTCCACCATAGCAAATAGTCCACTTGGACTTACATATTGGTCATCATTCACCTTAGCTACCTTTGGTTTCCATTCACTATCTTATATTATTTATTGAAATATAGGGGCATCAACCTTCTTATTTTCAACTAAGAATCCATGATTACAAAAATTTGAAATATGACCAACCTTTTAACAATTGAAACACATTATTTCTCTTGATGGAAATACACCATTATCCATACCTCTTAACTAATGATTTCCTCCTTATTTACTGATACAATATCTTGTAATGTGTCCTATATCATGAAAATTATTAAAAAAAACCTCATTCATATCCCTTGATTGATGATTATCCTTATAGTTACATGCATGTTCATTATTGGAGGGTCTTCTATAATGCCTTGCTCTATGACCAAATTGGTTACATGAATAACAATAACCATTGAAAGGATTAACATACCTTATAGTATTAGGTTGTCTGATGGGATTAGTCTTCATTATACCAACACCATAATTCCTTGATTTATCATTTAAATTTAAGGTCTGATTCTCCTTGATCACATTATTATTCTTCTTTTGGTCTCCATTGAAACCAAGACCTATTTTGTCATTAGTAGTATTTTGGCTACTTAAATTATTGTCTAGATCATTGGTACTCTATTAAAAATTCAAAAAGGACTTCACCTTACTTAATTCTTAATCCAAATTATATCTTAAGTAATCCACTTCAGTTATATACTTGACACATTCTTCTTCTTTAGGCTTTTGGCTTGCAGTCACAATCTCAATTTGAGTCTCCAACTATTTGACTATTTCTTATTATTCCTTGGAGTTATTGCTCAATATATATTTAATAATATTTATTTTCTCCTAATAGTCTTTTAAAATAGGCCTCATCACCTTGTTATTCTTTTTCACCATCTTTGGTTCTTCTAGAACATTCATCAACTCATCCTTAAAGTCCACTTCATCTTTTTTTTCATCTAAATCACCAATATTAACTCCAAACCACATGGAATCTTATTAATTTGAATAATTTGATTCCTCAAACATGAAGAGAACTTCATTGACATTAGGATAATCACCTTCATGCTCACTCTTATAATCACTTGTCTCACTCTCATCAGATAAGTTGCAATCTTCCTTAGTGTAAAAGTTTCTTTTGTTCTTGAAAGACTTCTCCTTGTCATCATACTTTTTAAAAAAATTATTTATCTTATCAAACCTATAGGAATTCTTGTCATCATCATAACCATAATAATTCTCTTCATCATCCTTTGTCTTATAATTATGATGGTACTTATTACCAAAGTGTCTAATTTATACACAATTTAAACACTTGAAGGGTAGCTTACCCTTGTTTTACTTGAACCAATTTTCAACTTTATTACAAACATAGCTATCAAATCATCATCATCAATATCAAAAACATCATTGTATTTAAATTTATTACCTTGTGTATTCTTCTACTTTGACTTATTTTTTTCCTTGAATTCAACTTCTTTTTTTATAGGTCTTCTTTCACTTGTCCTCATCCCATAGGCTATTAGGGTGCCATGAAGTCCATCCATCTCTATCTTTTCTAGATATTTCATCTCTTTAATATTAGAAACTTCAAAATCAAACTTAGGAGTTAGATATCTTGATAATTTTGAACAATATTATGATCTTTCACTTCTTCACCTAGGCCTCTTATGATGTTGACCACTTCATCAACCCTAAATGGGTAGGTTGCAATGGTCTTATATTCATTTATCCTTAGGCTTTCAAACTATATTTTATGGGTTTACAATTTGGAAAAATTGACCTTGGAGTATTCCTCATGGATAGTATTCATATTATCCCAAATCTCTTTGTTATACACATAGTACATCACCTTTATAATATCTACCTCTGATAGGACACAAATAATACAATTCATTGCTTTTAACTAGTTATCACTAGACTTTTTACATATTGCATCTGTAGGGGGAATAAAGGGTGTAGAATATCTATCCAAAAATAATTTAAAAACATAACTATATTAAAACATAACTATATTAATATATCAAATATTTTCTCATCTTGACACTCCAAAAATCATAATTATATCTATTGAAAAATGAAGCTTTACTTATAGAGAAACCACCTTGTGCTTGACTAGCCATCTTTGCTTGCTTAGGATCTCCTTTAGACTCTTATGCTTGATTCAAAGGCCTTGATATGATACCAATTTTTATAATAATATCCAATATGATGGGGTGAATCAATTTAATTTAAACAATCATTAAATTTCACTTATCATTCATGAAGCATTCATTCAAACACATACATCAACAAATGGATAAATAAACATCCACATAATCATATCACATATGAACACAAGAGATATGTGAGAAACCTTCATGAGGGATAAAATAAACTAAAACATAGATTTTACTATAGTATTATAATAAATTAATCAATATTTAGTGAGGCACCAACCCTAAAAGGATTACCAACCCCTCACTAGTCAAGCACCAACTCAACTAGGCCTTTAACAAGGACCAACTTGCAAGGAGGCACCAACCCCCTAGGTAAATCCGCACAAAATCAACAAAATAGAAACTTTGATCAATTTTTGATGCATTTTTCTCACTCATCTTATGATGATCACATTATTTTTATCTTTACATTCTTTTATCTCTCTCAAACAACCTATTAGGCCTCTTCACTCAACTAGCCCTCTTCTTGACAAATTCAGGTCATATGACCTTGATCATAATCTATAAAATCAATATGATAACTTTATGAAATATTAAACACACCTATATAATGGTATTAAATCCATTTACTTGGTTTCCAAACTTCTATTTCATTCGTTCATTTCATCTTTTTCTTGACTAGTCAGATTAGGCCTGTTAGATCATCTTTTTATACTTGACTCTTGATTTCACATACCTTGGTTAGACAAAAACCTATAAATAATTATATCACCCTTGGAATAGATCAAAACACAATTTTATAACCATTTCTTATAACCTCATACCCTATTTTATAACCATTTCTCGCTTTGTTCTTTAGGCTTTAGATTTGCAATTGATAATAGGCCTTATAGTTATTTTCTAATAAATTTACACCTTAATCACATGACAAAACAACCTTACACATGATATAACACTACTTTTTATCCTTCATAGGTATTTAAAACATTTAATGTTACCTAATTATGTTAGGTAGGGTCTATAACTAGTTTGGTTGCATGATTAGGCTTAAGACCTTACCCTTGGAGGTTTGCCTCAAAAATTTCCTAAGAGTTAGAAAAATTCATATGAATACTTGGGAATAATTAAACATCCACTCATACTTATGTGTATCCATCTTACCATACCACTATATTCATACCTTCTCACAAGGTCTTTTCATGTGATGATCAAAGTCATAACTAGGCTTCTCAAGCTCTTGAAGATTGAAAACTAAACTTGAAACACTAGTTGATGCTTCACCATTTTAATAATATGCCTTGTATTATCCTTATTTTTTATAATAAACTTTTACACACTTATTCATGCACATTCTCATGATATGACAATGCTCCTCAAGACTAGTGATCAATAATATTCTTACCTTGTATCTTGATCTCGACCTTAAAACATGTCATCAACCTCAGAAGAATTACTAGGTTGCCTTCAAATTCTCTCTCAATAGAGAGATAATAGGTTTCCTTCAAATTATCTCCTATCATAAGACTTCCTTGGCACATAACACTTCACCATGTATGACATCAACTTTGACCTTGACATTAATGACATCTATCTTGACCTTGACATCAATAACAACATCAATACCACAACACCAAAAATAATAACATACCTCAAAATTCCATATATGCTATCATTGATGCCATATCTAGATATTAAATTTTGTCTCTTATGGATGCTTTTTGGGTTATAATCAAATTTATATTTCTATTGAAGATCAACATAAAACAACTTTCACCATAGAATGGGGCACTTATTGTTACATTAAAATTCTCTTTGGTATCAAAAATATCAAAGCTACCTATCCATGGGATATGACCCACATTTTCCATGACCTTATCCATAATATTGTGGAAACCCATGTGGATGACATCATTTCTATGTCTAAAAGCCTCAAAACTCATCTTTCTAATCTTACTATCATTTTTTATGACCTCATCAAATATAAAGTTAGACTAAACCCCTGAAAATATGTCTTTGGAATCACATCTTAAAAATTACTAGGGTTCTAAGTCTTTCTTCATGGTATTGATGTTTATCCCACCAAGATCAACACTATTTTCAACATGCATATCCCTCTTTCCATTTTAGATATTCACATTTACCTTGGTAGGTTTGGGGTAATAAGATGATTTGTACCCAAAATAGCTTATAAAATCCATTCTATTAATTCTCTTCTAAATAAAGGTAATTATCTCAAATAGATGGATCCTTGTCAAAAAACATTTGACAATATGAAATAATATTTTCTTCATCCACCCACCATTCATCCACCTTATAATGATCATCCTTTAATCTCATATACTTATTCCACACCCATATTAGAAGAGATTATGCCATATATTATATCAATCTAGGTCTCATTGAATATGAGAAAAATTATACAAAAGTAGAACATGATTGCCTCGCTATATATTTTAAAGCTAAAAAGCTCCATCATTATATGATTTATCAAACAACTTACATTATCATTCATTCTGATCCACTCCATCACTTATTATCTAAAGCCTTTCTTCTTGGTGATATAATTGGCAAGTGGATGGTTCTTCTAATGGAATTTTATCTCTTCATTATTATGTAAAAATCTATAAAATGACAAATCATTGCTGACCAATTCCTAATAGCTCCCATAATTTCTACCAACCACCTTCAAGATAGTCTCCCCAATGATAGTATAATTTATATTGAAGGTCTTAATTGGGATATATATCTTAAAGATTACTTCCATAATTTCACTTCTATCTTAAAATAAGTAATATATAAGATTCCTATATCCTTCTTGATACTACTAAATCTAAAGTAGTCATCGAAGAATTACCTAAAAATTAACATCAATTTACATGAATATGCTTGGAACCTTCATTTTGATGATGCCAAATCCATTTAAGGTATTGGGGAAGGTTATATCCTCACTAGTGCTCTTTGTAAAATTATCCCTTTGGTATTTCTCCTTACATTTGATGTTACTAATTAATTAGTGGAATACAAAGCATTAATCCTCGACATGAGATCAACACTTGATTTAGACATCACATATGTACACGCTTTCAGTGAATCTAAACGCATTTATCAATAGGTTAGTGGAGATTATCAATTCAAAAGTGAAAAACTTATTACTTATCATCAAATCACTAATACCCTTGCCAAATAATTTGCTTCATTTATCATCAGACCCATACCTTGAGATCAAAATTTCATTTCTAATTCACTTGCTTCTTCAAGATCTCTTTTTCATCTATACCAAGTCCTTAATAATTATATATTTCTTATCAAAATTCCCCATATTCAATTAAACCACAAGATTCACTTATCTACCATATTGAGGTTATCACCATTCAACAGAGGATGTGGTACAAATACACCATTCAATTCCTTTAGCATCAAACCTATCATCCAAACATAGATTACCATGAAAAGATTCACATTCACAAAAAATATTTTAAATATGTATTTATATATAACATATTTATTATCACAATGATAAAGGTACCCTACTCCACTATTTTATGCAATAAGAGGCTCGTCCTCTCCTTGAATAAGAATATGGGGGCATATTTAGTGGTTCCTATAGTAAACATGCTACAAGATGCAAATGCCTATGCATGGATTAATTTTGGCCTACTCTTAAAAAATATTCCATCAAGTTATATAAAAAGTGTATTCCTTACCAAAATCATGATGATCTAATTCATTCACCTCCATCCAAATTCTAAACTATGGAGACTCCCAAGACATTCTCAATGCAGTGATTATATCTCATAGGCAAACTACCTAGATCATAGGATGGGCATGTCTTTATCATCATGGCTATCAATTATTTTACCAAATGGGTCCAAGACATGCCTCTCATAAATTTCACTATAAATACCATTTATAAATTCATCCTCAATCAAATTATTTTTCATTTTGGAGTTCCCCAAACTATCATTTCTAATAATGGTGGTAATTTCAAAAATAAAGATGTCAAACAACTGTGTGCTAAATTCAAAATAAATCATAAATTTTCCATGCCATACCATCAATAATGTAAAGGAAAATATTATACCACTATTAAAATTATTAATAAAATCCTCCAAAATATAATCTATGAAACTTGCACAGATTGTCATCTTCATCTATATCCCACTCTTTGGTCCTATCACACTAGCATATGCACTACCACTAGGACAACACCATTTTTGCTCATTTATGGTTCCAAATTTGTCCTCCCATTATAATTTTAGATTAAATATCTCCATATATACATTAATTATATCATAAATTATGAATAACTATGTGAAGCTCACCATCATGCTCTTGATATTCTTAATGAACTATTGATAATTTTGACCTCATAGGTCAAATTGTCACCCTTACTACTTGAAAATTTGCTTGCCATGTTATTTGAATTTTTTATATATCATTTAAATGTATTCATCTTAAATTTTTTATTAATTCCATGTTTAAGGTAAAATAAACTTCTTTTATACAAGAAAAATGTTTAGGTGACTTCATCTTGAAAGGGCCTTTCTTGAGATAGCTTGAGTGAAATAGGGCCTTTCACAATGAATAGTTATGTGTTTAAGGATATTCTAATGTGTAGGAGTATCCAAATGAGATAAAAATGATATTATAAAATAATTAATTAATAATAATGGTTGCTTCATCTCAAATATAAAGTTCATGTTATGTCTTAAAAACCATACTCTCTTAAGACTATGCTTTTTCTCAAAGCTTAATTGAGCACTTGTAGGCCTAATGAGTAGGCTATAAGGACATAGATTATAAAAGGTATGAGGAGTTATTAAGATGAATATTTTTTCTTATAGAGTAGGAAGTTATTTCTCAATGTTCATAATTTCTTCAATATGACTAGTTTCATGAGTTCAAGAGAGTAAGTGGATCTCTTGGGAGCCTTAAATGCTTAGGTAACACAATAAAGATTATGTATGACTATGTTATGAACTTTAGAGACCTCTAAAATACTATTTGATCCTTATAAATGTGATATGAAGTGTTATATGAATAGTTATAGATGCTTTAGCAAGCATAAAAGGATGAGAATGAGCTTAAGGTCACCTAGGTATGTCAAAACCATACAAGAAAACCTCCTCTAAGCCATGATTAGAAAAAAAATAAGGTATTTAGCACTTTTTAAGGTAATATCAAATGGTGATTTCCATGTTATCAAGGTTGTTGAATGATTATTTATGTTGATTTTATGTGACCTTAAGTCATTCAATGGTTTTGGCATATAATTTTTCATATCACAAGCTATGTCACATACACTTTCCAGTCTATATAGTGGGATAAATAGGCACCTAAAATAGTCTAGTCAAAAGGGCTATTTAAAGAAAGTATCGTGCTCAAATCCATGAAGGTAAGTGGATTGGTTTTTAAGTCTAAGACTTATAATGATATCAATGTTTATCACCTTGGCATCTTGGGATAAATAAACTAGGTGAGGTGGTTTTTTGCAATCTACAATCCACTAAACACTAAAATCACTAGCTATAGCCATATAGGTGAAAACAAAGTCAAAATTTCCATGAAATATGAATTTATGAAAATGAAGAAGGTGTAATGTGAACTTATGTAGAGTATGGAGAATGATGAGAGTGTTCTCCATTGAATACAAAAGTGATATTAACAAGTGATGTACGAAAATTTGAATTTTGTCAGTCTACTATCCATAAAAAATGACCACCTATAGCCATGATGTTTTAGCATAGTCATTTAGGCTTATTTGTAATGGGAGTTTGTGAGGGAAATGAAAGGTTACATGAAGTGAAAAAATTAAAATGTTGTAGACCTATTAATTAATATTAAAATGATTTTACCTTCATCATCAAGCCTAAAACTCTAAAATCTACACCTACAGCTTAGCCTAACTAAGCCTTATTGAGATTGAAGGACAATGGATGTGAAAGACTTAAAGGTATAATGAGAAGGTTAGATGGATGATTAGGTAGATGCATATAAGATTATAGATTTGGATCTAAAATCATAAGAAGTATTTCAAAATATGAAAATATCTCATGAATCTATAGGCCTATATGCACCTACAGTTAAGCAAAGTGACCTATAGCCAACTTGTAGGCCTAATAGAGCTCTAAGGACAATAGTATGAAATAAAAATGTATGGTTGAATGTTTGGTTGAGTAGTCATTTCTTGCAAGGTGGAGTTAGATCTAAAATCATAGGGAGTCTTTCAAAGTAGGTATATTTATCATGAATACATACAGTTAAGCATTTTAAAACCTATGATTCACAAGGTAAATAACACAGTCAACAATGCATAATAAATGAGAAATTTGTGTGTGAGTGGAGATTAGAGGTTTAGGTGTCTTCATAAAATAATAGGTAATATTCAATACATGTAATAATACCTACTCAAAGTCTTATTATAGTGATCTATTTCCTCATATAAGGTAAGATTAGAAGATATAGCCAATTCGCACCTATAGTCAACCTTTACAAAGAATGAGTAGTTTGATAGATGTTATAGTTGGTATGTAATGGAAATGAGTTGGAGAGATGAATTTGAATGAGCTAAGAGTGAGTATGGAATCCATTTCCATTATGTGAAGTGTTTATGAAGATCATAAACCTAGTGGGATAGAACACTTCAAAGAGCATACATAGTCTTTTTAGAACATATAAGCCACAATCAAGCAAATATAAGTAGAAATTGTTTCTCACTAACATTGGAAGTATTAAATTTAAAAGTAGTGTATATAACTAAAATTAATACACTTATCAAGTTTTGATCATGAAATGAAGAGAGAGACTCAGCTTACAAACCTCAAGGGTCAACAAATCCAACTTATATAGAAACTATTGTAGCATAGAATTATACCCTTATGGGAGAGTTTTTCAATCTCTTTCACTCCTATATATAATATTGGAGAAACATTAGGCTATGGGTATCTTTTAATGAGGTTGAACCTCTATATAAGGTTGGCTTCCTATTGGTAGATCACCTAAACTAATAATTATGCTTGGAAAAGGGATATAAAGGGGGTATAGGATGACAAATAACACTAAAAGGGTGATAAACCAAATTTATTGACACTAAAATAAGCTTGAAATAAACACTAACATATCATAAGATAATTTTTCCTGACACAACCTCACAAACTAGCTAATTTGCATAAGTGTTTCTTGAACTAGGCTCACCAAACAATATATGAATTATAGAGGAATTCTAAAATTCACACCAAACATCCATTAATGGTGGAAATATCTCAAGTTAAGACATAAAAATAACTTGAAAACACATAAAAATAGGAAATAAATAAGGATAATGGACATGGAAGAACTCTATTTCAGAAGGCCATCATACACAAGCTTGTTAAACATAATTTAGAGGCAAGAGATGTCTAAACAATGATCTTTATTACTTCAAAAGATATTATCATTTGACAAAAAAATAAAAGGGTGATAAAACAAGAGGAATCTCCATAGGTTCAACATCAGTATAGGATACCCATAGCCTAAGGTTGCTCTCCAATATTGTAGCTGGGAGTGAGAAAGCCTAAAAAACTCTCCCATAGGGTGCAATTATATGTTACAACAGAAACCCTCATGGTGAAAATTCAAAGTTTTGGACCTATATGAGAGGTAACTATCATTGAGGGTCATAATAAAACAATTTTTATATATTTTAATACATTTTAAAAACTTTGTTTGGTATAAAAGTGAGTTTTGAGGTCTGAAAACCCAAAATAACCTTCCTCAACCTTTATGCATAGTCACCCTAGATGAGAGGTAGGTTTGATGATGATATAACTTGTTACAACTTATGTATGTAATCTTAAGGTTGCTTGAGGTGTTGGAGGGGGTAACATTCTAAAAATACATGACATTATTTTTGTCTTTAGGCTTCACAGCTATATGAACAATCAATTAGAATACAAAGAACCATGTTTTGATTAAGAAGGAGCTCGAAGAGGTAACTTTGTATACTCAGATATTTCATGAAGTTTTTCATGGTAAATAAATCCCATAGGATATTTTATAGGTTTCCACCTACCAAAAATTCTTGCATTGGTTTTTGGAAAGGAACCTTGTCCTTTATGAACCATTGTTAAGAACTTAAACACCTCTAAACCCTCCTTAAACCCTAAAATTGACCCAATGTAGAAAATATTATTTTTAATGACATAAAATGCAATGGTTTTACTTATAAATTATTTTTATGATATTATAAAATCTCTTTAGCTTCACTTCTAGGTGTTTGTTCATAGGTGTAGGTACAACACCATATGGTACAAGGCAAAATAAGTAGTTTTTAGCTTGTTTGTGAGGGTACAAGATATGGATTGATATATAAGGAAATTTTAGATGTTTATAAGGACTTTATATATGTTTAATGATAATTAAATTTGTTATACATCTCATCCAAAGAGATAAATATTCCCTACAAGTTGGCCACTGGCTCAACAAGTGAGAGAATTTAATTTTGCAAGCCCAAAATCAATGGTGAAGGATTGAGAGTGAAATAAATGAATTAAATATAAATGAATGAGTTATTTAAGGGTTATATAGGTCTCATCAGGTCAAATTAAAGCCTAAAAACCTACAAGTTTTTGACAAAACATCTCTAACAACATCTCAAGCACATAAAATCACATAGGCTTGCTAATGACCATTTCATGGTTTGCCATCTACACAATGTTCCAAAAATTGAAATTTGGAATGGAGGAGGGTCTTAGGATAGGTAAAGTGAATCAATTTTTTTTGAAAGTTTCACAAGTGTGAGTGGTCATTTGGGCCAAATTTCTCTTTCTAGGCCTAGGAGGCCTAATTGGAGAGAGAAATGATAGAAAAGGGATACTTCCACTTGGAGTTGGCTCATTAAATTTTTTATGAAGATGTAAGTGGATAGAGGGTACTCAAAAATGTGATCATTTTTACAAGGTGATCTATAAATTATTTTTAATAAGGATCTTTACCAATTTTTAGGACTACAGGAAAATGAGTGAAAAAGCAAGCAAATGGAGCAAAATGGCATATTTTTAAAATTATGATGGCTCCAATTGACTTGTTGTAAGTATAAATTGATTTTTAGAAGCCATAAATGGATGGGATTTATTTGATTCAAATTGAAACCCAATTTTTTCTCTCCTATGCCTTTTTACTTATGAAGGAATGAAGTGATCAAAGTACTAAATGGATGCATACAATTTATTAAAAATACTTTATGTATTTTTATCTTTCCATAATAAGCTTAATAAAGTATGAATAAATCAATTTAAATTGGAATAAGGGTTGAAAGGTTGAAAATGTCTCTAAAACTCCTAACTAGACTTTACTTCTTTCCTACGCCTAACATGTTGAAGGAGTCAAACAAACATCAATGAGCTTCAAAAAACCCAAGTAAGGTAGTTAAACATCATGAATGTATTATAATAAGATTTAAATGGATAATGAATGAATACTTAAAGTCTTATTTTCAAGGAAGACTTATTCTTCAATAAGGACATATGAGCTAGTATATAGGTGACAAGCAAGGATATATGCACCTTCCAAGTGGTTAAGCTTGACTAATAAATAATGAATACATTTTAAATTCTCCTTAACACATGATAATATACTTATATTACACACTAAGGACATGAATGAAAGGATATATTTGAAGAAGGACTACATAGTACTTGAGGGGTTTGAAGACCAAGTTGACATCCCTAGTTTGGGGATGCTTTGTCTCCCCATCATTTGATTTTCTATTTGTAATCTATTTTTTGAAATTGTATTATGAATATTTTTATTTTTCTATTCTAAAAGGTTTACAAGTTTTTAATTAACTCTTAAAGAAATAAGAAGCTTTTTTCCTCCATTTTTAAGTTTTGGTGAAAAGTATGGTGTGTACCATTAATATAACATCGTAAAGCATTAGTTTTACTAATTTATTGTTTATTTTTTATACCTTCATGCAATATATTTTAGTTTTAATAGGTCATATTAAGTTATAATATCAATCTTAATCTAAGCATTAGATGTGAATTTAATTCCTTTTCATTCCTTCCATGCAAAGAGTGAGTTTGTCAAGTCCTTGTGAAACACTGTTGTAGAAGTCATACCTAAGGTGAAGAGAATTTATGAAATATTATTACCTTCATAAGAGTGTCATTTTAAAGCATAAGTTGTCACACACATTGGTGGATCACCTTCATTCCAAGTTTTCACTTCAATTCCATTACAACCAGTATCCTTTTCACCCTTTCCATAGTCAGAATTAGTAGTTAGTATGTTTGATATCAAGTTTTAGTGAGTGTATCAAGGGAACCAAACATATATAGAGAGATTATCTCCCTTTAAAAGTCACCCAAACTTAGTAGAGGTTCCATTATTTTAACATGAGTGGGAAACAACATACTTTCTCACAAGGGTAGTAGTCTTGATTGAAAATGGTTTTTAGCATGCCTATTGGGACCATACTCCTTAGCATATCTAAATTTTAGAGTTGGATAAAATAATTTTAAATAGAAGAAGACCACCATCATAATTTGAACTAGAGTATTCCTTAAGTTTACAACATTCCTAGTAACAACCTACTACAAATTTCATGCTAAAGGTTACCACAGGATCATCCAACAAAGGTATTCCTTTTGAATTCATTGAGTTGCCTTATAATTTTTATAAAAGGAAAAGATTTAAAAATACAAAATCCTATCCTAGAAATTTATTTTAATATCCTAGTTAGCCCATTATTCAATATAGTTCAATTCCCACTATCTAGATGGTAGCTAGAAATCAAGTATTTGTCTTATTTAACATAAAAAGCCCATTGAATCTTGCCCATTATGATCATATACCAACATCATCTCTTAAGATGATTTATTTATTCCTATGAGAAGATCAAATGATTCCTATTGAGCACAAGAAATATGTTTCTAACCTTTGTTCAATCCATAAAGTTGTCTAGAAGAACGTAACTATTAGACTACTTATTGCTTCTTTCAAAGGAAAAAATTGTAGTGGTATAAAAACCTCCCTTTAAAGTCCATTTCTTCCTAATATGACTTAAGTGTATCCTTTTTTAGGTAGTTTTAGGACAAATTTGATCACCTATACTTTGTTGAACAACTCACCACTGTAAAGAGGGATCCTCATGAGTTCATGACTAACTTTAACCTTATACTCCAAAAAACATGGACTAGGATACCTCTAATGATTAGGGCATCCCCAAAGTATGCCTTCCTATATTATTTGAGAGATCTTAATTTAGAAATCAGTGTCATGATTCAATTAATGGGTGGTACTAATTTACTAGATGCATATGAAGTAGAAATAAGAGTAGAGAATAGTTTGAATAGGATAGAAAATTGGCACCTATACCTCCTATGCCTTTTTCCTAGAAACATAGCCAATAACAACCCCTCAAGCTCATCTTATGGATCCTATTCCAACCCCCACATGGATAATTTTTATCCCTTTCTAGGTAATTAACTGAGATTGGAGAGATCAAAAGAATGTTTCAATCCTTTAGGAATGAAATTGTCTAATTAAAAAGGTAGAAATACCAAGAAAATATGCGTTACCAAGTTCCACCTAATCAACCTACCTATCAGCCTTTTAAATATAATAGACCTCCATATAAACCTTTCATAGAACAAAGACCATCTTATCAAGTTCAAGGATTTATCACTTAGGCTAAGCCATACATAGTAGTTGATCCTAGTGTTCCTTCATCATCTAAAGCTATTGTTCCTATGTCAACTCAAAATAATATAATGCTAGATTCAGGTTGGAAGCCATAAAATTAGAATGATATGTAAATTCAAACTTTGGTAAACCAATCCATGGTGATGCCTCAAATGACTCAAGAAGAGGATTATCTTTAAGAAGGGTAACATATTGAGGATTATCTGTTTCTGGGTTTTGACCGGATGTGTCTCTGATGGTTTCAGGTCCATTTAAAACCTATATTTGCTACCTCATTATAGTGTTTTTTAGGCGTTGCCTGTGGGCTTAGATGTTCTTTTTTTGCTCTCTGTTACAGGGTTTTGGGGCCCCTTCAAAACCTATTTTTACCTCAATCTAAAACATATTGAAGGTGTGACACAACAAGATAAGGGGCATCATGGACAAGGGCATCTGGATTCCACCTTTGTGAATTATAAACTTGATGACATGTAGCCTTGAATTAAGTTAGTGATTATAATTATCCAAACAATGTGGTTGCATTTATAAATAAAGAAAATAAGAGAGTAATTAAATAGACCAAGGATCTGAATCATGTTCTAAACACACTCCTTTTATTCCTAAGAATGTAAATACTTAGTTTTCTTCCCACACATTATAAAAAAATTAGAACATTGAGGTTGGTAAGTCTCATTAAGCACCACAAGTACAAGATCAACCAATTGTGCAAAAGGTGTAGCTAAAGGTAAATGAAAATGTCATGTCCCCTTTTTAATTGACATGTTC